>JAWNNI010000105.1:0-357283 GCA_035043065.1 Hirtodrosophila confusa | reverse complement strand
GGCATCCGATGATCTTATGTAATCAGAATGATATTTGTTGATGCTATAGTTACAGAGATGCATACAAGGATTCCACAAGTTATCTGTGTTTCTGTCGTACCTAACAGTTGCCAATCTCACGATGCCCTCTTCGTATATGTAAATAATGAGTGGATCAAAAGATGTAACCAACACATAAACTCTTAAGTCACATTTATGACCATCAATACAAAGTGGATCCACGATATATTTCGATACTAGTACTTGTTCATCCTGAGGTATCTGATCTGGCTGCAAAACAAAATAATTTTATTATTCTTACTCAAGACTTATTAACAGAAATTTTACCGAATTCACAATAAAAATTCCACGGCCTCTGCTTGAAGCTGCCGGCTTAACAATCCAAGGACCTCGATGCTTATTATGAGCAAATATTAAGTCTCGAGATTCCAGCGGAAGAATAAAAGATTGAGGTACAATGTCGAAATGTTTCATTCCCCGCAGATGTTGCATTCGTTCAATATTTTTGTATAGTCGATCTTTACGGGTTAGCTCGTAAGATCTAAATATCAAAAGAAGAATATATATAAATTAAATAATAGCCAGAAAGTTAAATGTTTTAATAAGACGAATGTTACAAAAAGGCAAAGTATAGAAATGAAACAAGCAGCTGATAGTTGTTCCTTATCTCTTAAAAAATTGCTGCTGCATAAATTAAATTATTTCAATTTAAATAAACTGATTATAAATAAGTATAATTATAATAAAAACTATGTATGTATTATAATAATTATCATAGAAAACTTGGAAACAACTATCAGATGCTCGCAACCGCAAAATGTTTAAAATTCGTTTAAATCTGATTAGAAATCCTGAAGAAAACGGTTTATTCATATGTCAGATAACACGATATTATTAACTATCATTATAAAATTAGTATCAAAAAAAGAGGTGCATAGGAAAATTATTGCGGCTTTTAAATGCAATAAATATTTATTATATACATTTTTTAACAAACCGAAAAAATAAATAACCGAAAACTTGTTCGTTCCAGGAAATTGTACGTTTCTCCTGTTACTCACTGGGGATTTCGGGAAAGAGAAATGTCGGTAGTCTAGAAGAAATAATTATAAAAAGCATGAAATAATTACATTTATGCACTACCTGGGAAAATGGTTAACTCGTTGATACAGCGCCAAATTCCGTAAGGTGTCAAGTTTCATATGAACACCAGTCCACAACAAATTGAAATTTGAATCACCCTGAACTTCGATTAAGCCATGAACATTAAATATTTTTCGTAATAGTTTTGTTTCGGTTTGAATAAATTTATACGTTATTTTCAACTTATGTGCGGGCATATTTATTCCACATTCATTGTCCTCCTCACTAGATACCTCTTGATCTTCTTCACTGGTGTTGACTTCTGTATTTGCTTGAGAAACTGGGGCGGAATCAAAACCACTTTCCTTATTTAAATTTACTTCAATTTTGACGATCGAAGAATTCTTGTTCTTTTGTTTTATTCTGGGCTTCTTTTCATTATACTGCGCCGCTTCATCTCCATCACTGGAAGCGGAAGTGTCACTTGAAAAAAATGAATCATGCAATTTCTTTATAGGATTCCGTAGATCAAATTGTTCAACTTTATTACAGTTTGGCGATTTTTCAACTGACACATATATCTTGCCTTGAGTTGGTGATGAGGATTTGCTTTGAACCATCTGGCTCGGAGGGGAAGAAGTATTTTGTCTGTCCCCATTATTCTGCTGTACCATTACGGGTGTCGATTCTAATAGGGTTTTTCTAGTTTTTGGATTCAGTATGTTGGTGCGAAAAACCAATACAGCTTCACGTGAACCAAGTTTTCCACTTGTGATCCAGTCATCCTGAATCACGTCTTTAAAACACATTTCGCTAGAATAAAACATTAAACAAACATTGTTTTGCCATCATTTACAGAATAAAAATATAAATTTGGGTCACAAAAAGTTGAAGGAGGTACTTCCAAACCAATAGAGTATGTATTCGATTCGCTCATTTCAAAAACCATGTAAGTCATATAAGTCAGTAATAAGTCACACAATATAAATCAAGTGTAGACTTTTTCAGAAATTAAAAGAAACTGTATTTATTTATGTTAAGGCCATATTTAGGGTGAATATATTTTATAAATTTTAAAAATTAAAAATATTTTATATTATATGAAAAGGTCGCACGCTCAATAAGGAATATTACCTTAAAGTTATGAGCCGTTTGCGTAAATGCAATACGAAGAAAACGAATCTGTGGCAAAATAATTCATGAACCTGCTTACACATCGTTGCTTGTACATGATTTGATGCCCAAAAAATACACTGTAAACATTCCTTGTTCACAAAATTGAAAGGACCATGAAAGGTTGCCGGTTTGCCACGATTTAGATAATCACGATTAAGATAGCAGAAAACATTAAACATTGAATTTGTCAAAATCAGTCTAAGAATTCAAAATGGCTGATCACGTCAACATATGTTGGGCACATGTGCACTCATATAACAAAACAAAACAAAGCAAGTCAAATGTGCGTAACCACGAAATTTGAAGTAATTTTTGTTTGTACAGACATCGTATCTGGTTTTTGAAATGACCGATGTAAGCATAATGTCCATTTGTTATTTGTGCATGGTCCGTCTGTCTGTCCGTATGAGCGCAATTTTTTTCCACACCCTTAAAGCAAGATCAACCAAACTGGGTACACATGTTGGTGGATACCCTCGATTTATAAAATGTCAAGGTCGCCCCATCACCCACACCCCTTCTCCCAATCTGACGGAAGCCTATATATTCCACACTTTTAAAGGTACAGTCACCAAATTTGACATACAGACTACTGTTTTTCAGGTCCCGTTCCGATTTCCAAGTAACTAAATTATACTGGACTTGAAACAGAGTATTCTGCTGTCGTCTACGCCCAATAGTATATTGGGTTTGCGAAATGTCCGTCTGTCCGTATGAACGCAATTTTTTTGAATTTATCTTTGAGCTAGAGCAACCAAATTTGGTACACATGTTGGTGTATATCGTCAATTTATGAAGTGTCGAGATCGATGTTGACCCCCTGGACAAGTCTGCATCAACAATTTTTGGACCCCCCACCCACTCCCCCACAAAGGAGCAAAATCTATATCTCCCACACCTGAGCAGTTTTTTTCGCGTCTCTTTCTGAACACACAAATAACCAAATTATATAGGACTGGGAACATAGTATTCTGCAGTCGGGTGCGTCCGACTGCAACGTTCTTACTTGTTTTATCAATAAGGTTGTTCAGGGTTTGCGCGTATGGGTGTAAAAGTGCAATGAAATCTCACAACCAAAACTTGCTAGACCAAGATTATTGACTCAAAAGTTGTGCAAAACTGCGAAAATCACCCAAGCCCATAGTTTGTTGAAATATTCGATTTATCTACGTGCTAAAATTATCAAACCCCGTCTTTCTATTAGAGCGTTAGAAACATAGTTTTGTATAATAACTTACGCAGAATTTATGTGTGCATCACACAATGAAGAAGCAGGCATGGCAAGTTCTGGAACAATGAAAAAACGTATTTTTATATTAATACATTTTAATTGAAATTTTTTTCGTATTGATATTAAATTTGAAATTTGATGAAAACGTACGAGCATTAATATTAAACCTGTAAAGAAGTTTGAAATTTACATAATAGATATTTTAAGTATAAAGCACTTCTAATTTTGTCCGGAATCTAATGACAACACTCGTCCTCTCCCAAAAAATTAACAATATTAAATTTGCCCTTTTTTAAAAACACGTGTATTGAGCTCAAGGCTGAACTGAACGATGTTTATAAGGAATCTTCATCGTCAATATCAGATATAAAATATTTGAACTTAAGCACAAGCATTGAATAACTGGGAAATATATTAATTGATGAGTATAAGTACATAAGAAGTAATAATTCTCATACCCGACAACAAACTTAATTCTGTGACTTCAAAGGAATGTTAGGCGATGTTCAGACGCAATAAGGAGGACTTTTTGCACCGTCTGATACCTGTGGAAGAATCTTGGATTCATCACAACACTTTAGAATTTGTCAAAGCAGTAGAACGCTCTTGAAAAATCGAATCCGAAGGTCAAAACAAAGTGGTGATGGCTACCGTTTTTTTTTTAAGTCCTTAAAAAGGGAACGCGATGACCGAGAAATATATTTCATAGCTGTTCGACCGATTTTACGCTAATTTAAAATTTTCAGTTGTACACATAGTTTCCCTATGTCTGTCTGGATTTGGCCGTTGTGACGATTAATGATCTTTTAACAACCTTGGCAAATGAAATGATCATCTTGAACCGAGTCGAAAGTCGCTGTCCCATTTATTAAAGGTTAAAATGGCAGATCACACTCCAGGGTAGCCTCACAAAGACCATCTGGTCCTTAGTCGTACACGGTATAATAAACCTTGCGATGTCTAGGATTCTTTAAAAATTATTTTTGAGAACTCTAGGAATTGGTTCAGTGGTGTCTTTGATACACTCTCCATCAAAGTGGGCACGTGTAGAGATGTTCCAGGGTTTCGGTAACCTCCGGCTCCCTGCACTTCCAGCTGTCAAACTGTCCCGTGAGAGCACTTAGCAATCTCCTACAGTCCTTTCGTGAGAGCGGTAGGACATAGCGGGATTGTCTGGCGTTTCGCGCGTTCCACATTGTTTTCTGCATGTCGTCGCAGCTCTCCATATGCGACTCACTGTCCCCACTGTCCGATCCCTTGGTCCCTCAAATGCCCTGGTGGCTTGAAACCCAGTAGATGCGCACTCTTTTATAAGTACATATTGCATCTACCGCCTCCCTGCTTGCCAGAACATTTTTGGACTTGATGGCGACTGTGATAAATATCGTATAGCCGCCTCACCATCAATGTTAACCTCTAAGGCAGCCTCGGGGGTCTTCCTGATTAGAAAGACCCCCGCCTGAAGATGCTGCAGCAGTCCGGCAGTTTATATGGTCGCTCTATGTTGAGCTCCTCACAATAGACCGCCGCGCCTACTGCATTCTGCATCTTAGAGCCGTCTGTGTAGATGTTGATCATTCACTGCTTCGGTTCTGAGCCGGTTAGCCAGTCATTTGCACTATCCATTATTTCTGTAACGGTAATAACGGTAATATAGCTTTTAAGAAAGTGATTAGAACTAAAAAATAATGAATGGCAAATCAAAATTTAATTCATCTGTTTTCTTTTTCATATTAGATGTGGAAAATTATTTTGATGTTCACCATTAGAATTCACGCACGCATCGGCTCTTTTCATTGCACCTTGCATCATTTGCAGTGTGATCGGGGTAATTTGTGAATTTTCTGCTTGAATATTGTCTTTTAGCTCCCGTCAGGTCTATGGTTTGCTTATGTAGACCTTCTCCTTCAGGTAGCCCCACAGAAAAAAATCTGAGGGCGTCAGATCAGGCGATTGAGGCGGCCATGTCAAGACGTCCAAAAATGATAAAAACCATTTTCGTTCACTCTGCAATCGTGTATTTTTCCATATAATAATCTTTTAAATAAAATGTCTAATGCAAAAAAAATCACAAATAAAAATCTTATTACAGTTATAAATCGGAAAGGTACTTTTTGTCAACGCTGCATATGTAAGCCACTCAACAATTTTAAATTAACTGTGATAAGACATATAATTGCGTTCTTCCTGAACATTAAGTGTTCATTGGCAAAGCCAAATACATTATAAATACAATAAGCTTTAACAAATTGCTTTAACTTAAGGTGGACCTCAAACCTAGTTAACACTTAACCTTAAGACGTTTCAAAAAACTTAAGCCATACAATAATCTTAATAAATTAAATTGGCCGACACCGTACCATGACAACGACCACTAGGTCATCTGTTGTGATGTTCGGATGATATATTTCCGGTATCATGGCTGCTCAAACTTTAGACCATCCAGATCAGGGGAACCGTCTTGCGGCACAGTTATCGGTGGACCACCATTAGGCGCAGTGATGTTAACACCTAGGCACTGTTAAGGCTGAGCACTTAAGCCTATAATTACTGCCACCAGCAATCTGAAGCTCCATCACTTTAGTCCGTTGGAGCAGATGTTTTGCAGATATCAGCCTTGCTTCCCATAATTCCGCTAAGCTTAACAATCCCTGTCGAATTGTAGATTGTGAGAACGTAGCACTGAGAAAGGCAGCACCAAAACTTCATGTGCAAAGCTGCCGTGTCGTCAAAACCGTCTTAGATTTTAACTAAATACGAGGCATCTTAGGATCTGTGTCACTCAATTTAAAAGCAAAATTTAAATCTGTATTTTATAGAGGGCACAACAGCTGAGATACTGTGAAATTAAAGCCAACTGATAATATAATTCCTTAAGTAAATGCCCTGCACTCTGATGAGGCATATCTCAACACCTGGGAGAAACACAGTGTCAGGACTTGTAGCTTTAGATCCACTTATGCAGTTGCCTCCATAATAAAGGACTTTGTATATTCAATATATTGGTAGAAATGCGATAAAGACAAGTCAGCACTAATACTAATGCCATTAGAAGACAATGAATACAGTCATATTATACAGAACAGGCGTTTATAAAGTGGATTTAATCTTCTCTACCTTGGAGCTTGATGTTCGCTATGGGGGAACGAGGCACTACTTATGAACGGCTCACCACCGCGCAGACGTCTGCATGTTGTACGCGTGCCAAGATGTGCAAGCCACCTTAGGGTGCGTTCAGAGGACCTGCTGAGCTTCGTGGACGTAATACACCCTCAAAAAACCCAGGATCGTGGACGAAAGTGTTCTTAGTTCCAATCACATTGTGTGTTGGACACAAGAGGTCGGGAGCAAAAGATCAAAGTACAGAAAATACTGGGACGCTGATCGGCAGTTTAAGAAAATCTAAGGGATGTGAAGAAAGGCAAGGACCAAGTCTTGGGTGACGTTCTGCGAGAACTTAACCAACACCACCGCAGCACCTAGCCTTCGATGAGTGTAAGCCAAAGATCCAGCCAAAACAGACCTACCCTGTAGACAATATAGATATCATAGTGTCTGGAATAAGTCGATAACACTTTCTCTGGCCGAAGTTTTGTCACATCCGACTTGGTAGTTCAGTAACATGCTTAGCTTTGCATATTCTGGTGGTTGCAGTCATCATTCTAGATTAATTTAGAGCAACTTTCACAGAAGGAATTATAATTATTATTGTTTTTGAAAAAGCCTAGAGCTTCAGCCGTAGATTTTAAGATACTAGTCCTATTTCATTGATCTCCATATCTGTATAATGGTGCAAATACTTACCACGTGCTGTAGGGTACCTCTTTTATACCCTGTACTCATCAATATTATTAAAAATGATATAAGACCTTATAAAGTGTATCTACTTCTTATAAGCACCACGAGTCGAGTCGGTTATGCCGTGTTCTTGAACCTACGCACAATATTTGTTGGCCGTACCTATTGGAGACCAAGACTCGGCTGTTCATGTATAGGGCGTAATAGGGATGTCCGAAATGTATCAATATTTTACATGTTCAATTGTGTTCAGTAAGGTTTCATCAGGAATAAATTAATCTTGGCATGTTTGGATATCAAAGTTATTATTGAAATTTTAATTAATTTTACTGAAGTTATAAGACTTTTCCGGACTTGTTTATTTCCAGAAATGGTTCCTTCAACTTGCTACCAACAACGAGCGCTTTAACACCATTAGATTATTTTCTTTAGGTTTACGTTCAATCATTTGTGACTGTGGTTTTTGGCATATCAAGCGAAATTAATTACAGAACATTGATAGTTGGAGTTGATAGTCTTTACAAAAATATCAGCAGTGGGCATTTAAATATGTTGTTTAAATATTAATTATCATTATATTCTCCGTCAAATACAGTTTTTCAATGTCTGTTTAAATATTTTTATTTTTATTTTTTAACTTTTAATTTTGAGAACATTTTCAATGGTTTCACAACATCGTCATACCATTTTGATGAGTACAGGGGGAAAAAAATTGTATAAGTGCATAAGGGCAACGTTTCGGAAATTTATTACATATATTTTATGGAGATTATGGTTAAAAATACATATCTTCCTCGGCAACTCGGCTCGATAGACGCGCAGCACTGTTTGTGTAAAAGCTGACATCCCAGGTATATCATCCAATATTAATCTGCGGTCATCTTTCACGACTAAATTAATGCACAAAATCTCGGCAATTGTAAGCTCATGTCCAGACCGTGCGACCGTCCTCGTTCGATTATTAAAACCAAGAGCTTTGACTGTTCACTAATTGATGATCACTGATCAATCATTTGATATCCTTTTAGCCTTGTAAATAAAATACATGTATTGATAACATAACACTTCATTACAATTCCATTAATATGCAAGCGAGGCATATTATTCAATATGCTGTTAAGTGAAGCCTATACTTATCTAATCTGTCGAGGGAGTTAATTGTAGTCTGTGTGTCCAATTTGGTGGTGACCTGTACAGGTGTGGGAGATATAGATTTTGCGCATTTGTGGGGATGGCAATAATGGTTTAAGGCAAAATTTGTCAGATGTTAACTGTGTCACATTTGATGACTGTAGTTTTAGACTGTGTATGTAATACCATCACCAAAAGCGTGTTTCGGCATAGTTCGACCATATTTTTGCAAGCTAGTCTCTCAGTTTTTTATACTGCGTTAAAAAAAAAAGTTTCACCTGTCCGTCCGGTCCGTCCGTATGAATGTAATTTTTCGACACCCTTGAAGCTAGAGCATCCAAACTTGGTACACATGTTGGTGTATAACCTCAGTTTATAGTGTCAAGATCTCCCAACCCCTTCCCGCAATTTGGC
Source organism: Hirtodrosophila confusa (assembly GCA_035043065.1). NCBI lineage: Eukaryota > Metazoa > Arthropoda > Insecta > Diptera > Drosophilidae > Hirtodrosophila > Hirtodrosophila confusa. Next base: position 348,450 of record JAWNNI010000105.1, on the reverse strand, counting down.
GGAAACCTATATCATCCACATTTTTAAAGCAATAGTCACCAAATTAGGCGTACAGACTAATGTTGAGCTCCTTGACAGATTTGCATCAGTAAATGTTAGCCACCCCAAAACCAAAATGATCAAAATCTATATCTCAAACACCTGTACAGGTAGTCACAAAATTTGAAATACAGACAACTGTTTTTCACGTCTCCTTCACACCCCACAAATACCCAAATCATACCGGACTTGAAACAGAGTATTCTGCCGTCGGTTTCGTCCGATGGCAAACTTCTTACTTGTTTGGATTTAAATTGGGCAAGTTTATCTAATAGTCGTCATGAGAACTGCCATCAATCGCAGCGACCGTCTTAGTTTGCACTTTCCAAACAAATGGAACCTACTGTGAAAATTTCAGCGCTCTACCATCACTGTTTGGGCTGTGCATTGATTATAAATCAGTCAGCCAGGGCAAGTTCTCTTGTATAGTATAAATAAGTCAAATGTTAAATTGTGAGGAAAATTATTGGTGTAGGAAAGAGTCTGGGAATAGGGAAAAAGAAATAGAAACAGTGAAAACTTAGACCTGCTAAACGCGCTTCGGTTCAGACTGGAAAATTTCCACTCCAAACGCGTGCACTTTCTTTTTTTCTTCTGTAATATAATCGTACTATTTTACTTTTATATATTCTACTATTCACACAGCTCCGCCTTACAAAAACAGTGATTTGGAGTCTTGGATATATAATTTGAAAACTAACTAAAGTGACCTTTATTTTTTAAATGAAAAACTACAGTAAAAATTTATTTCCAATAAATCTTCAAACTATTCTAAGCACGTCGCCTTTAAGCTTCTCAAAATTCAATTCAAAAATATTTTTTGATAACATTAATATCTAAAGGCTGCTAACTTTTTAAGTTTTGCGATTTGAAAAGTAAATTGCAACTTCTTGTGATTCCAAAACCGCAGTAACGATAGGAAATAAAATTCGAAGTGCTTTTTCGCCGTCTTTTCGCGGTATATCTTTGAACGAAATAATTTCAAAATAAAAGAAATCAATACTATTATGTATGTATGCTTCCAAAAAGATATGTTTCGAACATTTGTTTAGTAGTACAATTTTATTTTTAATTTCAATATATTTCTTATTTTTAAAAATAGAGAATTACATTTTCGATAAAAAAATGTTTATAGTATGTATACTGTTCAAAATAAAATTATCAGAAACATATTTTCATTTAATGTAATATATTTATAAGGTTTTATATAATACGTGTTTTTACATGATGGCATCATTCATTTTATGTACAGATGTAAAGATAAATCTTCAAACTAAGTAAAACAATCTCAATTGTATTGTAATATATTATCCATATTCGTAAAAATAAATTCATCTGTTTAACATCTAAACTTCATTTCAGAGCGTTACATCCAGTCCATCCGTTGGCCTCCAGTATTGTTGCCAGTCGCCCCAAAAGAATAATTGCTATCCATATAATTAGATGGCAGGTTTCTTCTGTTAAAATCTTCATTGGGTTGAATTGTTGGTTCCCCACTGTTTAATATTCCTCGATTAAATTGATTGTATTGGAAGTGTGGCCCGTTGCGAAAGTATTCTATTTCATTAGCGGTTTTATTAATATTTGGATTATTGGTGCCAACCATGTTTGCAGAAAAGTAATTTGCACTAGTGTTCATGTTATGGACATTGCTCATCATGGTACGATTCATGAATTGGCTGGACGCAGACTTTGCATATGCAGTATTGTCACTGTTATGCGGATTGGTGGTTGTTTTTTGAAACGCGAAATCAAGATCATCAGTGGAATTATTTTGAGCTTTATTTGGTTTGGATGCCAAAGCCGGAGAGGTACTATTTAGTAAATTAAGGAGCGTGCGGGAGCTAGAAGGCGCCTCCTGACTCTTTTGCTCCATTAGAGAATAGACTTGAACAATTTGTTGAAGCTGTTCTTGGTTAATACTTGTCTTTCCTTGAGAGATTAGTGTCGAAGCTAGTTTAGCAACAAGTTCGGTTTTGTCCATACGATTCGATTTATTAGAAGTTGTATGAGGTTGTAATGATGCAAGTCGTTCAGCAGTGTTGACATTGGCATCAACATTCTTGCTTGCTGATTCCTTTCTAATTTTGGATGCATACTTGAGTAATGCCTCAGTATCTACGATGGCCTTTTTCACAGCACGTTCCTGAGCAGTATCTAAAATTTTAGATATTACGAGACCTGTAAATTTTTCTTTTGCCGTTTCTAGGATAGCACAATTTTCACTTGTAAGAAGCAAAATATTGACCTTATCTGGATGCTGTTTCGACATCTGCAGTGCTTTAGCCAATAATTCTGTGATGCTGCGTCCCAAACTTCCCAAAAAATCTTCCAAAGCAGTTAAAAGACGAAGTACGTGAATTACATTTATGCTCTCTGTTTTCTCGCTATGTTCATCCCGAGTTTCAACCGTATTTTCATTGGGTGTTTTTACTGGACTTACATTAACATTATCCGATGCGGCATCAGAATAATGAACGTGGTATCTTGAGTTTGATAATTCGGTATTAGTCATTGGCAAGCACAATCTTTCTCGACACTTTATTTTAATGTTTTCTAAGTCTTGATTGTAGAGTCCTTCCAGGCGAGCATTAAAAAAGAGAATCCATTCATTTTGATAATTGTACGTACGATGGTTTATGCCAGCAGCTATGAGTTCATCTTTACGTCGCTTCCAGAATTTTTGCCACTCTTCTTTATAAAGTGGATGTTCCTCGGGGTCCGATTTATATAAATCAAATGTTGTATTTAATTCTCGTACACTCTGATCAACCAAATGTCGATATGCCTGCCAAATGTCACCATCTCGTAAGGGAGACAACGATCTACGCTCTAAATCCCACTGAGATTTCAGTACGGGGGAAGAACGTCGACGTTTTCTTTCAGATGAATTTGACCTTGAGCGGTTACGTTTTGAAGATCGAGACGGGTTTCTCTGACGTGATGGTTGAGTCTGCCTTGTATCTCTTAAAAAATTTTCAACCATTCTTTTATGGGTCTCATCGTCGATGGTTTCAACCCTATTTGTTTCATTGATGATTGGGTAGATAGGATAATTAGTTACAGCAGTTTGATTCTGGAACATAAGGTTGGGATTGTGGCAAGGTGTAAATGAAAAATTGTTGCTAACAACATTGCTACTAGTCGGTCGACAATTGATTTTATTAACATTGCCAATCAATAAATCCACTTCATTTGAATCCACAACATGCGTAAACGTAGGACCCACCATTTCAGATGCATGTCTACGATTAAATACTGTTGAAATGACATTGCTATAATTCTTTTTATATGGGTATTCATAGCAAAGATAGGCAGTTTCTCGACCGTGATGATTTTCAATTGCCGCTGACAGTTTTTCTAATATTGGTGTCAATACTTTAAAAACTAAATTCTCAGGTACACTTGATATGTACTGTTTGTACTGCCGAATAGCTGTTGGAAAATGTTTTTCGCAAAATTTTAGACGATGATTGTAGCTAGTCAGATGGCTATGTATTGTACCTTCATTGGTGGTAACATTACATAAACTGCAATTATATCTTGGATATTTGTCGTTTATATTTTTTAGAATTTTAATAACGTACTCAACTCCCAAAAGTGCATGCGAACTGGATAATGTTAAAATATCGGGACTGACTTGCGGATTTGTATTTTCGGTGCCCACCGTTTCTTTGATTTTGCCTTTAGGTTTGTCATCTTGGCGGCGGGAAATCTCAATCTTGTTTGAAGTGGGCTCATTTACAAACACTAAAGGCACCTCCTCATTAACATTTTTCTGTATTAGCTCCACAGGTTTTGAGCTTATCAACTTTGATAACGGAACACAGGAGATTTTTGTTTGTTTTGCCATTGCTGAGAGTGGGTTTATCACAACATCTGGTTGAGTTGAAATATCTAACACTCTGACAGGTTGTTTTTCCTTCTGAACTAATTTATCCAAGGTGTCAATATCGATACAGCTATCATTTAGTTCTTGTATCTCTTTCGCACTATTTGATTGACATAAATTCGACATTTCTAATTCGTTTACACCTTTCGACTTTAAGGAACCGTCAGAAGTTTTGTCTTCACATTCGGGTAACATTTTTCCCGCCATTGTATTTGTTGCCCCGGCTACTTCATTGGAGTTCTTGGATTTACCTAATATTGTTTTCTGATCAACAGGCATTTTTGGTTTTCGCATCGAGTCTTTTGATGCACTATTTATAGTAGAGACTGTAGGCACTGATTTAGAGGCGCTAATAGCAGAAGTCTTAGCGTCATTCTTTTCAGCATACATTTTTGGTTTTTGCATCGGCTTTTCTTTATATGCATCAGTTTTTGTTGTGAGTCTAGTTCCTGCTGCGTTTGAGGCGCCAACAGAAGTGGATTTATCTTTATTTGTTTCAGCAGACACTTTTGGCTTCGGTACTGATGCTTTATTAGATTCAAGATTAGTCGTTGTCTGTGTAGACCCTGCAGAATTAGCATTATTTGTTCCAGCAGACATTTTTGTGCTCGGTACCGATGCAAGATTGGTCGTTGAATGTGAAGACCCTGCCTTCGAGGCGCTTATAATTGTAGAATTACCATTATTTGATCCAGCAGAATTTTTTGTGATCGGTACCGATGCTTTATTAGCTGCAAGATTGGTCGTTGTAAGTGAAGACCCTGCAGCCTTTGGTGCGCTACTAACAGTAGTAGACTTAGCATTACTCGTTCCAGAAGAATTTTTGGATTCGGTACCGATGTTTTATTAGATTCAAGATTAGTCGTTGTAAGTGTAGACCCTGCAGCCTTTGGTGCGCTACTAACAGTAGACTTAGCATTATTGGTTGCAGCAGACATTTTTGGGTTCGGTACCGATGCTTTATTAGATGCAAGATTAGTCGCTGCAAGTGTAGACCCTGACTTTGGGGCGCTAATAACAGTCGACTTTGCTTTATTTGCTTCAACAGACACCTTTGGTTTCGGTACCAAATTATTAGATGCAACACTTACTGTGGGAGGTGTAGATCCTGTCGATTTTGAAGCGCTATTAACAGACGGTTTAACTGCAGTTAAATTCTTGGGCGCGGCTTTTGGGACTGTTACATTAGATGTAGGTTTAGCTTGTGGTTTATTTTGCTGTTTAGTAGGGAATGATTTATTTTTTGAATCTTCTGGTCTTGAAGGTATTTTCTTGTCGTTATTTTTGGCATTGGATATTTTTTCTGTGCTCGTGGTTTTTTTTGTTACAATTTTACTTCCGCCTTGCTTTGGTAGATAAACATTCCTTACCGCTTCCATCTTCAAGCCATGCTTCTTACCACTAAGATGACTGAATAAATTCTTATCTCCATACTGAAACACGTTGCACACGTTACATAAATACATACTCCTTTGTTGATCGCCGCAGATAACCATTTTTTCCCATTGGTTAAAGTTTTCCAATCGAAACTCGAGTAACATGATGTCTTGCAATGATATTGATGATATCAATGCGAAGAATTCTGTTCTGTCGAACATTTCCTTATTTTTCGAGTATTTGTTATTCATTGTGATTATTAGGCGGTATTTAACATGAAATAAGCTAGTGGAATTTCTGCATATGGTCGGCTATTGAATATGGCTTTATATTTGCATTGAAGTTTTTTATTGATACATATATTACTTTTCGGTTTTTATTTTCAGACAATGTGTTGCTATAAAATTGAAGGAAAAAATACTTTTATATCAAATTAAGAAGAAAACACACAGATATATTATTTCTAGTTCGCTTAATTTTATAAATTTTTTGATCCTAGGTAGAATATAGGATCACACTTATATAATTACAAATAGCAACGCTTATTTCGAAATAATCTGTCATGCCCGTTAAACTGATCAAGATCTTTTTGGATCATACGAAAATACACATAAAACACATACATTTAAATTATTATAAAAAAAAAGTACACATATATAAGAAAAGCTACCTAATTTGGGATATTCCTAAAAACTAATTGTGGCGGTGAGAATGGGAGAGATAAAAACCTATTAAATAGTTTGAATGTGGTCATTTGTCCATTTATGTCCATGTCTAAATCCTACAGCATTACCTGTGAGAACAATATCCTGAAATATCAACAATACTTCATAAGACTATATTTGAGGCAAGTAAGAATGCTTAGGGGAGAGTGTTTGTACATTTGTACACATATTGTACTTTAAACACTGACCATCTTATCTTCTCCAACTTTTATCTAAAATATTCAAATTTGTGTGGCAGAATATAACATCTTAATTTATATTCATTTAGTTTACATGCCCTATTCGATAGGCGCTTGCTAAACACGCGTTTCCTTGCAACTTTCATGGCGCATAGTATAATATCGAATTGATCTAGCGCATGCGTTCTATGCGTTCTCACGTAACTTTGATGTCGTGCTTTTCGACTCAGTTCGTGTTGTCATATGTCATTAGGATGCTATAAACGCCTAACAATTTTGTATGTGGTGCATAGGTTACATATGTCTCCCTCCGCTTGTTCACACATAACGCGCTTTTACTCGAAAGCTGTGGTAAATCAAAAAACGGAACTGTGCAAAAAACTCGTTTAGAGTAATTGACTCACTCCTAGCTTTCGACAATCGTAAGAAATAGATTTTCCAAAATCTTTGAGCACCACTTTGTGGCTTTTGTCTTTTTGGAACCTTGAAAATCAATTCGAAGCGAATGGTATGAAAATTCATTTTCCGACCATGCGATTGAATTTTCCAAAATTGGTGACAATAGTCTCACGGATACAATTGGAAAAGTGGGGAAAAACTCTAGAGCTCAGAATTTTTGTTTTTTATGCGAATGGCTTCATGTCAATTTCCAAAGCTAAACATAAAAGCTCGGTACTTTAGGTTCAACACACGGAACCTGGAAATCTATTTTCTGGATTTTAGTATTATTTTGGAGAACTAACGCCCACCCGTCGCCACGGGCGAACAATGGGGATCAAAATAAAATAGGTAAGATTATTTGTTTAGTTAAATTGACTTTAAAGTTATTGTTATAGCCCTCCACAACAAATTAAGCATGTGGCTCAACTGATTAGAAAAATCTACTCCACGGGAGGCAAAATTGTGATACGCTATTTTCGTGTATTTCTTACGATTGACGAAAGTAGTCAAATTCAACAAAATGCACTTTAATCTAAACAATTTGCAGGGCAACTCCGAGGTATTACCAGCTAGTATAGATAAAACAATAAAAAAAAATTGCCAACTGCTTTAGTATTAATTATGCTTAATTACCTCAACAATTTCGTTTTTTGAAATATTACAGCCTTTTAGTAAATGAGCGATATGTGCACCCGATTTTTTCGACTTTCAATCACTTTTAAAGTGTTTCGGGCTATAGTATAGCGGTGAACCATTTGCTGCACTTTGTAAGCAATGGTGCCGTTCCGTTGGAAATTTGTCATCATGGACCGATAACGATCTCCATTAACGGTAACGGTTATCTGTGTTATGTGTTTGGGCCCTTTTGTGTGTCAATATTTGTGTTTCCTATAGCGAGTTGATAAGGACGTTGTAGTTCATTTTAATAAATTAATGTTAATTCTTTATTAAAATTCTACTCCCACGCGTTTCGGCGTTTGTTACGCGCTCCTCAGGAAGTGTGGTTTAACATGCATATAAAAAACATTTACATACATATAAAGATTTAACAAACATTTCGATTTACATTAAAATACATACATTCAATTTATTGTAGTATTTTCTAGTGTCGTCGTTGTTCCTACGTCTAAATTGCATTCAAAGAAAAAAAAAAGAATTAATGATTCTGTCCGCATAAATTCCACACCAAACTTATACTCGTTGGTCGTAGAGATTCCTTGTTAATCAATTGAGGATTTTCGTTGGCGGAAAACAATTTTTTTAGTGTACAAAAAAATCAAAATGAGCCTAATAGTTCATGATGATTTTTTGCCAATAGCCTTTTTCATCCATATTTACCACGGATGTCGCATATTCCAAGCGATATGGTTTATCGGCTTCCAAAGGCTCCTCTGTTAATTTACTTTTATATGCAAATAAACTTAACCTTGCGTGCAGTAATCCATTTCAAAGATATCTAAAAACCTTACGCGCGATGTCATACAATAGATGTTAAGGTTATAGTGTTTTCCCATGGGTCACTCTAAATTGGCCCACCCTGTATGTGAAACAAGGTAGGAAACATTTGTAAATTCAATTTTTAAGTACTATGGGCTCTTTTAGTTTAAAATATTTCATTTCGAGTGCTAAAAGAATTACAAAATATGAGTTCGAATGTACGTCCGCATCGCAGGTTTAGCTACATAGTTGCTATGTAAGTATGTATGTACATACATATGTGGTCATGTATATTTGCTTAAGCATGTCAATCTCATAGACTATAAAAGTTAATAAAACTAACTTAAATACTTACATATGTACGTCATACGTGTGAATGTTCTCGAATAGAAAAAATGTATTTATCATTCCTTAAATTTAATTAAAATTGTAAACATCGTTTTAATTTTAAAACGAACGAACTAATATTACGCTTACTAAAGGAAAGTAAGAATTATCTTATTCACAATACGTGGGCAGCAAGCTACCCAATTTCATGCATAATTTATAACGAAATAAAATAAACATGTCCTTGCCATTTGCTTACGGACGTAACTATGTACATACAGACATATATGTATGCAAGTACACATGTACGTACTGGTACACATGATAACCATTAGACATATCCATATGTATGTATGTACGTACACGTGTATGTACATACGGGAACATTTATTCATACATTATGGTGTGTATGTATGTATGCATTAATTTACATACACATGTTCGCATGCATACATGCATGTACATGTGCATGTTTTTAACAATGTTGCTACGCATCGTAAAAAGATACTGTTAAAGGGGCTGGTTGGAAACGCCATGAGGTCATGCAAGACCCATTGATTTTTGAGTCCAAACATGCTTAATACATGTTTGCATGTGTTATATGCATACATACACACACCACCTGATTAATTATTTTGAAAATTATTAAAATCGACTATGGTAACAATTGTTATGCTTACTTACCGGTAATATTTACAAATCTGAATGAACCCCAAATTACAGCTGATTAGCAGGTCCCAGCAACTTTCACGAAGAGTAAGACAGTTTTTTTTCCTATGGTAGAGGTCTCAACAATATAAATTACAAAAATAATACAATTCGTATACATATGTATCTATGTATGCACTGCTAATAAATCTACATACATACATACATACATACATACATATGTATAATAGTAATTTAACTTAAGTTTATGGATACGTACATATGATTTTTCCTCCTGGCAACTTCACACTCAAATGACTGAAAGAGCGTCCACGCAATTGTTCAATATGAATTAAATTTCCACAGAAATTTGCAATAACTTAAATTTGTTATGTGCACTAGGACGAAGACGGACTGAAAATTTCGATGACAACGAAAGGAAAGGAATAAGTGTATTTCACATTAGTGATGTACACAGTCATATTAAATGAGGGCTGAATAAATACATATCGATAAAGCCTACAGTCGGCAACTACTAGATAATAAGGTAACTACCCTAAAAATTCGAACAGCACTCACTTGTGTCATGATATGTTTAATTGACACATTTTGGCATCTATAAGGTATACATATGTATATGATTTCTTATATTCTATGTTCTCCATGGATTGTTTAACAAACAAAGCTTGATCTCCGACTGCTATGATCTTCTTGAGGAACGTGACTTATAATGTACATGTATCGATACCAAATGTCTTGTATCATGTTCCATGTATCACATGCATATTATAAAAAAGGTACGCTAGTTCGGAAATAGTGTCTTTGAGCGCCCTCACAGAAATCTATAATCTGTAATCAGCTGTTTTTATAGAAATTCTTCTTATACTTACCGATTTTTGTATAAAAAGTTTGCTAAAACACTAGTGTATCATCACTGGATCACTTGTAATAATTGATCAAGGAACAGTTATATTGGTCATGTCCATTTTGTTCGGATTGTCTTCTAATCGCGTGATCTTTGAGACTTGAAGAGTCTGAACTACAAAATATCGTATACGAGGAAACAATACGCTTATAAAGTTTATTTCATGTGCCTGAAAACTCTTCTGCTCTCACCACAAATCTAGAAAAAATTGATAGCATATGCGATTTACTAAAATATATTAGAAGAAATAAACGAGATCTAGTAGTCGATATTCAGAAAACACAAGAAAACTGACAATAGCGACAGAAGCGACGATAACTTGACTGGTAAGACCACAAATTTGATTACTTTACTTTACAACGAAAACGACACAAGAACAACTGTTCTCTGTTTAGGCAGCTCTCTTTTCATGTCGACTTTCTTCCCAATTATTTATTTATATATAATTTTCAGTAACATAGTAAAAACTGTGTAACAATTTCGTTTACATAATACAATTTTATCAAAACAACACACTTAAATTTATGCAATTCGTTTAATATTTCACACCCAGAATCGATTTCCGTTCAGCTAGAAGGTAAAGATAAACAAGTAACTTCAATTTAAATTTTTGTTTAAATGTTTTAAAATTACGACCTAAATAATAATCGGTAGGGCAACAGTAATTTGCGAACTCTTATATATGCTATATTCGTTTGTAATGTACACAGGACCAGGGTACATGGTATTTTACCATAGCATATATTCATTGAAATTAAAATTAATTAATTAAAATTAAACCTGAAAATAATTTGCATGCTCTTGGAGACATTAAAACACTTTCATAAATATCTCAGGTCAAAGAGCAGATAAACGCAGGGATATAACAGTGTATTAATTTTTATAATGTCTAATAAATGCAATCGACTTTGCCAAGAAATACTTTATAAAATAGCACTTGTATTTGTTCGTACAGTTACCCTATTTTGTACAATCATTTTCAACAATGGATTTAAAAAATAATATTTAGTTTCATTATTGCTCTCTATTCTCATGTTCTTGTCGAATTTCATATTTGTTGATTGTAAGTTAGTTTTATAATACATTTTTGCCTTGCTTTAGCTTAGTGCACTTGCTAAATATCTATCATGTAATTTAACTACATGTTAACATGCTTGACATCAACATTTATAGACTTATTCCTAAATTACCCGAAATGTTGTCTCTAATTTGTTGTTCCAAACCTGTGTAAACAATGATTTAATATCAAACCTGTTCCTCTGTAGTTCATACTTGACGCTCGATTGTAGACTCAGTTCATTTAATCCAGTTCAAGTCAGAATAGAACTGTTTGCTGTAATTACGGATGAAGGCTGCAAGGCAAATTTAATCTTTTTATTACATTGTCATCTTCGTTCGAACGCCTTTTTTCTTTTAATTTTGTAACAATGGACAATTCTGGCAACAATCGTTACGAGCTATTATTTATGGACGATGATGCTGTTGCCATAATTCAGCCAGTTAAAGAGGATGCCGGCAAAAAGAAACCCGCTGATCACATCGCGCAGCCGATCAAAAATAAAGCTGAGAAGGAAAACAAGCCAAGCTTATTAAATAAGAACAATGCTCCGCCAAAAGTTGCAGGTGCAAAAGCCGGGCCAAAGACCAATACCGCAAAAAATGTTACAACAAATGGAATAAAGGAAACACGCTCTAAAAATAATGTGCGCTCAAATGGACCAATAAACAATAATTTCAGTGTACCGGAATACAACAATGAACTTCCACAGCGGCAATTCAAAGAGCGTGATGCTAGGGGTCCACCACCACGTTTCCGTAATAATGAGAAATTCGGAAAGCGCGAATTTGATCGTCAATCGGGTTCTGATAAAACAGGTAATTACATATATACACTTGCTACATACATATATACATATGTATGTATATTCATACCTACATACATACATTTGTATGAGCGTTCCATACCCATTGGCCCTCTTCACCTATACATACAAATACATGTATGGGCAAATCCGAAAAGGAATACACCAAGCGAAAACGGAAAATTACTGTAACTTTTTTTTTTATATAGCCTTTAAAGGAGACTTCCGACCACATTAAATATATATGTACATACATATGTATGTATTCTTGATCAGCATCAACAGCTGAAACGTCATGTCTGTCACTCTGTATGTCTCCATGCTTAATATTCTCAACTATCCTTAAAAAGCTTTGCACAGGTGTTTCTGTTTGTCGCGAACAGTGTATTTGTTGGAACTGGCTGAATGGGATCACTATATCATATAGCATAGGAAAGATCAGACGCAAATATATGAAATTGTACAAAGAACTGTTCTGCTATGGTAAATATCTTCGGCAGCCCAAAGATACATAACTGTTTTTATTGTTTCATTCCTAATCGTTTTGTTTTTTTTGCTTGCTAATATTGTCGCTCATTGTTTGAAGATAGTGTGGTAGATGGTTCCAAGCTCAAAAAGCATATACATACGAAGAATTGTCTTTCAGAGCTTGCAAGCTTTGGTCTAAGACTAACAATTCTATTTGTTCTTTGCGAGAGAAGTAAAGCTGAGCCTTCCGATAAATATTCTGGCTGTCTTGTAATTATAATGTTATGTAAGAAAAGCAATCAGGCCTGTTCCCAATTCCACTTCCACTCGAAAGTTGCGAAAGTGGAATTACGAATCGTTTTAGCTGTTCCGAACACGCGAACGAATGACTTTTTCGTTTTAAAAATCGAGTAGCATTTGAGTCGTTGGAATTGTAGTAATTGCCAGATTACATAGGAAAGTTAAATAAAATATTCATAAACAAAATTTTGTAATATTCTTCATCACATTTAGAAACGAATAATTAATTCATTAATTTAATTAAAGTCAAATTACATTTCTATTATTTAGTTAAGAAACTGTCTGTAAAAATCATCAGCTAAAACGAAATCGTGCAGAAACAAAACAGCTGATCTCAATGAATCGTATGGTTTGCTTATCGATAGCAATCTCAAGAATCGATATGTGCTTGTGTTGCTTACAATCGAATTATATGCAATTAAAGAGCTGAATTGCGCAGCGCGCAGTAAGCGAGTATATTCTCTTGCATTATTGCATGTGGAACAGCTGATACTTATTGCTGTCGAAAGTAGGTTTCGAACTCGAGTTCGAAAAAGACAAAACGAGGCCAAAACGATTGAAAATGAGAACAACACCTTGCAAAACGATCGGAATTCATACGTTTTTACTTTTTGAAAACGAGTGAAATTCGGAACAGACCTGAATATCCTGAAATCAATCCAATTACGAATGTTCAATATATATATACATACTTAGTTACATTATTAAATGCAACTTTTATTTTGTGCCGGCTGGCTGAGTCACAGTTTCCAATATTTGTACTATTATGACGAGAACTTTGGCAACTATAAGCCGTATCTATTTTGGGAGAAACTATCCTTTGGAAGAGTTTCTGTATTTATATTTTTTGGGTGGATTACAACCCATCCAATATTTGTTATTGTTTAATTCTTTAATAATCTTATAGTTATGTTGTGTATATATATTTATGTATACTGAAAAACTCGTTTTATGACTGAACATTTTTTTAACATACCATACATAATATTTTTATAGGAATAAAGTCTATTGATAAGCGTGATGGCGCTGGTGCACACAACTGGGGCTCTGCCAAGCAAGACATTGAGGACGTTAAAACTGGCGCAGCAGCTCCCACAACAGATAAAGAAGACTCTGCAAATGAACAGACTGGCGAACAACCTACAACCAATGTGGAGGAAGACGAGTCAAAGCAAATGACTCTTGATGAATGGAAGGCTCTTCAGGAACAACGTGCCAAGCCCAATTATAATCTGCGAAAAGCTGGTGATGGCGTGGATAATGCAGAATGGAAGAAGATGACCGTTTTAAGCAAAAAGAAGGATATGGACGCCGATGAAGATTTTGAATACGACCCCTCCTTGTATCCGCAGCGTGTTGGTCGCCTCCAGCGCATTGTGGATATTCAGTTCAATTTCAATGATGGACGAAAAACAGGCTTCCGTAAAGGACCACGTGCTCCACTGCGTATTGGCCCGCGCCCCGAAATAGGATCCAGCAATGGCTTTGAAAATGTCGCGCCCCATAAGTTCGGAGAAAAACGTCGTTCCGGTTCCAAACCATTAAAAGTAGATGATGAAATTCAATTTCCCACACTTTCTTAAAACGCAACAAGTTTTTATAAAGATTATACCATATTCTTAAGTGAATTATACAAAGGAGGGCAATACAAGCTGCTTGACATTGATTCATATGTACTTTACATATTAATATAATCAGCTTTCCTAACTCATATTCCTTAGAGTTTAACGAATATCTTTTGAATTTTTTACGGCACACAAATTTAAATAAGCTATTGGAAATAGCTTAAACTGTTGAAACAAATATATTTCATTTAAAAACTTAAGAGCCGATTCTCTTATTTCAAATAAAATGAATATGAACATGAGGGCGGACCTACTTAGTATGATATTACAGTCAAGCGCTCATATAATTCATGTTGGTTTTTTTTAAATAATACCGTGTATTAAAATGATTGAGATGGTTAAGTGAATAAATAAATCAAATCAACTATAAAAAAAACGTGGGATTGTATATTAATGTATTAAAAATGTGGTATTTGGCTTCAGATTTTGTTTCCACGCGATTAAATAACTATTATATAGTTATACGAGATTTCTAATATTGGGGAAAATGTGATTAATATATCTTAAAGCTGCAATAAGTAGTCGTCGCCATAAATTCGACAGACGAAGGCAAGCTCAACTTCTTAGAGACATCAGCTCCACAGTGGACCCAGTAAGTCATTTTCAGTTTTAAATCGATAAAAGCTGGCAAGCCCTATGAGTAATATTAATCCAGCTACCCGGTATACGACTGTGGTGTCCTCCTTTACTCTTCTAGCTGGCGAAGGGGATTATTCCCGCCACGACCACCTCCGACTGTTTATCTGTATACTTGCAAGTTCAGCACTGACTGCGTCGTGTTTTTTTTGGGTTCTGGGTGGTCCATTTTGGCACAGGTTCCTGTGGGTAACATATTCGACAGAATTCCAGCTCTGCAATTGAGTTGAGTGGGTTTTCATCTTCCTCATACACAACACAACAACTTGAACCTTTCCAACAAAACAATAACCAAACAATTATGTTGTGTTTAAGGATTTTAAATGGTACTGAACTGTTTTTCCTACGTCTATTTATATAAATGTAGAATAGCAAAAGATGCGCCCTGATTTACTGTTCGAATTCTCCTTTAATTTTTACAATAAATTCATTTAACTTATCCGACATATAAATTTTCTTCTTTGGCCTTCGAAGACATGTTTTCTCCACATTCGTTCCGAACTGTATCTGGTGTTGATATAAAATATAATAAGTAAACTAAAAATATAAATATCAATCAATTTACTTACAAAATTTTTGTATTCTGGAGAGCTGGATTCTAACAACAAAATTCTATTTTCTATATTTTTAATGCGTTTCAAAATATTGTCGTTGTCATCCGAGGCTACGCACATATAAGATTCTATATTTCTCAAACGTGAATCTTTTAAAAGGTTGTTTCCAGATGGATCATTGAAGTATTTAGCCGATGTCATTAGCTTAGTGAGCTGAAGTGAATAATCGGGTCCCACTTGTGGTCCACAATTGTTATTGGCACGCCGTACTGTTAATAAAAAGTAATACATATGTATATTAGAGCTCTAATCATAAATCATACTTCAATGAATTTATTAATCAGCCCTAATCCAACTACATATCTGAAATTTTTAAATATACTACATACCTTTTAAATGACCACTTGATTGTTGTTGCTTCACAAGGGAACTTTGAGTACGGGCACAAGAAGTTTTGGCGGTTTCTTGCGAGCTGTCTGGATCTGGGCTATCATCATTGTTTGTTGGCTGGTTGAAGTCGTTTATATTACATAAATTAATTTCATCCCGTTTCCTTTTTAAAAAGCAATCTACACGTCTGTTCAACTCGCTGTCATTAACACGGATTTGTACTAATTTATCAGGAACATTTTCTATTTTCTGATCAATTTTACAAGAAGAGAAATCGAAAGTCCTTAAAGGTGATTCAGAATATTCTGCATGTGTTGTATATTGAAATAAGAATGTTAAATCGTTTTATACTGTGTTCTTTGTTTTTTTTTTTGTTTTTGTTTTTAGTAATTACATATTTACAATACAAATAGAAAATTATAGTTTTATAAACTCTTACGGGGCCAAGGGCACTCCTTGTTTTCCTTCCACTCGCCAAGTTGCTCGTTCTCATACATTTCCTTTTTCCATATGGGCACACGCGATTTTAGCTGATCTATGGCAAGGCTAACAGATTCCAAGGCAGCGGCGCGGTGGGGCGATGAAGTGGCAATTACTACGCTTGCTTCGCTCACTGGAACTAATCCGAGTCGGTGATACATGGCAATATGTTTAAGATTGGGCCAACGAGTTCGAAGTTCAGAGCAAATTTTACTCATTTCCTTTAGGGCCATGCTTTCATATGCCTCGTATTCCAATGATATTACCTAAATTTTTCAAGAAAAAATATTTATAAAATTAGAGTGTAGATAACTTATGTTTAAGCTGCGTGCTTTACGCAACAGGTTTACTTTTATAAATATAGCCAGCGCTAGTCTTAAGTTGTTCATAAGTGGAGTTACTTAATGATCTGATCAAATGAACATGTTCAGAATAGTTTTATGCAATCGTGTAGTTGATGAACAACTAAGTATTTAGCTGAACTGTTCATGAGCCATATGACTTGAATCGCTTAAAGAATATGTGGAACACTCAGCTTGAAGTGTATTATTATTATTATTCGCAATGTAAATTGTACATACAGCACTGAGCACGACACCCGCCCGTTAATTATCTCCATACGTATTGATTGTATCTATATACACACATACATTTATATGTACGTAAGAAAGTAAACAAAACATGCATACTTTTTTTCCATCGAAGTTGTCACGTGTTGTGCCCACAAAAACTGAACAAGCTCCGCAACCATCGTCAATTATCAAATCATGAATAAGTGCTATGTCGATTTTGCCATTTACTAGCTGTATGTGGTCCATGTCGAAATTAAGTTGATTAGCCGCCGCTTATGGGTGGAATAATAGCAATCTCGTCTCCTTGATGTAGACAGATCTCTGTGTCCAGGTTTTCAATATAGATTTCGTTGTGAGCTAGAATCAAATTGCTGCTTATTATATTCAAGTTGTAGCAATCTATCAGTTGTTTAAGCAAATCCCTTGCAATAATCACAGATTCGACAGAATATACTGCGCGAGAGGTTTTTGCTAGCTCACGACTTTTTGCGAAAAATAGGACGTTGACATTAACTAGCGTCGAATCCTTTTCTACGCTCATCATTAACTATTCACTAACAAATACGATCGTAATAGTACTGATAGCAATATAGAGAAGGTAACATTACTTAATCGATAACATACTTAGATATATATGTATGTATGTAGGTGCAACTGGAATGATGAAAGTGGCACACCTTACATAAACAAATAATTAAGAATCATAACTCATTATATTCGTTTTGATATTTCTAGTCGTGTGGGCAAATAACTGTAATATTAATATTAAGCTATTTATCTACTGAGAAAAATATTACCGTACTATCCGAACATATTAATTGAGGAGTTAATATTGCCCAGTTGGTACAAAATTTTCTCATTACTGTTTTTTTTTTTGTAATTTTAATTATGTGGTGGTTGTGATCGGCACCTTGCGATCTTACCCAACCATGCATCTAAATATTTACACAGTTACTTCAAAAATTTGTGAAACCTATCGATATATGAGCATTTCAAACATCTGTTCGACGAAACATAATATGCATTTTGTTATCGCATTCTCCATTGGATAGAAAGCGGCAAAATGGCGTTTCCATTGCTTACATCCGCTACATATGTATTGGCTTAGTTTTGAATTTTTTTATCACAGAAATATAAAATTTTTACCGAGAATTTTGCTAGTTTCCTAACAAAAATGCGCTTAATAATCTCGTTATATAAGTAATTGTAGATGCTAAAACACAATGCTAAAGAGAGAGTAAACAAATTAAGTAAGAGTAAGGAGACTACTACAAGGGCTTTTTATTAAACTATTGGTGAATTTCTCGTAGCCGTTTTGCTAGATCAGTAGAAAATAATAAATGTATTGCAGACTAGTGTGCGGGATGCAATCGAATAGTTTTGCGAGTTACAGATGAGGATCGCAGCTAAAAGTTTTCTGATTTGGGAGCTTGGGAATATAATAGTTTTATAGTCTTTCCTGCATGCAGAAAAAGTAAATATGCATCTATACCAAATTTTACCCAAATGGAAACTCTGTAGCTTCAACTCTGAGACAAATTTTGCGAAGAAACATTTATACACAAATGTCTATTTTAGCTCTTCGTCCTCATAAAAATATATACATGGACCCTGTAAGGATGGAAATACCGCCATCAAATAGATAATAATTTATCGGTATTTAGTCTGTGTTTAATTTTAAGTTTTTGTACTTCAAAGTCAACAGATTACTTCAAGGAGTAAAATATTATTGGTTTTTAATATCGATGTGTATTTTATTTAAATTAATTCCATTCAATAATTTACAATATATGTTTTATATACAAAATAGCTAACTATTATTTGGAATTAAAGGGCATTCATTTTAAAAATCAATCACTTTTACTTCTTTAATTTTTGTAACTGGGGTGCTGAAATTTTTACTTTTCCCGGGATGTTCCTCGCAAGCGCTTCGTCTTTTATGCTTTTGAGTAAATCTTTTTCTCGATTATTACAGGTTTTTTCCTTTGAAAACATGTTAAGTGCCAGCTTAGCCGCTTTTCCTCGTTTTCCAGTTCCGGGTGTCAGCTTCACTTTAAATCTATAAAGATTGTTTAATGTATTACATTACATACATATTATACACAAAAAAAAATTAAGAACAAGAATGATTACAGAAAGTGCGCGGGACAAGAGGTTTCTTCACCATTAAAGCCAAAATGTCCATTTCTACCAAGTTTCACCAACATAGCTGAAAACCAAGTTTTCATGTATAGGGTCGGGAAACACCATTATGCTTGATCTCCAATTTAGTTACGATAGAATAGTATAGAATACTTACTTGTACTGTTGCAAGGCTTGGTACGGAGCTACTACTGGAATAACAAATAGTAACTCATCATCATCAAGCGGCTGACCCGTGAGGGTATCAAGCAAATCGGCGTCAACACCAATGGGAGTATCATCGTTTTCATCAATTTCAATTTGATTTTTGGGGATGGAGTCTTCAGTGGTTTCCACTTTTTGCACTTTTTGAAAAGTATTGGGTTTTTCATCATCTTTCTCATTATTGATGGACGGTAATTTATCTTTCCCTGAGGAATTCAATATCATCATTCTTATTTTCCGTTCTTCGTCATCTTGATCCTTATATTTCAATTTCATCTTTTTTAATTTTCCCTTTTGGCCGCGTTTTACTTTGGAAGAAGCTGCCGGTTCAATTTCTGTCGCACTAGGTTGTGGTTTCTCAATATCCGTTTTATCCGAGCGTCCTTTACCATCTCTACGTTTTTTTGATACTTGACTCTTTTTGCGCGAAGGTGCCGCTTCTATAATTACTGTATCTTCTTCATCCAAGTTATCATGTTGATTTCCAACAATATACGTTTTTGGCTCTTCAGATAGTAACTCTGATTTGACTGTTATTCGGCCGGTATCATGTTCAACCTTAACTTCAGTATTTGGAAAGCCATTTGTTGCACTTTCGCAATTTACGTCGTTTATCTCGCGTGTATCTTCTGCCACCGCATACGTAATTTCTTCTTGTTTAGGTTTGGGTCCATCATCATCATCTTCTGTACTTCGGATTTTCCTCTCTCCAACATGGCGCTGTACAAAGCTATCTTCTAGTTTAAAAAGTAAGCTTAGGCCCATTATGAGATGACAAGATGGCAGAAAATTTTTTTTCCCACGGATCATAAAACTGCCTGTACCCAAATATTCTCCTGACGGTGCAGTTTTACTAACTTGATCACTATTAACCCAATATGCATTTGTCACGACCTTTGCATCCCATGCAACACTGTAGGAAATAGCCATAGTGCCAGCTTCTAATAATGTTTTGGGAGGAATGTCTCCTCCAGTTACATTCCGGATGATAACACTCGAAGCACCTTGAATGTCGGCATGTACATATACATCTTTGGGACGCATGTACCTATTTCAAAAAAAAAGTTCAATGGTTAGAGAAACAATCAATATAAACCAACAACTTAATGCACTTACCTTTTAACAATAAGTTCGTTTTGCTGGGCATCTCTACCTCCAATTATAAGATAGTTCTCGGAACTAACAAACCAATAAAACTTCTCAAACCAAAAGACTTTACGCGCCTTAGCTATATTTGATATAGTGCGTACTTCCTTAAGAGTTTGTTGTGTCTTACGCTCAGCTGACTTTAGCGCTTTCTGTGATGCGTCGATGGTTTTCTGTTCCTTTTGAGCAGCTGAACGTTTCAAATCATAATATCGACATGCATTAGCCCACGCGGATAAGGCCAAGTCGACATCAACAACGATCGAATCCTCGGTATCATCATCATTACTATCATCTGAACTATCGTCTCCACCCTTATATGGATCAGTGAGAAGCAACGATATGTGGTTGATCTCTAACTTTAATTGTTTAATAGAACTAGCTACAATATCACCATTCGCTTGGGCCTCTTTTACAAGCTCCTGTATATCTGGCCAAGACAACTGACTGGCAATGGCCGACTGAATTGCCAAAATTGCTTTATCTACCAAATTTTGATTGCATGTAATTAGTTCTGCTTTTCTTTTATCAACATCTTGAACCTTATTCAGTTCCTCTAAGCGCTTTGTGTGATCCTTTTTTACATTAGAAAGTTTTTTAAGAGCTTCGCGTTCTTGTTGCAACGTTTTCATATCAATTTTTTGCGATTCTTGCGTAGAGAAAAACTCATCAACTGCTTCCATGAAGGTATCATAGACAGCGAATGGTTGGTCTTTATGCTGGGAAAACAAGTACGGATGAAACTCAATATTCCTGAAGAAATGTTCCGATTTTTCAGTATCCGTCGGCTTCTCTTCTTTAACTTGAATTATATAACCTTTAGAGTTTCCAGTGCGTCCAATTGTTATTACATCATAGGCGCTCTGCAAATAAAAATTTCATTTCATTTGAAATAAGAATCAAGATCATAGCTAATACTAAATAATTTAATTGAAATTATTTAGTTAAACATGGAATTCATTACAAACCTTTAAGACCTTCATTAATGTTGGTAGATCGGTCTGCATATCAAAAGCCTTGACATTAGCGTTACTTATTTGTGGGGCACGTGTTTTATGTTTCTTTTTCGTATTTTTAGTCTTCGATATTTCTGCTAGTTGTTCGCCAGCATCAAGTGTAGGATTTATAACGCAATTTTCCAAACCATGTTCGACCAGAATGTGTTCAATTACAGCTGGACCACAGTCTAAGATTGGCATCAATATGCGCCTCAAACTTTCATTAGCTCTTGAATTCTCTAATATCGTGCGCAATGCGTCTTCTGACAATTCATTGTTTTCCTTTTTTGCACGATCAATGGGGTATTTCTCACGCACAGCGAAGCGCACACTCTCGCCTTCCGTGTGGGGTCGTAAGATGTAGAGAATGGTTTGCTCATAATCAGTTAAAATTACATTGCCGCGGTCATAAAGCTCTAGCAAAACATGATAGGCTGCTTCTCCAGTGCCAAATTGAAAATCAATAATTCTGTCAGCGCCCAGTTGACTAATATGCTCAAGTCGCTTGTTTTTCAAGTGTTTGCGCAGCTTCATGCTGAAACCAGAAGGAGCTACATTTTTAGGCCACTCAAATGCAGTTGTGTGAAACCGTGTGCCTGACTCAATTAGCAATGTGACCTTCTCAGTTGCTCCACCTCCATGAAGTCGGAATAGGTACGTTTTATTGTCAATATCATATATTTGATTTACGCGCGAACCGACTAGCCTATAATGAAAAAAATAATAGTTACAATTAGAATTCTTTAGTATTTAGTACAATAAAGTCCGCGAAATAAGTAATGCCCAACATATTCACTTTATATATACCAAACAAAATGTGATCATTTAATACGAAATTATGTATTGATTGGTTGGGATGGAAAGAAGACCATGGAATTATTAGAGCCGTATCAGTTGAAAATGTTGGAATTACTTTTTTCGCTCATTTAATACAAAGTACCTTTGAAGCTCGGCGACACCACATACTATATCGTACGAATTAAAGCGTGTTTTCATGGTTGATTCTAACGCGTATCACAGTCGTCAGTCAGTTTTACCTGAAATAAAGATTTAATTTAAGTTTAGGTTAGGTTACCAATTCACTTACAAACACATTTAAACAATGTTCCCTCAGGAATTATGTCACCTAACTTATAAAAGGGTAAGGGTTTTCTATTGTCTACGATTTTTCTATGATTTCTGAACAAAGTCTTCTACAATAAATCTTGCTTTGCCGAGGCTACATTTAAAGTCAAATCATTAAAGCTTAAATCCTGTTGGCGTTTTAAAAAAAATTTATAGGTTACCCACATTGATACTTAGCTTTCAAAAGTACTTTCAAATGACATTAAATACTCGTTTAAGCACTTTCATATTAGTTGCGGGTTACAAAACAGGTGAAGGAGCAGGTTCGTGAAGATTGAATATCAGGAGGTAGTAAAAGTAGGACTGAATAGCGAATCCAGCGAGACTTCTCACTATGTACGGGAACTAATTATACTATGTTCACGAAGGGAAAATAGTATACTGGGTTTGCGAAATGTCCGTCTGTCCGTATGAACGCAATTTTTTTGCCTTTATCTTTGAGCTAGAGCAACCAAACTTGGTACACCTGTTGGTGTATACCGTCAATTTATGAAGTGTCGAGATCGACTCCACACCCCCACCCCACCCCCGCAATTCGGGGAAAACCTGTATCTTCCCCAATTTTAAAGCTATAGTCACCAAATTTGGCATACAGACTAATGTTGAGATTCCCGACAGATCTGCATCAAACAAGTTTTGACCCCCACACCCAACCCCACAAATCGGCATATGATATCCCCAAAACACGTTTTTCAAGGGCTATATCTCCTACAGTTTCAAAGACAGAGTTACCTAATTTGGCATACAGACTAATGTTGACCACCTGGATAAATATGCATCAAAAAATTGTTGACCCCCCACCCCCTCCCCCGCAAAGGAGAAAAATTTATATCTCTCACATCTTTACAGGTAGAATCACCAAATTTAACACACAGACTAATGTTAACATTCTGGACAAATCTGCATCAAAAAATTTTGACACCCCCAACCCCTCCCCCGCAAATGAGAAAAATCTATATCTCCCACCTGTACAGGTAGTCACCAAATTTGGCATACAGACTAATGTTGACCCCCTGGACAAATCTGCATCAAAAATTTTTGGACCCCCCACCCCCTCCCCCACAAAGGAGCAAAATCTATATCTCTCACACCTGTGCAGTTTTTTTCGCGTCTCTTTCTGAACACACAAATAACCAAATTATATAGGACTGGGAACATAGTATTCTGCAGTCGGGTGCGTCCGACTGCAACGTTCTTACTTGTTTTTTTTTAAATTTTATACGCAAGATATCGTGAATAGCCAGCTTACGAGCTGAAATAAACAAATATGTTTGATTTAACGTTTCAGTTATGCTCAGCTAGGCTGTCCGTGTGCGCACTCTCATTGCTTTCTGTGGCGCTTTCATTGGTGACTTTTGACTTTTTTAGATTAGCCTTGACGGCGGACAAAATTCCGGCAAACGTGCAATGACCAAATAAAATCTATCGATATACGATTGATACTCGAGTATCGGGATCCCGGCACGCTCTTGTAAGTACACAACTGCTCGATAATGAAAATATAACCAATGTACTAAGTGTTTTTGTTCTTATAATTTTTTTTTTGCAATATATTGTTCTCTAACACTGGCAATATATGTGCATACTACGTACATATACTATAACCAAAACAACGAACAAAACTACCTATAATCTAATCTATGTATGTATGAATATGTAAACATGTGCAATAACTTACATACATACATGCATACATACACAAGTAGAATTTCATCACACAAGTTATAGGGAACATACCGTGCATAGCGAACATGTCAACATATTGCACTTTACAACGAGTGATGCATACGCAAAACTTATGTATGTATGTATGTACATATGTACACGCTTCAATATACGTAGCAAAAATGTTAAGCGCTATGCTTAACAACCTATTGCTTTGGTACGTTCAATTGATTGATAGTCAATTGTACAGATAAATGTCACGAATTCTTACTCTACTTACTGGAAGATTTTTGCACGACACTTTAAAATATTAAAGTTTAGTTTCTAAATATACTTGTACAATGTACATAATATATATGAATGTATGTACATATGAATTTAGTAAGTCCATCAAAATATCGATGTCACAATCGATAGCTTTTTTGCTGCAAAACTGACATCATAGTATAATGAGGGTATTCCTTTGTGGATTTCCATAGTGGACTTCCTGATATTGATATTGACCTACAAGTGATCCTCGGTAATTATTATAATAATATAATAGGAGTTATAGGCCATTCACACTGAGCACATCATCGAGGAACGCATGGGGAGACCCACTGCCCCATCTACCATCAATTCAATCATTGGCGCCAGCAGCCAGGAAATTTTTTTAAAATATTAATAAAACTGAATTTCATTAAAAAATTGGCTGTTGTTGTTGCTGTTTCGCAGCATAACAATGATTTAATTAATAAAGCAATGCCATTTTGGTCATGGTTTGACCCCTAGATGGATTTGACATTTCAATTTAACTCATTTCTTGAGTCCACATTGCAGCCATTTTGCATGTCTAGTTAGGTCAGTCAGTCAGGTCTTATAAATTTTTATATATATACGATTCGGTCATTTCTCATTTGTTTTTTACTCTAGCTCTTCTTGTTCTTGCCATTAATTTTTGTTGACATTGTTTACATTTTCGTAGTGAATATCAAATATTCAGTGTTGCATACGAAACCAATCGGCTTAAAATCGAAAAGGCACGTGTGGGATAGGAACATTCAAATGAGATGGGACTGATGGTTAAATGTCGGCACGTGTAAAACTATGGGATCATCATGCCAGCTGATGGTGGATGGTAGATGGAGGCTCAGTGTGAATAGCCTATTACATAAGGAGTTCCGTGCTTGTAGAGAAGAGTCGATATAGCGATGTCCGTCTGTTTCTATGCAAACTAGTTCTATGCAACAATAACATATACCTGCCATAAGAATGATCGGCAAAAACTATGTTTGTTTATGAAGATATCACCACCAAACTCACCCAAACCGAGTCTCTAAAGAGTTTATACAATCTGACTAAATTTGGTCAAAACCGAATCACTATATCACATACATACATACATACATACATACATACATATGTATGTACATATGTAGCTGCCATAGGATCGGGTGAAAAATGAGTTTCTGTATGAAAAAGTTTGTGTATGTATGTACATACATATGTACATATGCGTGTATATTTATTTCGTGCAGAACTTAATGATAAATGTTGTCATAGAACTTCGCTGTAGCCGCTGAAGTGAAGGCTAGCTAAGTCAGCGAAATAATAGCCTGTTTCCACGACATCATATTTCCACATTTTTCGTCATATTTTTGATTTTGGAAAAATGTCACATATTTCCTGTAGAAAATCCCATAAGAAAAAAATGACAAATTCGTCATATTTTTAATATGATGCCATTCGCCCCGGCATTTTTTAGTATTTTCTTATCGAACTCACGATGTTTATCGATTAACTGGTGCAAATGTAAACAATGACGAGTTGTGCGCCAAAATTAATTTTTAAAATAAGTTGTAAAATGCTTATATCTTAATGTTCCTGTATTTAGTAAGGATGAGGTTAAAAGGGAAGGTTTATCCGGAGGTGCGCCCTCGTACTGGCAACATTTTGACAAGGTACACCGCCTTTTAGGAGCATTGAAGTTTGTGCACTTCACAGGTGCGCACTCGCAATTTCATTGCAAATTTCTCCCATCTCCGCATCCCAGACATCTTCCAATTGTTCAAAACCGTACGAACACATCGCAACTAAATGCCTATTGATATGCAACTTTGACTTTTTACAGTTCTGGCATTATTTGCCATATTTTTCACTTTTTGTGAAAATTGTCATCAAAACAAGCCGAACAGCTGATTTATTTTGGGCAAATGACAAATTGCACATATGACCGTGGAAACACCATCATCCACATTTTTTAAATGTGTCATTTTTCGGCTGTAGTGGAAACAGGCTATAACAAACACAAATCGTACATACATATATATGTACATACATACATACATACATATGTACATACATACATACATATGTATGTATGTATGTATGTATATGCGCATATGAATATTCAATGATGCTCGCCTCGGCGCTCGCTTAGCATTTGCTGACAAACATGATGCATTTATACTTGGTGGTGTCATCCGAGACAGTGGGTGCCACGGCTTAAGAATGCGTGAGTGCGAATTAAGTAACAATGTAATTATTTTCGAATAAAGTATGAGAAAAAATGTTTTAGTTATGGGTATCTTTAAGACCTTTTGATTAACCAATTTATTGAAAATTAACTCAAGCTTAAGAGGGCAAGCATGAAACAAATGGCAGTCTATATGTAAAATGTAATGACTAGCTGCACAGGTGTGGGATATCTAGATCTTGACATTTATAAACTACTACTAAAAAAAATTGCGTGCATACGGGCAGACGCACATTGCACAAGCCTTATACACTGCTTTTAAAATTTGTTTTGAAATAGATAATAAAAATCTAAGAAAAAGCCTTAGTACGCAACTGACCACTTTGACAAAAGACTAAGGGCTGAGGCTTGGCACCCAATTTTTGAGAGCGCTCCCTAGGATGTTGCCACCACGTATATTAGCATCATGCTTTCAAAGCCATGAGATCGAGAGGGGCACCCGAACGAATACGAAGTTGGAGCCATATATGTATAAGTTTTAAGTGTTACGACGCAGTACTACTTGGACTCTGTACATGCCTTTGTGCTCTGTGATTTGCCACCAAATTGAAAGCCCACCATCGATAACTTTGTTAGTGTCATCAGTCTATTGCACATCTCTACTACAGACCGCGTAAGTTTGAGAGGCAAGTAACGGAACGTACACATATAAATTCATACATATTTACATAAATGTAAACGAGCTTACATTGGAAGTTTGTTTTGCTTGTTCTAGACAAGGGGAGTGCATTTTAAATTATTTATTTGTAACCGTACATATACATATGTAGATATGTATGTATATTGTTGATCTGCATCTGCGTCGATTTAGCCTTGTCCGTCTGTTGCAAGTTTTAGATATATATTTCCCCCGCAGCCCCGCAATTCGATAAAAGAGTTTTACAGCAAAAATTTTTGCAGTGAAGCAGGTAATTGAATGCCCTGCTTGCTACGTGTGTACATATGTACATACATACATATGTACATATGTATGTGTGTGTGTTCCATGATGATTTGGGAATTTCCGACCAAGGTACAGCGTGTCACTTAGTCGGGTATACTCGTCAGAAACATTCTAAGTTGTTGTCACTTTGTAGATGGTACACGTTTGTTTATTTATCACTGCTGGGATGATTCGAAAATCTTCTGTACTTCCATAATTAATAATGAGAATAAATAACAGCATATCGAGCCATCATAAGGCATGCATGTATGTACATATGTACATACATATACACGCAAAAAAGAACATATGTACATATACATACATATATGATGTACATACATATACATATGTATAGATGTAAACATATTTCTCAATATGCATCATCCAGTCAATTTTGCTATGTTAGCATAAACGAGTTGAGAGCACAGGCTACATCAATTGGGTTAGGTGGTACCAAAACTGTGCAAAGAAATGTACATACTACTAATGCTCTGCTTGCTATGCGTGCATATTTACATACATACATATGTATGTACGTATGTATGTACGTATACATATATGTACATACATACTTTATTGGGTCGGAGATGTCTCCTTCTGCCTGTTACATACATTTTCACAGAACAAGTTCCCCTTTTACCCATTTTATGGGTACAGGGAGTAAAAACAAGTCCGTGGGCCAATAGAAAATTTGTATCTCGGTTTTTGCAACAACGGCGGTTTTCGTAACTGGCTGGTTGCGTTCGGAGAGGCTGTACTGTACTTCAATTTACAGTTTGTTAAAAAGGCGAAGCCCGCGCATTTTAAGAAACCGTCGCTGTTCTTGGAAATAATTTGAGCATGCATTGACTTCGTGAATAGAAATACGAAGCCCTCGTTCGTAAAAAGAAACGAGTAGTCGACAAAAAGGCAATGTGAAAGGAAATAACGGATTATTGGTCGTCTGTTTTTTTCGACGTTTGTTTTAGTTGACGTTTGTTTATTTGCCTGCAGTTATAAGTTGGAGTTCGGGTGTGACAGAAGTGTGACAGGACAAGTGATTTAATTTGTGTAAGACCATGTAAGTATTAAATAAATATTTAAGGAGATTAATTGCTATATGTAAATAAGTTTGTAATTCCTGTACACATAAAATGGGTATTTCAATAAAACCGCTTTACAGCAACAATTTTATAGATATATGTACATAGCCCTGAGATTTGGCATGTAAAATTATTTGGGTTCTTCTTGATCTATTGCGCAATAGATTACGAGTGACTCAATCATCATGCATGCCAACTCTCAAGGCTATATTTTTAGAATGGTTCCTATAAAACGATATTTATTTTTCGTGTGTGATGTATTTTGGGGTTTCCGTCATTATGTTGATTTTTAATGTTAGTTACTTAGGCCGATGTTGTTTATTTAATATTATTGCTTATTGTCATCATTAATGTCATATAATTGTCCTCTTACGCGTTTCGGATTTGTTACACCTTCCTCAGGAAGTTTGCTATGCATATACATATACATATACATACATACATATGTATACATTTGCATACATATAAAATTGTTAAAAAACATTTGGATATTACATTAATAAATGTCGGGTTAGCGTTATTTTAAAGAAAGCGCGTTACACAAGTGAGTGACACCGAACCGAGCAAATCAACCGAATCCCCACATTGCGGGCTGGCGATGCTAGAGAACTCAGTCTTCTGTCAATAGCAGCCTACTCTAGCTTTGGCTAACCTTAGGACCACACATGTTGCAAGGACACATTCCCTTCTCGTTCGCACTCAGCCGCTCCAGGCTGTTCAGTTGCAGTTCGATGCCTCTCACTCTTTCCAGCTTGTCTGTGTTCAGTATAACACAATTGCACAGCTGCACGAAATCAAGGGCTAGGACAGAAAGCCAAAGAATTTATTAACAACAAACATACACGCTTTAGGAATTTAGGAACAACAAATACACACGTTTCAAGAAGAGACTTACAATGATACGAAATATACATACATACATACATACATACACACATAAAAACATATCGCAGCTAGTCATTTCAACAGTTGCATCATTGTTATTACGTCTAAATTGCATTCTTCCATCAATTTCTGTTTGTTAACTCATATTACTGCCGCGTAAATAAAGTTTGTCTTTTCAATGTCTTCTTTGTGGCTTACTGTGTTCTCTCCTTGTTGTTGTATTCGTAGTCTCTCTAGCGTTGTGCCCACCACACATTGTACAACCAGTTAACCCATCTTGACAGAGTTGAGCGAGTTGTCTTAACTGTTTGTATCGCATGTGTCGCAGTTGTACAAATTGAGAAAGTTTCTCGCTCTTTTTATTATTTCTTGCTTGGTTTTGCTGTTCGCCTGGTATCAGATGCAAAGCATTTGAAGACCTCTTGCTGCTTAGCAAGCGGCGTTCTTTAGCAGAAAAAATAAAATAATTGAAATACCTTTAAATAAATAAGTTAATTGAAGTATTTCGTTTATTACTTGCTTATCAATTTCGCTACGAAGTTGGTTCACAAGTTGTAGCGTATGTGGCAAAAATGCTCAACCAGAGAGGCAACCAGTTGATACAACTGGCTGTGGTAAAGTTGTATCGTGTGTGGCCAGCGTTAGTATCGTGCGTTCTCTTATCTCAGTATCTAATATTTTGGAGTTGTCAAAATCAGCTGTGTGTGCTGTTGTTGTAATATATTGTGCAAGTGATATTGTCATTTTTCCTTTATTCGCGTCTCCTTTATGTTCTGCAATTCTTGTGCCTAGCGCTCGCTATGTAGTTCCTGCAGCACTGAATCTTCTTTCGTGAATAACTTCCGTGTTTATAATCCGATCGACTTGAAATTTGGACAGTAGACAGTACAACCCAGTTATTATATGTACATCCCAAGTGCCAAGGCTAAACCTTTAAAATGGTGGCTTGAAAACGTTTTTATTAAATTGCGGGGGATATCTGCAATCGAAATCAAACTTGATCTGCGTATGGTATACAGGAACCTACATTCCAAATTTGGGGTCTCTTGCTCTTATAGTTGCTGAGATTGACGCGTTCATACAGACAGACGGAGAGACAGACGGGCATGGCTAAATCGATTTTTCTTTTGATACTGATCAAGAATACGTATAATTTATAGGGTTGGAGATGTCTCCTTCTGCCTGTTACATACATTTCCACAGATTTAGTACCCCCTGTTTTACCCATTTTATGGGTACAGGGAGTAAAAAGAAAAATCGGTGAAAAAATTAATAAATTATCAATATATAGATAAGATCGTACTTAATATTCATTGGTATAATAACTATCTTAGAAACTGTAGGTTACAATTTTAGTTGGTTCCTAAAAGGTATTATAGGTATTCATTAATGCGAAGCGTAGGTCATCAACACTTAGCTGACTTAGATCAGGTTATCACCGATCTATTTGCCGATATATTTATTCAAACGATTTATTATTCACAATTTATCCTTATCATGTAAATGACTCTAATTGCGTTTTTGGACCTTTAATCATTGAAAGTTC
Organism: Hirtodrosophila confusa; assembly: GCA_035043065.1. Classification (NCBI taxonomy): domain Eukaryota; kingdom Metazoa; phylum Arthropoda; class Insecta; order Diptera; family Drosophilidae; genus Hirtodrosophila; species Hirtodrosophila confusa. Next base: position 317,340 of record JAWNNI010000105.1, on the reverse strand, counting down.
GCTTCCATGTGATCTAAAGCCCCTTAATCCCGTATTTTCACCGGGTCCTGATGGAGTACCATGCTGCGTGCTTAGGTACTGTGCTAAAGGTATTTTTAAGCCATTATGCATCGTATTTAAAATGTACGTGGAGTTGTGCTCTTTTCCTAACATTTGAAAATAATCATTTATTATTCCTCTCCATAAAAAAGGAAAGAAATCTAGTGTTGACAACTATATTGGTATTTCTAAGTTGTCTGCTATTCCTAAGATTTTTGAGAATTAATAACTTCTCAATTTCAACATTTGTGTAGATATATAATTTCACCCTGCCAGCACGGGTTTGTGAAATATAGATCTACTACCACTAACCTATTGGAATTAACTCCCTTTGTCATTAGGGGGTTTCAACATAAAAACTACTATTTAAATTTTATAACCCAAAAGGTTTATTTCAAAGGCTTAGATTCCAAGTCTGTTCAAGTTACTTCCAGAGTACCACATGAAGTCACCTTGGCCCCTTGTTATTTACAATGTTCATTAATGACCTTCCTTCTGTCATGAATCACTCCCGGGTGCTAATGTGCCGATGATGTTAAACTCTGTCTATCAACTTTTGATTTCCTATCTGGTCAAAAGTTGCAACTGATTTTAAAATTTTTCAAGCTTGGTGTCGGGTAAATTTATTAAATCTTAATTGTGGTAAGTGAACGTAATTCTTTTTATAGGCGACTGCCTTCTTAAACAATTATATTTGTTATGGTAAGCCGCTTGTACGAATTGAGTTGGTTGATGATTTATCCTTTTAGATCCCAAGCTTAAGTTTGGTGTCCTGGGTTTCATTAGGCGTTAGTCGAAAGAATTTAACGATCCCTAAATTACTAAAACTCTTTATACTTATCTCGTTCGACCTATTCTTGAATATGTTTCTTGTATTTGGTGTCCCCGATACAAGGTTTATCAGAATAGAAAAGAATCGGTACAAAAATTATTTCTGCTCTTTGTACTCGGGGTCTTAACTTGCCTTCTTATCGTAGTGGAGTTTTATAAATAAATCTTCCTTCTCTTTCTGATCGTAGAACCATGCTTGGTGTAATTTTCTTACACAAACTAATAAATGGGGAAGTTGATTCTTTTGAATTAATCAGCCAAATTAGTTTTGCAGTTCCGATCAGAAGTTCTAGAAACTTTCTTCCTCTTTCTCTTCAAACCTGTAATACTAATTATGATATTCATGACAGCATTCATTTCTTATGTTCTAATTATAAAAACCTTTTTCACTTATTATCTAATGCTGCTTCTATTTCCTTACTTAGAACGTCACTTTTATGTTATCTGTGTAATTTGTAGTTACTTTTTTGTTTATAGTTTATATTTAAGGTATAACGTGTATTTAGTTTGTAGTATGCACTTGTCCGCAGTCTTCGGTACCGCACGTTATGCGCGTTATGGGGGCGCGCGGGCGGTTGCAGTTTGCCTGGGTCCGAGCGTTAACAAACCCGTGCTTGATGTCGTTGGGCCAGTTGAATGCAATGTTCGGCTAATACATCAACGTTCTATTTTATGGGTACGGGGATAAAAAAACTGATCAATGGCAAGAGGCCAAAAAAAATCCAAGATATAAACAAATCGCTGTCTTTTTGTCGTGTTCTCTATTGTTATTAAGCTATAAATACTGCGCAAGCCGATTTTGTACTTATTCTTTAGTCTTCATGAAACTGTCTTTCGTGAAAATTAATAGTCTTTATTTTTCTACAACGGAAGAATTAGCATGTTCTTAGATATTGTCACAAAATATTTGAATATATTTTTGAATCTGCCGTCATTTGTGCAGTAAATTGTTGTCAGCACTAAAATAACAAGTAAGAATACTAAAGTCGAGTGTACCCGACTACGAAACTCCCTGTATCCAGGTCAAAAATTTCCGATCGAAGATCGAAGATCACTTACACATACGCACACACACAAGCGACAGCGCAAGCGAGGCATTTTAAGTGGTAGCTGTGCTGCTCTTTCCCATCCGCGCTGCATCACTGAATCTTCTTTTGTGAATAACTTCCGTGGTTATTATCCGATTAACTAGATATTTGGACAGTAAATTAAGAGAGACTAAAGTATTGTACACGCCAAATCCCAAAGCAATATCTTGAAAATTGTAGCTATAAAACGTTTTTATCGAATTGCGGGGGAACGGGAGGAGATATCTGAAATTGGAAACAAATTTGATCTGCGTATGGTATAATTTCCAAATTTGGTGTCTCTATCTCTTGTAGTTGCTGAGATCCTTGCGTTCATACATACGGACAGACAGACGGGCATGGCCAAATCGAAATCTCTTTTGATACTGATCAAGAATATATATACTTTATAGGGTCGGAGATGTCTACGTCTGCCTGTTACATACATTTGCACAGATTTAGTACCCAATTTTTACCCATTTTATGGGTACAGGGAGTAAAAACAATTTTACAGTTGATAGTCTAGGGTAAGTAAAAACGGAGCGCCACACGATAGAACAACGTGTTTCATTATCAATATATCAATAATAATGATATTTCGGCAGCCACATTCGAAAAATTCATACAAAATATGGTCGTCAACTGTGAAGAGATTTTAAACTATTAGATTTATTTGTATGTGGTTATTTGAAGTAAAACAAGCCCACAACTACCCGTGAAGGGATGAAAATAAATGCTGCATTAACGAAATTTAGCCACATTTATGCATACTGTTAATGGAAAATTTCGCCGAAATAATGCGTGTGTCAGCAAGAGCTTGGAGGCTTTTTGGCCGATGTGTTATTCCATGAATAATTCTATCCTATGTACTTTATGATTCAATAAAACAAAAACCAATTTAATGATTCAAAACTGTGATTTATATTTAATTCAAATCTTGCGTTAATTTTATACTCGGCTTAGAAAAAAGTTTTGAAAAGAGTATGTTGGGCTTGTGAAATGTTCGTATGAACTCAATTTTTTCCCCCATCCTTGAAGCTAGAGCAACAAAACTTGGTACACATGTTTAGGTAGAGTTACCAAAAATAACCAAATTACACCGTCCGACTGCAAAGTTCTGACCTGTTTTAAAGTAACTATTGTTATTCATTTTTTTCACCATTTAATATCCAGCACTACTATTTCCATGACCGGCCAATTTAGAATTCATCTCCCTAAAGTCGTCAAAAACAAAAGAAATCCGATCGAAAGTAATGGGATTTTTTCGATATTCTTTCCTTTGCATTCTATTCTGATATAAAAGTGGTCATCCTACCATTTTACAACTGTAAAAGTACCTTCAAATTTGGATAAACTTTTTGGAGGAGCAGTAGTACTTTATTCATGAACATACCTATATATAAAAGCATATGGTAGTTTAAGTGCATAGTGCCTTAATTCAATAATATTAATATTATACTCTTCTCTTAGTTCATTGTTTATATTCAAGATATTTTATCTTACAGAAATTATGGAATGTGTGGAAATTGTGACTCTTGAATATCTCAACAAATATATTTCATTTCTTGAGTATATAATAAAAAATGGAAATGGGAACGTCAAATTAAAGGAGATTATGAATTGGATAATTTTCAATGAAAGGTATATTATGCAAAACTGAAGATAATAAAACTCTACTAAATATTTTATTTGTATTATCTTAGGTTAAAAAAGAATGTGGCACAACAAATTGAATCTGTCCTAAAAGTTCAATACAACATACTTTTGCGAGAAAATAAGGTACGTAGATTTGCCGATAGTGGCTTTATACGCTTGCTAAGTTATATATTATAAATTATACAACTGCCTATAAAATAATTATTTCTTCATTAAGTCCATAGAGCCTGCGCATATTTATAATTTTCCCAACATTAAACACCAGTAATTTGTCCCACATGCTGTTGTATTATGAAAATTAAAAAAATTAAAAAAATTAATATAAAATTGAATCATATGTACTATATGTCCAATCCCATCTGAATTGACGAGCTTGTTTGAACATAAATCACAAAATTTCTTTTAAAAATAACTTTCAGACTTTACCTGGATGGATACATGAGCTTTTCAAGGATCACATAGAACAAATCAATTTGCAAGCTCTGATGAAGAAGATGAAGTTAGGGATCAAGTAGAACAAATCAATTTGCAAAGCGCTGATGATAACGATGAAGTTAGGGTTCAATTAGAACTAGAAGATGTACAATGCTCCGATAAAGATGTTGAAGTTGGGAATTCAATAAAAGAATTAGAAGTACAAAGCTCCGATGATGATGTTGAAGTTGGGAATCAAATAGAACAAGTAGATGTACAATGCTCCGATAATGATGTTGAAGTTGAAATTCAAACAAGAGAAATAGATGTATCCGATGTATTATCCGATGATGATGTTGAAATTGGAACAGAAGAAATAGATTTTCATAGCTTCGATGATGTTCAATCAAGAATTCAAGTTGAAGAAATGGATATAAAATACTCCGAGAATGAAGACTTTCAAATGGTCAATAATTCATTCCAAACATATAATGAACAAACTGAAGAAATCAATTTAAAACACTCTAATAATGACAAGGTTCAAGGTATTAAAAATTTATATCAAGCAAGTCATGAAACGGTTTCTGATACAAATGAACCCAGTCAATTGAATCCAATATCAGACATTGTACAAGAGCCAAATGGAAGAATGATTGAGCATCAAGCAGATACAAATTACAGCCCGGTTATTTTATTAAAAAAACTTCCGAAGTCTCTTGTGGATCAACTATTAAACAATTTGGAACAACAACCCCAATTTAATGAATCCCATGAAGAAAGTGATGCATTCTTAAATGTTGTGTTAGTTGAATCAAATAATCAAAATACAGTTGAGCAAAAGAATTCACAAGAAAGACGTGGGCGTAAAAAAATGAGTCACCCTATATCTATATTTCCAACATAAATTCAATTATGACTGAACGAAACACAATGGTTTGCATCATTTGCAACTCTAAACCACAAAGCCTCACCAACCATTTTATCCGCATACATAAGACGGAATCCTATGTTTCTCGCTTATTTGAAGAAACATTAACTCAAATGCGTAATACCATAACATTAGCGGTACCTGCAAAACAACAAATTGTTACTAGTGATAATTTCAAAACAATATCATTCACGGTGGTTTGTCCTTTTTGCGACATCACTATAAGCGATCTTTTTATAAAATTCTACAACCATTTTTCTTCACATACTGGTGAATTCGCCTATTATTGTAGTTTATGTAAACTGCAGAAGCCCTACCGTGAAGAAATATTTGCACACAAAATGCGTTCAAAAGCTTGCAATGGCACCGGAATTTCAACAGCTTATGCATATAGCGCTGATCAAAGGGTTATATATATTTATCGATGCCGATTATGTAATTTTGTGCAACTAAACGCAGCTAATGTAACTAAACATATTAATGATCACCATGGTACTCATTACGACGAATCAAATATTGAGAAACTTACTATTGCTGCAACTAATTTTTGAGATCAAAAATTTATAAAATTTTGCCTTTGAAAACTTAAATGAAAAGACAGCGTAAGGCTTTGTAAAAAGTGAAATAAATATGATTATTTATGTTTTATTTCCCCATTTGAATATTATATAACTGACATTGCAAAAAGCAATTTTTTATATTTTGTGGAAATTGAAAAGAACTAGATGTTCTTTAATTCTAAATCATTCTTACAGTATTACTTATTCTACTGATGTTCCTCCCTATGTTTTATTTTATCTAAAAAAATAATACACACGTTTTAAATGGCTATGCATAATGAATTATTCTATACATAATGAATTATTAGAATTATAAGTCATGTTAAGCAACTAACATGTAATTGTTATGAAATTTGTTTATTAATTTAACTATGAAGTTATTTGTTTGTACCAACGGAATGCATTAAGATAAATCTGGAAGTGATCTCTCTCCAGACGAGATTATAGCTTGTAGCTTTAATTTTTTCTTAACAATAAGAATGCGCTACATGGCACTGTTAAAACTATACAACGAATTAAAAATTTGAAATTGAAAGTGATACCTACCATTTTTATTGTCCATATAATTCTATTATATTGACTTTAAGTAATCTTATAAAATAATATAAGTAATATAATAATGAAATCTAAAACAACATTTTTTGGGCTTAATATGTAATTTAATAGCGGTCATTGCTATTGAGAACATAAATCGCGGTGATTGGACTGTCTGATTAAGAGGTAGACAGGCGGATATCGGTAGATCCACTCGGCTATTCATGCTTAACCAAAATTTTTGTATATGTTTACTTTGTGGATATGTATCCTCTTCTGCAAGGATACAATTACTTCACTTGGTTTGGCGGATGGCACCTAACATTTTCTTTAACGGGAGCATCAGCGTAAGTGCAGGGGGTGGCCAAGGACGAACTAAGTCATCAACATCAGGACAGGCAGAGTCAGTACAAGATTTGTTGTAATGATCGTCATTCGTTTGATTGATGTTATTTTAAGAATATATATTTTTTCCCGAATTCGAGAGGTGTATAAATTCTAGTCGTCATGATATCAGCCCAGCTACGGAATAAACCAGTGGCTTGAGGGCCAGACTAATTCGAATATGGAAGCCCGCGGAACATGTTTCGGCCATACGGGATGTAATGGTAGCTGTGGTTTAAATGTCTACTGCGGGTAGAGTATTGAAGTTCGGCGAGAAGTTGTGTAGAACAACCGGGTGTGGTAGCCCATATAAGTAAGATAGTCATCGCTCCTCAACAAGAGGAAGAGTAGTACCCAACAGCTTACTCTAGATGAAAGTTCGACAAAACTTTCCAAATGTGTATAGCATTATCTTGTGTTATAAGTAGCAGTGTGTATGTTTGAAAATGATTCAAACAAATTTTGAAATCCTGGGGAAGTCTTCCTATGGCATCGATATGTGTTACAAGTAAGAATGCTATATTCGAGAATACCCGACTACGAGGTCTGAAACCTTCAAACATATCTTCGTACACTTACACATACACACACACATACACAAAGGCGCACACACACAAGCGACAGCGCAAGCGAGGCATTTTAAGAGGTGGATGTGCTGCTTCTTCCCCCTCGCTGCAGCACTGTATCTTCTTTCGTGAATAACTTTCGTAGCGACTTGAAATTTGGACAGTAGATTTAAAGTGACCAAAGTATTATGCATGCCAAGTTCCAAAGCTATAGCATTAAAATTGTTGGTATAAAAAGTTTTTATCGATATGCGGGGAAACGGGCGGAAATATCTGAAATTGGAAACAAACTAGATCTGCGTATGGTATACAGGAACCTACATTTCAAATTTGGTGTCTCTAGCTCTGGTTACGCTCAGACGGACATGGCCAAATCGATATTTTTCTTTTCATACTGATCAAGAATATATATACTTTATAGGGTCGAAAATGTCTCCTTCTGCGTGCAAATGTATGCGTGCACTGATTTAGTACCCCCTTTTTACCCATTTTATGGGTACAGGGAGTAATAAAATGATGTGATTTTATTCTAATTTCATTACATAAAGCATTGGAAATTTGAAATTGCTGAAATTGAATTGTTTTTGGTCGAGACGTTCGTAAGGACATATAATTTTGTACACTGCTACTGTTGCTGTCATTTTTAGTGCTAATTTAAAGAACTTTTTGTTATCGAAAGCACGTTGAGTTTCTGCGCAGGCGCTATTAAGAGCAAACCAATGTGGAATCTAAGTGTGCATATATTTGTTTACTGGAGTTGTTCCAGCATATAATGGTGTTGTATTTATATGTACTTTGGTACCAAGTCGCCTGTTTTGACATTTGTGAACTATAAAGAAGATAAATGAAGTCCGGGACAAGCTTCAGGGTGGTTAAACTACTACAAATCAAATTATAGCCAGAAAATGAAGCAAATAATAAAATTACAATAGTATCTAAAGTAAAAAAGCATTCATATGGGCGTACAATTATACAAGACCGTATGTCTCTAAGAGAATTTTTGCAGGCTTATTGTGGATTGTGTGTTACACATTTTTTCTTCGATTCGTTTGTATGTTTAAATATGAATATAATGATAATATGTGTGTGAAAATCCGATGAAAATGTGAAATTTAATTCGATCAATTAAACGGTTATGGCGAAATGTGTGCAATAATCTAAATTGCAAATATGTGCATACATAAATAACTAACTAGATGAGAAGAACGTCCTTCAAGTCCGACTTGGGCATACGGATATGTTTGCTATGAGTGTAAGTATGCATATATGTATGTATATACATACGTACGTATGTATGAACGTGCATTTGTGAACATGTGTGTGTGTGTGTCATTTTGCAGTAATATTGATTTAATTCAGGCTTAATTTGTACAGACATATGTATGTATTAAGATGTAAAAATAAAGGAATTACTTGAAAACAATAATATGTGCGAGTGTATGTAAACATACACTCTCTCATGACTGTATACACACTCGTACTCACTTACACATGAATATTCATAAATACACATACACATGCAAACACAAATGCACTTTTGCACTTGACGACAGCAAATAGGTTCCTTATGCTGAATTTAGACACAATTATTGCAACTGAAATTTATAGGGTAAATATATAAAAATAACAAGCAAGTTTGTTTAAGTCGGGAGTATTTGTCTAGGAGGTAGCCTGTACCTATGTCTGTTGTACCCCACCACACATTTCTACCCACATACATATACTTCGCGCTTTAGGCAGCAATAGCATCGTTCTTATATTTAACGCATACAGGATGTAACAACTTTGAGATGCTCGGGCGCGGAAATGCGTGTAATTAACCCCAAGTATTAACTGCAGGACAAATTAGAGGTGAACTAAATCTGTCTTCTAGCGGAAATTTCTGAAATTAATTATAATAAGCACCTGTAACGGGGCCAAAAGCAGTTTTAGAAGCCGGAAAAGGGATTATAGTTAGTCACTCCAATAATTTCCAGATTTTTATGAAAGTTTAATTATATGTCTGAAAAAATGGTGCATAGTAAATTACAGAGATAGGGTAAGAAAATATAGGCGAAAAACGAATGTAAAATTACCTGATAAAGCTAATTATACATATGTGAATTTATCAAACTTTCTTACCATAAAACTTATTGTAAAAAACTTTTAATTTCAGTCGATTTGATAATATGATATGACAATATGGAGACAAACCAATATTATTGCCGCAGTGGAATGCAGCAGACTTCATCTTCATCAGCGATTACCCAACCGCCCTTAAGTAAAATGAATTATGGGAACAATGTTGGCCAGGAATATGTAACATGTAGCTCAAACCATTCGGAATCGGGTTACAATTCAAGGGATATGCCCTCACGAAATGGGAGCAATAAATCCTTCATTGCTAACCGAAACATGGGAAGTCCTTACGTTTATTCCAACAACAACAGTGGTCACTGTGCAAGCAATACGAATAATGGTGGAAATTATATTAATATAATGACAGTGCCATTGGGGACTTTGCAATATAATCGAAAGAAGACAACATCACAGGACTATCAGTAAGTCTTACATTTTAAATACATTATTAAATTGACATTAACCGTCTAACGCACTTTTGACAGATCACGCCTATATTACAACACCACGGATGTCAAATGTCGGGACGATTACTATATAGGAAACAATGTTAAGCGCATCAATAATGAAAGCACACCTCCCTCACATCATCAAATGCAACAGCAAGCACACAATCATCAACACATACAGCATCAACTTCAGCACATCAATCAAAATACGCACAGCCATCAATTGCAACATAACCAACAAAAGACCGCATGTAGCCCAAGTTCGGTCCTAGAAACTATTGATGATGCGGTAGACTGTACAATGTTTCCGAGCTCTAGCGGGAGTGGACGTGTCGTGGCTGCCACTCAAACGCATCTAAATAGTACCAACTTGGCAGCGTGTGATCAAATTGTTTCACAACCACCAGTTTCTCTGGTACCCGTTAATGTGCCTGTTCCACCCGTGATGTACACAGTGCATCGTGTGGTGACCACAGCTCAGATTCAGACAGCGGTGGGGAGCACCTTTGCCTCATCGGCGAGCGTTTCAAGCGTGGTTAGTGCCGGTCGAAATGACAACGACTGCATGGCCTCGGCCCAGGTGACTTCAGCGATGTCGATGTCGGCTAATGACCCTTGCCATAGTGGCTTGCATCTATCTGATATGGGCGGCAATATGATTAATAATGGAAATTCGCTGGGCCCACTGACTGGTGTCCGAAGTCAAACCGGTAAAAATGCCGTGAAATTTATAATATCTCTTTCAGTGCTCAATCTAAGTTTCTTTGCCATTCAGGTATTCTTACAAATTTCTTACCAGTTCAACAAAAATGTAGCAGTAGCAATGATGTTCAACAGAATCCTGCGATATCCAAACGAGTACTTGGGGGCAACCCTTCTTCTACCTACACAAGTGCCGGAAAATCGAATTCGCTGGTTGCTCGCACTCTACAAAATGTAAGCTCCATATAAAAATCTATATGCCCTAAGATACGTAAAGAAATTCATGTGTATTTAAATTCACGTAGGTCATACCAACTTGTGTCTACTTAATGTCAAGAGTTGCCGTGCACATGGAAATTGAGGGTACGGCACAGTGTCCTTCTCAAGTAATGCTGGCAGCTGCCCTAGGATGTGAGGAGTTGGGAATTTCAAACAAATTGCTTGCGCAAAGTATTTTTGGATTATGGATGACTAGTGGCCTATTGGAAATGCAGTTAAAAGCCCATCACTGTCCGTATATTGTGCGAGTAGCGTGGCCCAGTCTACTTGAAAAGTTTAGCAGTGGGAATCCAATAGAGCGAAAATTTGATGAACCCATGATTGTTCTTAAGCGAAATGTGTTCTTCTCAAAGCGAGATGAAGAAAAAATCAAGTAAGTTAAGCAGAAGTACGCTGGCTCTCTGAAAAACATTTCATTTGCGGTGATTCTTGCGTATTTTAGGGACCATCGAATTGTGGAGCTTCTCTACGAGGAGGCAAAACATTACGTTTTAACAGGAAGATATATTATGGAGCCGGTGCATTCGCTAATGCTCGGCGGTATTCAAGCTAGAATTGAACTGGGTCCGTATAATTCCCATACGCATACAGTGGGATTTTTTAGGTGAGTGCCAGAATTAAATCAAATATGAATTTATTTAAGTTATTTGTCTTTTTAGGGAAAACCAATCCAGGTTCTTGCCAAAACATGTTGCAAAGAGCTCCAATTGGTTGTGGTTGCCAATTAGTCAGAAGAACTCTGCAGAAATTAAACTTTTGGAACAATTCAAGCGAGTGCCACAAACTGCGACAACTCGGAAATTAATGCGAAAATATTTGGAGTTTTGCTGGGCGTTACCATTTTATGGGTAAGTTTCAAGACAAATTTTATTTTAGTTAAGTTATAGCTTAGTTTCTTTTCAAATGTTGCATTCAATATTACAATGAAATTATTTTCAAACAATTTCAATATTCGTTGAATATAAAGCTCATATGTAAGAATATTTTCTATAGTTACATTTGAAATGAGAGAAATTTGCTATTTGCTAGCTTTCAGCTCCCAGCAAAATTCAGGTAAATGATAAACACAATGAAATTAGGATATTAGTCTATGGGTAATCTATATTTTGATGCAAAATCAAGTATTCTTCTAACAAGGTCTGACACTCAGGTTAAACTATGCTCAAAATGTTCTTCGAATTTCATTTTTCTCCTTTAAGAGAATAAGAGGTGAGGACATTTTGTTGATTTTATTGCTTTGGTTTTTGTACATTTGACATGTGACATTTAGAACAGCTCAACATAGATTTTATTTTTCTAATTACATAGTAAGTAGTATTGAAGACAATATGGAAACAATTTGGCTCTGTCCGTCTGGGTGTCTGTTTTTCCGCCCGATTTCGAAGGCTATAAGACCTAGAGGCACTTACTTAAAAATGTAGTAGGTTCCTGTATACCATACGCAGATTAAGTTTCTTTAAAACTTTCGATATTCCCATCAACACCCTTCTTAAATGTATTAATAAACTCAAAACCCTTTACCTTTTCGACTAGTATTGATCCTCTAAATCTTGACACTGCCAAAGATACGTAGTACGTAAGATGCATTTTGTCTCATGACCAGTTTCCCAAACAAATATTATTAGGAACAAATTAAAAATGTTTTGAATGTACACATGTAATTTTTTAATCACAGCGCTGCCTTTTTCCATGGACAAATGGAACAACCCGTCAGAGGAATTATGTCTTTGGTCAACCATAGGGATATGGAAGTATTGATTGCCGTGAATGAAAGAGGAGTTTTTATAATGGACTGTTTTGAAAACGTAAGTATTTTTTGTTTTGGACAGTCGTCACAGCTTTTCAAATATAGTATCGATATTTTACTGCTTCAGAAAACGTTTTTATTCCCTGTACCCATAAAATGGGTAAAAAGGGGGTATTGGATTTGTGCAAATTTATGTAACAGGCAGACGGAGACATCTCCGACCTAAGTATATATATTATTGATCAGTATCAAAAGAGATTTCGATTTGGCCATGTCCGTCTGTCTTTCCGTATGTATGAACGCGTCGATCTTAGCAACTATAAGAGCTAGAGACACCAAATTTTGAATGTAGGTCAAGTTGATTTTGAGATATCTCCCACCGTTCCCCCGCAATTCGATAAAAGAATTCGATAGTAACAATTTTCAAGATATAGATTTGGGATTTGGCATGTATAGCATTCTTACTTGTTAAATTTAAAGTTTCACGTAAATTTCCACATATCCTTTCTATAGCGGCTATAAGATATTGTAGCCCACTTTTGATTAAATTGACCAGCACGTATATAAATTGAGGAATTGAGGAATTTTATCAATATATGTATATTTGTAAAACACATTTTTACTCCCTGTACCTATAAAATAGGTAAAAGGGGGTATTAAATCTGTGTAAATGTATGTAACAGGCAGAAGGAGAAATATCCGACCCTATAAAGTATATATATTCTAGATCAATATCAATACCCGAGTCAATCTGGTCTGTCCGCAATTCGATAAGAACATTATACAGCAATAATTTTAAAGATATAACCTTGGAATTTGGCATGTACAATACTTCGCATTCTTACTTGTTTATAAGACACATCGGTGTTTGCTCAATCGTTTATGTGGTAGTATCAGAAGTATATTAACTGGGTTTTAATACAATTTGGTAAAACCATAAAAATCCTAATAAAAGTGGTACTTCAATTGCTTAGAAGAGATAACTGTAAATACATAAAATGTTACTTACTACAAGTAATTTATCAATAGGGCCCATTCTTAGGATTCAGAAGAAAATTAGTTCATTTAATTTAAATTCATTGATATTTCCATAAGTACAATAAGTCTATATTATTGACCGCTGTTAACTTATGTTATCAATTCAATTTTTATTTTATACGAAGACTTTATTATTGGGCCTCCGGTATGAAGATATGTCATGGGACTATGCCAAGCCAAGTGCTAGTGATGATCCTGAATGTCTCACATGCATATTCTTGCAGGTTAGTTTGAGAAGAATATAAAAATATTATGAAATATACTAATTCTAATACGCAAATAATTTAATTTTCAGTTTGACGCTGTAGAAAATGGAATACAAATATCTAAGCTGGTACAAGTTTTCTCTAAGCAAGCTGCTATGATTGATGCACTTATTTCTCACTTTACTGAGCAAATGAGAAAAAGGAAACAGGAGGGAAACGCTGCCGAGCAATTTCATGATGGTAGGCTTAAAATAAACAATGTTCTTAAAAGTTATTTTCGTTTGCAAAAATAATTTATTTTGTTAATTTCATGTCACACTTGAACTCAGAAAGTAGTCAATTTCCTCACGAATTTAGATCCGAAGTAATCTTTCGAATTCCCTTTCACTCCGTATTAAGATTTTGCATTAGTGCTGGTTGGAGGATCTAACAATTATTTCCTCTTTCTGTCATTAGAAATATAATAAATATGAATACTTTTTGAATATTGTATACAAACAACATTGTATTGTTTTCAAATAGCCCAAGGAAGAAATTTGGTAAAAACATCCTTTTTGGTAACAAATTTAAATATGAGTATTATATATGAATATGTTTTCGATCGCAGTATATTAAAAGTAAAAGTAAAAGGCCAACTCAGTTCAGCTAGAGCCGGCGAAAATATATGTTAACATTGGATATATTTAAAATATATGAGGTTGTCTTGGACACTTGTCTTGTCAAGTGCTTTGTTTTTTTCTGAAGCCGGAAAAAATGTAAAATTCTTTACATTTATAGAACGCACCTGATGTTTTGAAATTCAAAATGTTTTCTTTATTGCAATAAATGCTTGAACGATCCTTTTTAAAATCAAAAAACAGACATTACGATAAAATTATTATATTTCCTCATCATTCACATCGACCGAGAATTGCCGGAGTAGCGAATTATTATGATTTATTTTTACAATCATTCCATTAAATATATTATTAAAAAGGTAAATTTAAAGGATTATATATTTATGTGTATATTTACAGAACCAAATCCTATTCAAAACAATGGCAACGGAGTATTATGCAATAAGCTGTCTCGATTGACCTTAGCCAGCTTCGATGAAGAGGGCCGCTGTATTGGGCAAATGGGATCATTATCTATAAGCTATTAACATTTGTTGATATACATATAAATGAATTTTTTCAAATTAAGCAGATTAAAAGGTTTACATATGTATGTATAGCATTATTATAACCATTTGTAGATACCTTGTACATACGTATAGCACTTAGAGTATTCACAGCGGCTACACGAGTAAACCGATTTAAAAATTGTTCATATTCAATAACAAAATGCATGGCAAAACTTATAAAATTTTATTTTGTACGAAAAGATTGTACTCGCTCAGTTGATTGTTGTTGATAGTGTACTTTTCCACGTTGAATTCGATAATTTGATAAAAAAAATTATTGATATTGGAAGTATTGCAATATTTTAAAAAGGTTCAATGTTTATAACGATAAAATGAAGTAAGGGACATTTTAATTTTTGTGTAAATGTATGTAACAGGCATACACATAAATGTATATATTCTTGATCCGTATTAACAGCCTAGTCGATCTAGAAATGTATGTCTGCTGTCCGTATGTAAAAAGCCGAGCAGCGTGTTGATGCTTAGGTATTTGAGAGCTGCGTTCAGGGTATCTCGTAGTCGAGCAATCAATTGAGCGAGTAAATTAATTTCATCAGTTTTGGTTGAATATTGTTATGTTTGCAGGTTAACTGGCTTATTAATTGAAAGTTACAACCATTTAAATGCGTTAAAAAAGTATATGTATATATGTTTTCAAAATAATTTTAATTGCCCGACGCAAAACGATCATTCTCAGTTATTAAGAGTTAATTTATTGATTTGAACAGGTCGATCACGCTATACTCTTATATACATACATATTCACAAATACAGTTACTGCCAATAACAATTCAATAGATAAACTTTATGAAATTATGAGTCTTGAAGTTAGGTCATAAAGTCATTAATTTCCTAATTCTAAGTGATTTTTTTAAAAATCAAAACAGCCGTATATGTATACTCTTTCCAAAAATGAAGTTACAAACAATAGATCTTGGGAAGTGTGCTTTGAATTGGCTTAAAATAAACGCAACCACATAGTTTTGACGATTGTGGGAGACTGGTACATTGACATAGCATATGCGTAATTCTTAAGTACATTTAAATTATATAATAATTAACAGAAAAGCATTTCTTCTAGATATTAATTGATATGTCAAAAATAATCATGTATATATAGTTTGTACAACCTATGTAACGACATTCTCAATCTTTAGTTTTGCAGTCTTAACAGTCTTAAAAGCCTATAAATACTAAACTGTTTTGTTTAAAATTATAATATTCTTTGTTTCTATTTGTGAAAGACACTGGGTATTCCAAATAGTTATGATATTTTTACTCCCTGTACCCATAAAATGGGTAAAAGGGGGTATTACATCTGTGCAAATGTATGTAACAGACAGAAGGAGACATCTCCGACCCTATAAAGTATATATATTCTTGATCAGTATCAAAAGAGATTTCGATTTGGCCATGTCCGTCTGTCTGTCCGTCTGTCCGTATGAACGCGTCGATCTCAGTCAATGTAGGTTCCTGTATACCATACGCAGATCAAGTTTGTTTCATATTTCAGATATCTCCCCCGTTCCCCCGCAAATCGATTAAAACCGTTTTACAGTAACAATTTTCAAGATATAGCTTTAAGATTTGGCATGTACAATACATTAGTCTCTCTTAATCTACTGTCCAAATTTCAAGTCGATCGGATAATAAACACGGAAGTTATTCACGAAAGAAGATTCAGTGCTGCAGCAAGGGAAGAAGAAGCACAGCCACCATTTAAAATACTTCGCTTGCGCTGTGGCTCGTGTGTGTGCGCCCTTGTGTATGTATGTGTGTGTATGTGTAAGCTTACGAAGATACGATTGGAAATTTTTGACCTGGGTACAGGGAGTTTCGTAGTCGGGTATACTCGACTATAGCATTCTTACTTGTTACTCCCTGTACCCATGAAATGGGTAAAAGGGGTATATATATAAAGTATATATATTCATGATCAGTATCAAAAGAGATTTCGATTTGGCCATGTCGTCTGTCTGTTCGTTTTTCCGTATGTATAAACGCGTCGATCTCAGCAACTATAAGAACTAGAGACACTAAATTTAAAAAGGAAGGTTCCTGTATACCATACGCAGATCAAGTTTGTTTCCAATTTCAGATATCTCTTCCCGTTCCCCCGCAATTCGATAAAAACGTTTTATAGCTACAATTTTCAAGATATTGCTTTGGGATTTGGCGTGTATAATACCTTGGTCACTCTTAATCTAGTGTCCAAATTTCAAGTTGATCGAATAATAAACACGGAAGGTATTCACGAAGAAGCAGCACAGCCACCACTTAAAATGCCTCGCTTGCGCTGTCGCATGTGTGCGTCCGTATTTGTGTATGTGTGTGTGTTTGTGTAAGTGTACGAAGATGCGATCGGAAATTTTGTACCTGGGTACATGGAGCTTTATAGTCAGTCGGGTATACTCGACTATAGCATTCTTACTTGTTATGGTAGGGGCTTTGTATACTGAAGTGCATACGATCTTTCTGTCCAATTGTGACCTAATCAGATCCGCTCCGAATTGCACTTTCGTATCAATTTGGAAAACTATAAGAGCTAAAAAAGAGAAAAACAATTGCCGAAGGAAGAGGGAAACATCGCAACCGCCAGTTAAAATGCTCTGCTTGCTTGCAATGCCGCTGAAGTGTTTGTGTTAAGTACGAAGATCTGTTCTGAGAATTTTAGAGCTGGGTACCGAATGTCTCGCAATCGTGCTTACTCGACCAGAGCATTCTTATTTGTTGTAGGTGACTAAATGGGACTCTCGCCCATACAACTTTGAGACCCCATTGTTGAGGATTTTCCAAAATCGGTGAAATATGTGTCGAATGATTTTTACTCCATGTAAATGGGTAAAAGGAGGTATTAAATCTGTGCAAATGTATGTAACAGGCAAAAGGAGAGATCATCGACCCTATAAAGTATATATATTATTGATCAGTATAAATAGACGAGCCGATCTGGCCGTGTCTGTCTGTCCGTAGGTATGAACGCAAGGATCTCGGAAACAATAAACGCTAGGGAAACCAAATTGTCTATGTAGATTTGTGTATAGCAGGCGCAGATCAAGTTTAAATAGGATCACAGATCTTCCCTCCCGCACCCCCACAGTTCGATAAAAACGTTTTACCGCTACAATTTAAACAAGTAATAAACGTTGCATTTGGACGTACCCGACAGCAGAATATTTATTTTCAAGTCCGGTATAATTTCGTTACATGTGGGGTGGGATATTGAGAAAACATTAGTCTGTATTTTAAATTTGGTGAATCTACCTGAGCAGGTGTTTGAAAGATACATTTTGTTCATTTGCGGGGAATGTTTGGGAGTACCAAAATTGTTTTCGTCAAATCTGTCAAGGGAGTCAGTCAGTAGTCCGTGTGCTAAATTTGATGACTCTGTACAGGTGTGATTTTGCTCATTTGCGGGGCAGGGGTTGGCAAAAACTGTTTGGTGCAGATCTGTCAACTTTAACCTGTATGCCAAATTTGGTGACTCTACCTATACAGTTGTGTGATCTTGACACTTTATACACGTGTAACAAGTTTGGTTGGAAAAAATTGCGTTCATAAGGACGGGCGGACATTTCGAACCTTTTCAAAATATTTTTTCTTTTATAACGATCTTAAAATATATATCCTTGGGATTTGGCAAGTATAATACTTGGGTCATTCTTAATCTACTGGACAAATTTCAAGACAGATAATAAACATGCAAGTTATTAAACAGACAAGATTCAGTACTGCAGAGCAGAGGGAAGCAGCAACGCAGCCGCCACTTAAAATGCCTCGATTGCACTGTTGCTTGTATACGTGCGTAGTTCAGTTAGTGTGTGTTTATGTGTAAGTGTACGAAGATGTGTTTGAAAGTTTCAGACCTGGGTACAGGGAGTCTCGTTGTCGGGTATACTCGACTATAGCATTCTTACTTGAGCGTATAGATCTTGGTATATGAGTTTGAAGCCTATTGGATGGTAAGCAAAAAAGTTTCATACAACAGTTTTCCGCGAATTTCCACACTTGTGATTGGGATTTTCCAACCATTGCACCATTGAACAAGAATCAAGCTTTGGGTACTTGGTCACCCTTATCATCGAATCCAGGCACATTTCTGAGTTGAGGCCTGACGATGCCGGAAACAATGATGGAAATGCTTAGACGTGCCGTCTGTGCTGAGTCATGTATAGGATACTTCCACAACATCTATGGATCTATCTATGTTTGTCTTAAAAATGAGGTTAGGCTATGTTATCAAGTGAACGCTTGAAACTGGTTTCGGTAGCGGACTCGCCAGGATGGGATAGGGTAACGCAGCATTTGCTATGTTCATAATTAGAGTGAGACGAGCTCTCTAGGTAAGCATTGACAGTAAGTAGTAGTTAGCTCGGATAGTAGAACACAACAGACTGGAAAGTACAGCTCTGATTCCATCTTAACTTTGCCAAATCTTTGCGTTTACCACTGGCAAGTATCTCTAAGTCTCTTTTTAATGAGTCACGATTCTAATTGTGGATGTGTAATCAGTATGCCAATAGATATAACATATTGCAACATTACCAAGATTATGAACACGTATTGCTGTTGTTTTTTAACTCCCCTTCCGACCACACAAATAACCAAATTAAAGCAGTCTGGAAGCAGAGTATTCCATACTCCGAAACTGTCGACTTCAACGTTCTAATTTGCTTTTTATACTCTGTTTCAAAATAATTTTATTTAAAAAGAGTATATTGGGCTTGTGAAATGTCCGTCTGTCTTTGTGTCCGTATGAACGGAATTATTTTCCACACCCTTGAAGCTATAGCAACCAAACTTGGTACACATGTTGTTGTATACCCTCGATTTATAAAGTCAAAATATCGACCACCTACCCCCACCCACTCCCCCGAAATTCAACGGAAGCCTATATCTTCCTCATTTTTAAAGTAATAGTCTCCAAATTTAACATACAGACTAATGTTGACCTTCTTGACAGATCTGCATTAAAAAATCTTTGCCACTCTAACCCCCTTCCCCGCAAATCGGTAAAAGCTTTCATCGAAAACGTTTTTTATATGGGTATATCTCCTACAGTTTCATAAATGGAGTCTACTACTTGAGTCCTGACTACTTGAGCCCCTTGACAAATCTGCATCAAAAAACGGTTGCCAGTCTCACCCCTTCCTCGCAAATCAACAAAATCTATAGCTCCCACATTTCTACAGGTAGACTCACATTTTCTTCACATTTCTTTCCCATCCCATAAGTAAGCAAATTATACCGGACTTAAAGCAGAGTATTTAGCTATCGGGTACGTCCGACTGGAACGTTCTTACTCGTTTTTATTAATAATTGTACTATTTGTAAGAAATATATACTTGAATATAAGCAAAACCCACCCTGGCTTCTCCCAACATACTTCATAGATACTTCCCTTCGCTTACATAACACCCATCACACCACCAGACGTCTACAAAAAACTATTTCAAAATCTAAAATCACATAACACAAACTATAACTTCATTTTCACAGACCGTTCCAAACAAAACTCTATCACAACATATGTTATCACCACAGAATCAAACATAATAATTAGATTCAGCTAGCCCCCAAAATAAAAATCTTATGAATTCCAAGACATGTAGGTATAATAGGCAATGAACTTTCCGAACAAGCAGCCAAGTCTGCACTTAAAATGCCACTAATTCTTACACCAAACACCAATACAATAGACATTAACAGATACCTAAAACAACAACAATCTACAAATAAATAAACTATCCTCCAGCACTGCTATAGATGGTATAAATAAAAATATTAAGATTCCGTTTAAGCCACTCTAAACTAACACACCAACATTACATTGATAGAACTGTTTCACAAAACTGCAATCTCTGCCAAAAAAAAAAAACACAAAAATTACAGCAGAACACATTCTAAATTCATGCCCAGCCCTAGCAAACACTTAAACACAAATATTCGCAAACACCGATCCCATCAACTGCCTAACCAACCCCAGCCTAGATAATATTAAAAAAATAATACGATTTCTTAAGGGCACCAACATTTACCACCTAATCTAAGACACCATTCCACCTCTAACACACATGATTATAAGCTCATACATATATTTAATCACACTATAAATATAAGAGCAACAAAAACTCTCAAATACTGTGATATGTAACCCTTACACACACAACATAGCCGAAGGCCCCAGCAGCCAATGCTATAACAAACAAGTTAGATATAGTTTTCATAAATGTATCTAGCTCTAAATAAATAAATAGGTGAATATATATGAATAATATAATATATTTTATTATATTGAATATATTTTTTTCCCTCCCATTAGGTTAAGTTAGTCTAAGTTTGTTAATACCTACCACATATATAATTATGCAGATCTTGGATCGTTAAATCCTGAAAAAAAGTTGTACAAATTGTATGCAGAACAATCGAACAAGTTTATCGAGAATGCAAAAAGAGGATTACATTTTATGGATTATTCTCCCTGTACCCATAAAATGGGTAAAAGGGAGTATTAAATCTGAATAAGTGTATGTAATAGGCAGAAGGAGACATCTCCGACCCTCTAAATTCCTAAATATATTCTGTATATTTAGCATGTTTTTGATCAGCATCAATAACCGTGTCGATACGGAGATGTCCGTCTTTCTGTCTATTTCTGTGTTGTAGAGCTATCGTGATGAAACTTGGCACAGATGCTTCTTTTTGTTGCAGGCAGTATAAATGTCGGAACCGGGCGGATCGGACCATTATAACATATAGCTGTTATAAAACATTCGGTGGACAAATAGGTTATTATATGAAAAACCTGTTTCCTCACCAAACTGACTCTGTGTACAAATTTGCTCAAAATCGGACTACTGCATATATCTCCCATAGGAACAATCGAGTGAAAATTTAATTTTTGTTTGAATATCTTTTTTGTTTTAATAACAAATATTACAACCAAGCTCAACAATTGAGAGTTTTATTACACTTCGTATAGAATCATATAATTTGATCAAAATCGGTCAATCGAAAATTGAGATTATGGATACATATAGTATGGCATCGGCTCGCCGGAGATAGCCGTTATTATTTGTTAATTTTGTTACAAACATCAATAAGTTATATAATATAATTAATTTAAATGCTATAATATAATTTATAGGGTTGAACAAATACTAGAAAAAAATCAACCCAAATGGCAAATGGGATTGTTTTTACAAAGGTATGTGAGTTGGAAATATAGGGTCAGTATTTTAAAGACGTATCTTAACAAATATATTCAAGGGTGTCAGTCAAATCTCTAGTGATTTGGTCCTCAGCTTGGCTTGCAAATCCATAGATAAAAGCAACTTTCTTAGAAATGTATTCATAGGTATTTGCATTTTGGTTTTTGAAAAGAATATACACATAACTGTATGTATATGCATGCATATGTGTACATACATAAATATGTACATTTTGAAAATGTGGATTTAGATGTGGGAAGGTGAAATTTCAAATCGAATGCTCCACAGAAACAGAAGCGGGACTCTTAAGGCAGATTGGGAAAAGTGCCGAGAGAGCAAGATTGGCAACCGTACCCAAAGTTCCTTTAGTTTTACTTGTCCTTTCTGTTCCCAATCACTTTATACACAGAGTTTGCGCGCAGCGAGTTCCATGTGAGAAGAGTAACAAGTTGTTTTTACGGGTACACTGCTCTTTTATTATTCTTGTTTGTCTCTCTCTCTTGAGGCCATGTCTCACAGAGAGTGGTTGCGTCTTGTTCTCTGTGATTAAGTGTGTGTGTGTGAGTAAGTGGCGTTATGTTTGCTGTGCTCTTCGCCGCAGTCGCCTTGAACTCGCTTGCGAGCAGCTTTAGCTTCGATAGGACAACGTTTACAGAATTAAAATCACATCCTTCTGTTAATCCGAAGAGTGAACAACAGTTGCCGCAGTGTTCGCAGTTAACATTTGCTTGGCTCGTGATAATTGGCATTCGCGCTTTAAATTCGCTGATCGCAAAAGAAAAATATAACAAGTGCTCAGTTATTTGAAAATGGATATCTCAGCTTATCAGCATATGAACATTCGAATGAGCACACGTGGCAAGCGACCCCTTCGAAATCTTACTCCAAATGACAAAGTGCGGGCCATTCAACGAATTCATAATGGCGAAACAAAAGCAAGTGTTTCCAGGGACATAGGAGTTCCGGAATCAACGCTACGTGGTTGGTGTAAAAATGAGCAAAAGTTAAGGTTTATGTGCCGCCAATTGGGCTCTGAGAATTTGGGGCTGGCAGGTCTCGACACACCGCCAGAAAAACGCGCCAAATTCGAGCTACAGCTGTTGCCCCCGAAATTCGGAACAATGCCTAACTATGATGATCTCGCCTTTGGCGGCATGCCGTTTCCACCAATGGATTACTCAACTCATAATGAGGCATTATTGGAGAAGTTTGCCTTAGTCGAATTCATGAAAAGAAATGGCCTACATCCCGAGGCCATGCAGCAAATGACGGATGTTCACACTGCCAGCACAGATTCTGTTTCATCAATTGCTGGTTATACATCCAACAATATGGTGCATCAGCTAAACTTATTGGCACTCTTCAATTCGAAGCTGTCTCCCAAAACAGAGCATACTACTGCAGCCACCATACCCAATCCAAAGCAGGATGACACCGTTTCACCAACTGTACCCAACGAATCCAAAAAATACAATTGTCCCTTGCTGAGTGTCAAAAATTGGGCTAAGGACCCAGCCAAACATGTGCCATCTACACAAACCCAATACATTAACGATAATAACAATAATGATATTGATGGTATTGTAACACCCATTCCCACTCCAGAGCTACCCGCTCAGCCCGCTCAGATGTCCGGAGAGCCTATTTCCCTGCCACAACCAACTTTTGGAGCTCACACAAACGAGGCAGCTATCCCGACACTTTCAACGCCACCAACAGAGACCGATTGTCAGGGCGGCGCCTTGCTGGATTGGTGCAAAATGTTCAGCGCCAGTCTGAACTTTTTGCTTTTGCTGCAGCTGCAGCTTCGATGCAGCCCGGAGCTGGAGCTGGAGTTGGAGCTGGATTTGGAGCCACAGCATTGCAAGCGACTAGTGAAACGGATGATACGCATGGCTTTAACGATGCCCTTTTGAAAAGGTTAAGTCCTTTGGCTCATAGTGAGTCCTCGAAAGAAAGTTATTACGACAGTGAACCGGAAGATTTGTCTGTGCGGTCGTGTGCCTCAAAAGTATCTAGTCCGACAAACAGCAGATCCCAGAGCCCCGATAAAAATAGCACGTCAAGTACATCAATACACAGCGATGGAGAGCAATAGTCAATTTGAATGCTCACTCACAACTAATGTAATATTGTAGATAATTTGAAAAATTTTTACATTTCTTAAATCGGCTCCTTTTAGCGTAAATCAATAAAATAGATTTTCATTCAATACCTATTTTAACCGGGGCAAGATAACAGTTGCAAGTATAATCTTAAAGTTTTATCAAAGCAATAAGTATTAAAAAAAAGACAACTACTTACTACTAATTAAATTTAATGTCATAAAACAACCATCGTTGACTGTGTATAAAAACCAAATGCAATAAATATACTTAAGTAAAAAGTTCTAGTTGTATTTAATAGCTTAAATTTTTGGCATACATATCTGTAAACTAATTTATTACATTTGTTTCATTCTGTTGTAAGAACTAATTAACATATGTATTTATAAGAAACATACAAATTGATAATTAAATACTACTGCGATGCAAAATATACATAAATACGAGTTTAATTCAAAATATGTACTTGTGTTTATTACAAATGGCCTGGTCTCAATATTTCTTCAATTTCAGTAAAGCTTTCATTTTCTTTAGCTAATCATATCGGTATATAGTCGAACAAAACTATTTTATTATCCTTATCAATATACGGTTCTTCGAATTTGAATACGATTTATCAACATTTTGCCTTTCTACGCTTGTCAACCCTAGGTATATATATATAGTTCAAGTATAGAGCGTGATTACATTTATAATATATTAATTGCCACACAAATTTCCTTTAAGGACAGGTCAAACAAAGGCTGTGCTGTGGGAAGACATATTACACATAACACGGTCGAACCAATTCAGTTTTGAGGAATAATTGTGCTTACTTCAAAACTCTGAAATGCTTCTGAAACGAATACATGACTACTTTTCGTCTATATCTAAAATATAAGAACAATATTACGAAATAGCGTCCACCATCAGTTACTCAAATATACTTCCAAATATACCTACCGTTTCAGGATAAAAGAAATAAGAAAGAATAAAAGTTTGTATTTTGCAATTTTCGAAAATTAATTATTGTTATATTTATAGTCATTTTAAGCTCTCGGCTTTCTTGATGTATCTTCGAGTAAACACAAATTCGCTTTATTCTGTTCCGCAGTGCTTCTACGCATAAATACATTTAAAATCAAGTTTTGTATCAATTATTAGAACTTTCCCTTACAATTTTGCCTACTAGATTATATATAAAATAAAACAAGTAAGAATGCTATAGTCGAGTATACCCGACTACGAAATTCTGTACCCAGGTCAAAATTTCCGATCGCATCTTCGTTAACTTACACATACATACACAGATACGCACACGCACGAGCCACAGCGCAAGCCAGGCATTTTAAGTTGTGACTGTGCTTCTTCTTCCCTTGCTGCAGCACTGAATCTTCTTTCGTGAATAACTTAGGTGTTTATTATCCGATCTTGAAATTTGGACAGTAGATTAAGAGGGACTAAAGTATTGGACATGCCAAATCTTAAAGCTATATCTTGAAAATTGTAACTGTAAAACGGTTTTTATCGAATAGCGGGGGAACGGGGGGAGATATCTCAAATCTAAAATAAACTTGACCTGCTCCCGCTATACACGAACCTACATTCCAAATTTGGTGTCTCTAGCTCTATAGTTGCTGAGATCCTTGCGTTCATACATACGGACAGACAGACGGACAGACGGACAGACAGACGGACATGGCCAAATCGAAATCTCTTTTGATACTGATCAAGAATATATACTTTATAGGGTCGGAGATGTCTCCTTCTGTCTGTTACATACATTTGCACAGATGTAATACCCCTTTTTACCCATTTTATGGGTACAGGGAGTAAAAATGTATTCAAAGAGATTTCGATTTGGCCATGTCCGTCTGTCTGTCCGTCTGTCCGTATGAACGCGTCGATCTCAGCAACTACAAGAGCTAGAGACACCAAATTAGGAATGTAGGTTCCTGTATACCATACGCAGATCAAGTTTGTTTCATATCTCAGATATCTCCTCCCGTTCCCCCGCAAATCGATTAAAACCGTTTTACAGTAACAATTTTCAAGATATAGCGTTAAGATTTGGCTTGTACAATACTTTAGTCTCTCTTAATCTACTGTCAAAATTTCAAGTCGATCGGATAATAAACACGGAAGTTATTCACGAAAGAAGATTCAGTAATGCAGCGAGAGGGGGAAGAAGAAGCACAGCCACGAATTAAAATGCCACGCTTGCGCTGTCGCTTTTGCCGCCTGTGTGTGTGCGTCTTTGTGTATGTGTGTATGTATGTGTAAGTGGACGTAGATGTGATTGGATGTTTTAGACCTGGGTACAGGGAGTTTCGTAGTCGGGTATACTCGACTATAGCATTCTTACTTGTTAGTTGTAAATATTATTATAAACACACATTTTGTTGGGGTCCTTAAAATTAAAAGACAGAACCGTATTCCAACCCAAGCAGAGACAACTTGATTCTTATTAAGTAATTGGTGCGACAGCCAATAAAATGGGACCCTTTGAATTTTATTTTTACGATATTCTTAGATCCGTCTTAGCTAAATTGATCTAAAAACAAGAAAGGGCGACTATCTTCGGAGTGCCGAAGCTATATATCCTAGCAGCAATTAATTTCTATACACAACTTAGTTTTTGTTTGATTGCTCCTATGGGAGCCATGTGGTCCGATTTTGATAAAATTATAGAAAAATATTTGAAGTACAATAAAACACTCACTTAGTTTGGATGTAATATTTGTAAGTATAAACAAAAAGTTTGATATAGTTATTGGTCCGATTTTAATCAAATTTGGTCAGATTGTATAAACTCTCTAGAGACACCGTTTAAAAAAATTTAGTAAGGATGCCTTTATAAACAAAAAGTTTTTTCATACAAAAACATAGTCGACCGATCATTCCTATGGCATCTATGTGTTATAGTTCCGACATATATACTGCCTGCAGCAAAAACAAAGGTCTGTGCCAAGTTTCATTACGATAGCTTTAAAACTAAGAGACTAGTTCGCATATAAACAGACGGACAGACGGACATCGCTATATCGACTCGGCTATTCATGCTGATTCACAATGTATATACTTTTTTGGGTCGGAAACGTGTTCTTCAGTCCATTACACATTTCGAGGCAAAATTGTAATACCCTCTGCTAGGGTTTTAAAAATTTTTAATATATTTCTTTCGTTCCTTAATTATGCACTATTAAATTTTGTGCTTTTTTTATAAGCTCTGGGAGAAAAACACACGAGAAACGTTGCGGCAAAAATTGCAATGAACTAAATAATTATGAATGCAGTAATATTTCTGTGCATTGCATAAAAATTTATTCTGTTTCCCAAAGAATTAAAATTGTTAACTTAAAATCCGATTTGTATACTTAGAATTTTGAAACAACTAATTACAGAGGATTCTAGACTGTTTGGCTACAGCAAGGTGTCTAGTTAAAATATCGAATAACGTCAGTGAATCGCATGTAATATATTCGTATATCAATTAAACAATCAGCGAAAAATATTTAAAAACCGAGGGAGTCTACTCCTGCCTTCTGCGATTTGACAAAACTTTATGTATACAAAAAAGATTTGAATACAGCAACTCGTTCCGATCGTTTCTTTGGTATATTGATATCCAGACATTCTTATATGCTGCTTGCAGAAAAAAAATGATCTGTGCCAAGTTATTAGATAGCTTTACAATCAGTTTAAAGTCTAGCTTACAGATTATTGACACTGATCACGAATATATATCCTATTGGGATCAGAAACGTCTCCGTGAATGCATTACACATTTCGTGATAAAATTAAAATATCCTGGAAAGGGTATAAATGCTAAATACACGAAAGAACCGATATCTTCTGCACTGAAATAGTGTTTTTTCATCGAAAAATTCAATTTCTTAACGATTGTTCCAATTTCAGATAAATGATATAATGATCCGGTTCTAAGGGTCGTTTCTATGGTAATGCAATTTCGACCAAAATTTGTCAGCTTGGATAAAGTATAACGATACTTCGATCTGGAGAGTTTGGTCACGATATCTTGAAAAACATAAGTTTTCATAGTAGTCTTCATTTTGTTGGTCGACTGATCGTTCCTATGGCAGCTATATGTTACAGTGTATACATATGTTATGAAAAACTATAATACTAATAATAATTGCAAGAGTACAAAATTTTTACTCCCTGTACCCATAAAATGGGTAAAAAGGGGGTATTACATCTGTGCAAATGTATGTAACAGACAGAAGGAGACATCTCCGACCCTATAAAGTATATATATTCTTGATCAGTATCAAAAGAGATTTCGATTTGGCCATGTCCGTCTGTCTGTCCGTCTGTCCGTATGAACGCGTCGATCTCAGCAACTACAAGAGCTAGAGACACCAAATTTGAAATGTAAGTTCCTGTATACCATACGCAGATCAAGTTTGTTTCATATTTTAGATATCTCCCCCCGTTTCCCCGCAAATCGATTAAAACCGTTTTAAAGTAACAATTTTCAAGATATAGCTTTAAGATTTGGCATGTGCAATACTTTAGTCTCTTTTAATATACTGTCCAAATTTCAAGTCGATCGGATAATAAACACGGAAGTTATTCACGAAAGAAGATTCAGTGATGCATCGAGAGGGGAGAAGAAGAAGCACAGCCACCAATTAAATGGCATCGCATGCGCTGTCGCTTTTGCCGCCTGTGTGTGTGTGCGTCTTTGTGTATGTGATTATGTATGTGTAAGTGGACGTAGATGTGATTGGATGTTTTAGACCTGGGTACAGGGAGTTTCGTAGTCGGGTATACTCGACTATAGCATTCTTACTTGTTTTATACTAAGAAGCTTAGAGAGTGTTCTTAACCTTATATTTGTAAAACTGATGATAAAATCGCCATTTATTTAATCTCTTATGAGTCCTACCACAACTCAAGTATTACAAATTAAATTTATATCATAAAATGAATGAATTTACAGGTTACATCTAATACATAGAATTGTATCGTTTTCAGGTTATGATGTTGATGATAATCTCAAACAAATATTGATACTGGCGAGAAACTGGCGAGAAAATTAACTTCATTTTGGCCAAAAATTTGCAATTATTTTGAACTTTGAAATTTGAAAAGTATTTCTTTAATACAGTTAATATGCATGTCTGTGATCTTAGGACAAGGGTGGTTCTGACACGTAAGCAGGTTAAGTTGTTTTCTGGTTGATACGGCCTTATAGAAAATTAACCATACCTCAGAATCCATCTGTAAAAATTTACCTGCAACTATATCCAGAAGCTTTGCCAGCGAAATTATCTGTACTGAGCAAAATCGAATGGCAGCAACGGCAGCCGCAACAAACGAATTATTGGTTCACCTTTTGGTTAAATTAAATATCGCGTGTTGGTAATTTCCGCTTGGCTTCTCGTTGCTGCTGCCAACGGTTGAAGTTGAAGTTGAGGCAAATTATTACGATGATTACGCGACTGACAATGCTCCCATGCATTCATGTCGTCCATCCGGCCATCCAGCCGAGCTTTCTATGCATGCGTTCACATTGCATGCGTTGTTCGTCGTTCGTTGTTCGTGGTTCGTTGTGCTTGTGGACATCTTCGTGGCATTCTGGATGAGGATAAAATTACTTAAAAGCAATCCTCTGGGCATATCAACAGTATTGGCATCCAACCGCTGTCAATATTGTGACGCCTCGTAACCCGCATGTTCGTAACTGATCGCCAAATGAACCATTGTACATACTGCTTATGTGTATCAATATTTATGATATAGTATAGTATATATAGTATATATGTTTTTAAACGAGAATTAAGCTTATTTTACATATATTTAAGCTGAAATGTTTGTTCAACATTCCATTCTATTCTAAATATATCAAAAATAAGTTGAAATTTGTGGAACCACAAAACTCTTGTAGTACACTCAGAAGAACAAATGCCCAAAATTGCAGAAGCTCGCCATACTTTTGTATCCAATGGTAGCTAGCCTTATTTTTACTCCCTGTAGCCATAAAATGGGAAAAAGGGGGTATTACATCTGTGCAAATGTATGTAACAGACAGAAGGAGACATCTCCGACCCTATAAAGTATATATATTCTTTATCAGTATCAAAAGAGATTTCGATTTGGCAATGTCCGTCTGTCTGTCTGTCTGTCCGTCTGTCCGTATGAACGTGTCGACCTCAGCAACTACAAGAGCTAGAGACACCAAATTTGGAATGTAGGTTTCTGTATGCCATACGCAGATCAAGTTTGTTTCATATTTCAGATATTTCCCCCGTTCCCCCGCAAATCGATAAGAACCGTTTAACAGTAACAATTTTCAAGATATAGCTTTTGTATTTGGCGTGTACAATACTTTAGTCTCTCTTAATTTACTGTCCAAATATCTAGTCAATCGGATAATAAACACGGAAGTTATTCACGAAAGAAGATTCAGTAATGCAGCGAGAGGGGGAAGAAGAAGCACAGCCACCATTTAAAATGCCTCGCTTGCGCTGTCGCTTTTGCCGCCTGTGTGTGCGCGTCTTTGTGTATGTGTGTGTGTATGTGTAAGTGGACGTAGATGTGATTGGATGCTTTAGACCTGGGTACAGGGAGTTTCGTAGTCGGGTATACTCGACTATAGCATTCTTACTTGTTTTTAAAGTTAATATATATAGAATGTGTGTTTCGCGACGTATAATTTGTATATGACTACTACTCATATACGGACAAGTTTGGACAAAAAATTTCTAACAATAAGGTCACTGATGAGATTGCTTGGCAGCATCCGAAATAGCGCTATATGACCAGCCAATACTTTTCATATCTACCTTCCTATATTCACCCTGAATTGATGACGTCGAGCCTGTTAAATATTTCACTTAGTTAATATATATATTTCTGGCAAAATTTTATAGTGTAGGTCGATTTTCTGAATTCTATGGCATTTGTTTTCCTGAGTGTATGTTGAGTTTCAAAAGTATATGTAGGTATGTCTTATACAAGTATTTTGCTCAATGGAACATCAATTGCCTGACATCCCCCAAACATATGATTGACAAATGTAGCAGCAGGTTAACCGATCACATCGCCTTGAGAGCGAATTGTAGCCTCTACCGCAACTTTACCGGATGGACCCTGTAATTATAGTTTGCGTGCAGGCGGCATTCCAATGAGTGTTGCTGATATTGATGTACTGCTCACCTATGAGGCTCATCTACTTACATATAGTGGCATCTCTGTATCAGCGTATCAATCAGCATTCATCGGGCTACTGACTACAAAAGTTTCAAGGTTCAGAATAACACCCTTAGGAAGTTGGTGGATAGTCCATTACTACAAATAAAATGAAGGCTCAAAAATTGAATTCCGAAATATCTCCCAACTCGGTTCCAACTTCACGACTGACATTCTCTCATTGAAAACATTTTTATCAACCACACTTAAATTTATTCAAAAGTATTCACACTTTCAAATTTCAATCATTTTGCATCTGTACTGAATATATGTTTTCATTCAAAGTGACTGGTTATAGTATGAGGAATTTGGTCAGAATCAATATTACTCTTTTTTAATAAGTGGGAAAATTAGGTGACTAATTTGACAA
This sequence comes from Hirtodrosophila confusa, assembly GCA_035043065.1. Taxonomy (NCBI): domain Eukaryota; kingdom Metazoa; phylum Arthropoda; class Insecta; order Diptera; family Drosophilidae; genus Hirtodrosophila; species Hirtodrosophila confusa. The sequence goes on along the minus strand of JAWNNI010000105.1, from coordinate 285,774 downwards.
GTTTAAAGCTTTCTTAATTGACCATCAATTTGAAAAAAATCAATTATGTTTTCAAGAGTTAGTAAGTTAGATACATGTGTCCTTCAAATTAATCTCTATATTGATAATACATTGATAATATATAGTACATATGTGGGTCGAAGATGCATTCTTTCATGGCTAAGCCCGTGGCCTATTGCGAAATCTGTCATCGAGCGGTGAAAATGAAGTGATGGAAACAAAGGTAGATGAAATTATATCAAATAAAAATATTCTTAATCACCATCAAGAGCCGAGCCAAACTGGCAAAGATCGTCTGTAGCTTTGTATAACCCAATGACCGATAATAATTATTTACAATTTTTTTAAATGCATAATCATAATGAAAGAGAACTGCTAAGGTAATAAAAACTACACCTAGAGTATTCTTGTTGCAAGGAAAATCGATTGCTGCAATGATTTATTTTTACTCCCTGTACCCATAAAATGGGTAAAATATGTGCAAATGTATGTAACAGGCAGAAGGAGAGATCTCCGACCCTATAAAGTATATATATTCTTGATCAGTATCAAAAGAGATTTCGATTTGGCCATGTCCGTCTGTCTGTCCGTCCGTATGTATGAACGCAAGGATCTCAGCAACTATAAGAGCTAGAGACACCAAATTTCGAACGTAGGTTCGTGTATAGCGGGAGCAGGTCAAGTTTATTTTAGATTTGAGATATCTCCCCCGTTTTCCGGCAATTCAATAAAAACCGTTTTACAGGAACAATTTTGAAGATATAGCTTTGGAATTTGGCATGTGCAATACTTTAGTCACTCCTAATCTACTGTCCAAATTTCGAATCGTTCGGATAATAAACACGGAAGTTATTAACGAAAGAAGATTCAGTGCTTCAGCGCAAAGGGAAGAAGAAGCACAGCCACCACTTAAAATGCCTCGGTTGCGCTGCGCTCGAGCTGTCGCTCGTGTGTGTGCGTCTTTTGTGTATGTGTGTTTGTATGTGTAAGTGTACGTAGATGCGATCGGAAATTTTTGACCTGGGTACAGGGAGTTTTGTAGTCGGGATTACTCGACTATAGCATTCTTACTTGTTATTATTATTAAAGTTATATACAGCAGCTCACTAGTAAAACTTATTCTGGCCTCAGAGTTTTCCACAGTTATTTGGACTTGTGTATACCAAATACTTCAAACAGTAAAAAATAATAATGAAATATTATACAAATTCAGAATTAAGTTTTATTCTCTGGAGAAAAAAAAATTAAACTCAATAATTAAGTTTTAATTTTAGGCAATGTATAAAACTCAAAAAATTATATTTATTTTTTATCGAAAAATTAAACCCAAGAAATAATGTTCATTTCTGAGGGAAAAAATATTACAAAGTAAGTTTTATTTTTAGGGAAAAATTAAAGTTGGGAAAAATGCGAAAAAATTAATTATTATGTATATTACTTAAATTCGTTACGGTCCCTGCTTAGACCACAATGACTATAAGATCGAGAGATATTGGCAAGTATTTTCCCGTTGAATGCTGTATCTAGTAATAAGCACACTCGGCTTGAGTATTCGCAGTTTTTATATATACTCTGTACGCAAAGTTAGTTTTGGATAAAGAGTTTTTATACTCTGTTCCCGAAGGAAAAACCTGCATCTTCCACAATTTAAAGCTATAGTCACCAAATTTAGACTAATGTTGACATTCCTGACAGTTCTGCATCACAAATTTGCTGTCCGACTGCAACTTTCTTACTTGTTTTTAATATGGTTTGTGCAATGTCATCTTTTGTCCACACGCTTGAAGCTAAAGCAACGAAATTTAGAACATAGGAACATATTTGTCGTTTCAAAAATCATAATCGTATCAACTTGTTCTTGACACTTTATTAGAGGGATATATGTATGTGATATATACATATTTTCGTCCAAATATCATAGTATATTAAAACTTATAGAGTCATTGGCGCTTGGTCAAGTTATAAGTTGGCCCATTGGAGGGAAAAAACCCGTCTAAGTTATAGCCCACTTCCAGTTGGCGCGTATCCAGGTTATGGCGGAGTGCATTGTATTTGCCTTCGTTTTGCACATATAGTTTTTAAGCTAATTTATTCTCGATTCCATCTCGATCGCGTTTGAATAATTGGCTGTACCTTTTGCCAGTTCGAACAGGATTCTTTGAGTTTTGCGTGTTAAGTGGTTTTTATTCTCTAGCATGCAGCAATTACAATCAGATTAGTTGCATGTCCCCTGGCCTTTTTTGACGCACACATAAAATCGCGTTAAGGCTGCGTTCTTGCGGTTAATCGCTCATTAGTTCCTTTAAAGTTATTATCTTTTGCCATCCGCGAACGCGAATAAAATTCCTATAAACATACAATTACATATATGCATGTACATATGTTTGAATGATCTTGTTTTGTGCTCTTTGGATGAACTTGAATCAGTCACACAACTGTTGTCACACGTTTACATTAACATTGACCTCCACTTTAACTTGTGGTCGAACTCCATAGCGTATTGTCATCTTTCAACATTTAAAGTTCGTCAAATTGCAGTGCTGTCATCTTGCAGTGAATATCTATAGGCTTACTACTATAATATTGACTGTTAGTGAAGAGAATATTCATGGTATTAACTTTCAAAGAGATAACCTTTAAATTTACGATGACAAAGGTTATTGCTGATGTTGAATTGGATCGATATTATCTGTGACAAGGAATCTTAATACAATCACACTCTAAAGAGTGGATACGCTCGTAAGAGTAAACACATTTTGTTTTGTTGGAGAAAAACAAAAGACAAAGATAATTTAGCACAAAACTATTTTCTTTGACAAGAGTTATATTAATATATACATATATACACAAACACAACTGGTAAAAAAATACAATAAATCTCGAACCAGTTCATTAGTGTCAACTGAGTAATCTGTGGAACAAAGTCAAGCAAAGCTAAATTTAAATATAATTGTTGATCTTTTCCTTACGAAATACCTGCATGAAAATAATTTTTATGATTATCTACATATATTTATATAAAAGAGTGACTGATTGGCAACCATCACACAGCTGAAACCGTAAGAGCTAGGATGCTAAATTTTCAAAGTGGGTTTCATGAAACTGCAGAATAGGGCGAGTTTTGCAAAATTCCACCCACAAGCCGGGAAATTTGCGAAAAACTGTTGTATGCAATTTTTTGTTTACCATACAATCTGCTTCAAACTCATTTTCAAAAACAGATACGAACATCATTTGACATATATTTCACCGATTTTGGAAATTCCACCCCCTCAGGATGATAATGGGGGTCTCAAAGTTGGATGGGCAAAAGTCTAATTAAGTCCGATCAGGCTCAAACTTAGTTTCAAATAAAATTTATCTCTTCAGATAAAATAATTTGATACGTGTCTTACCAATTTCTGTTAAATATGCCAAAGATGCCTAGGTCAGAAGAACTGTATATTCTTTTGCCACAACCGAGATCGGAAACCATATTTTGTTCGATTAATATACATATATTTATATGTATGTATGTAAGTATGAATAGGTGTACGGTACCTTGGCCACACTTATGTACAGGATATTTCCCAATCCTAATAAAAACTCGTCTTGTGCATTTGGAATTGTTTGTATTAGTGTACTTATTAATATCTAGGCTACATTTCTGTCCTCTTATTGCAACAAACAAATCTAAAATGTATGAACAGACAAGGCTTTAGTAAAATTTTTTCACAAAAAAGTTTTTACATTCATACTTACATAGATACTCGTATTTTCTCGTCTACCAACATGGAAATGGAAACAGCATCTTTTGCTAAAAATCAGTTTTTTTTGTACACATTTTTTGTCTTTCGGCAAAATTGTGTTTTTGTTCTCATATTTCTTTTTATACTAGTTACGCTGTGCATTGCTCTGTTATTTCTTTGTCCTTGCAAACATCAAAGTCTATCTTTGGACCTTTGTCATTATGGTATTTTTACACCCTAACTAAAGCGTAAAAAGGGTATACTTCTGTGTACATTTGTATTTATTAAATATCTTTTGAAAAATACAAAATTGTTTTTAACGAAAGCTTCTTTATGAATATGTCTTTTGCAATCAACCTTCAGCTATTTCCGATATTCTGTATAAATATAATTGATAAATACTGGCGTGTGTACGGCGGGTCTGGATTTATTGTTTTGGCTTAAACAGAATCTCTTGTAGATTATATGTAAGTATGTACTAATAACACTGTTCGAGACAATTCTTATTTCACAGACACTCGTAGGCATTATATAACAAGCGTTTAGTTTATTTCCATCACCTTAATAATTATTGTATTAAGGTAAAGTTTATCCTTCATATAGTCGTACATGTTGTTTACATATTGAGAATGACAAATACTACATGATCCTTTATCAGACGAGGATATATACCAAATTTTGTTCCAAATTCGGTTGCTCCAGCTCCAGCTCCACAAGGGTGTGGCAAAATGTTGCGTCATACCGTCGGACACACGGACTTTGCACAAACATAATATTTTTTTTTTTCAAAAAATTGTTTGGAAACAGAGCTTAAAAATTCGTTAATATATCAGAGGTGTTGCCACACGTTAAAAAACACACAGCTAAAGTTCGTAGCCTTACAAATTTGTGAATTGACGCTGAATTATAGCAAGGAATATAGAATCACATAGGAATATAGAATATATATATATTTAATCTTTGATTAAAGTCAACTTTTGTGTAAGTCTCAGTGAAATAATTTTTCTTTGTGAATTTAGTTTGGACTTTTAAAATAATGTATTTATTTTATTTATATAATTAAATATAAAATTATTATAGTAGTCAAAGTAAAAACTACAAGGGGACAAGAGCGTTCAGTTTGGTTTGGGTTAATTTTTTGTTCTAATTTAAATTATTATTATATTCGTTATTTACTATTTACATAATTTAATATTTACATTACTTTTATACATAGTTTGCATTATGCAGTATTATGTAATTGTTTATTTTGAGTTTTGAGTTCGCTAAATTGAATTAAATGTGTATCATTTTTTTTAGGAACTCAAAGGTTAGTTTATTTTTATGGGGGAGGGGTTTGCGATGAGATTAACAGGTTCTAGGTTGTTGAAGACTAAGGACCTTTGTCGGTTTGTTGTACTTAAAATATTTCGATATTTTATTAAACAATTACATTTTTTAGTTGGTGATTTTACTTAATATATGAATATGTTTGCATTTCCTCAAACTTAAGAATTACCACACCAAAATACTCCAGCAAAGTAAAATTTACTGTGACAGAAAGCCTTCAAAATTTATTGTTTAAGCCTCTTGCTGCAATATTTTTCGCGTTTTGACAACTGCTTCAGCTTAAATGACGAGACAATCTCACAGTAAAGTATAAGTTTTATCTGATTCAATGACATACATATTATTTAAGTGTCCTTTGTCAAAATGACACCAGTGGACAAGGAGGTTTCTTGAGTTTCAGAGCTAATCAAGGGGATGAACAGCCTTTCCGGCCAGGGCAGGGTTATTCGCTATCGTTGACAATCTGCGCTTGACAGCAACACCAAAGAAAAGTTTGTTGAACTGATTTTTGACTAAGTATTTTATTTTGTTTTTGGTGGAATTTCTGAACTGAACTTAATAGGTTTTCAGGACTGGGAACTGACCAAATATAGTTGAAAATGAAAATAAAACTGGGAAAACATTGGTAAAAGTCATCCGATAAATATAATACAATTAAAAATAGCAAATATTTTATTTATTTTACTTACTAAAATTAAATTTAGTAATTATATATTGTTAATCGAGCAATAACAACTAGGCTTTCGACTTGATCATTTAATAATGTGAAGATGAATGAATGTTACTATCTAGATCTTCCCTACCTATAGAAAATTCCAAGTGCTCATTTATTCAGCGCTTAATCGGAACTCTCAATCTTCCATTAATTGAGTTCAATAATATTAAGTGCCTATCCAGTCATAAAGTCATAAAGTACATAGTACTAAGATCTTAACCTAAGAACATTTTGTTGCAGTCACTTTTCCGAAACTGGAATTATGTTAAATTTTATTCACATTTTGATTATCTCTAAAATAGAAAATTCTATTTTTTTGAGCTAGAAAATGTGAAATGATAAATAGTTTTATTATTGTTTTTTTTGTTTTTTGTGTCTTTTAAATTTTGCATATTTATTCAACTTGTGCACTCCTTTTTGGCAGTTGAAGCTAGTTGCACATATTTTTTAATTTACTACATATTTACTACATAAACTACATATTATTCTATATAGCTACGAAATGGTAAAACATGAGGTTATTGTTATTATATGCATATTTTCAACTAAGAAAATTAGGAAACATAATGTAATTAGATAGTTGTTTTAAATATCTAGTATAACACCAGTTACTTTTATATCCTTGTTATGGAAGCTCAAAATAGCGATTTCTCAAACTCCTCTTTATTATGTATTGTGTGTGTATGCAAAATACATCAAATCAAACCGAAATCTTTTAATTAATGTGCTGCGATTGCCGACACCATATTGAATGCATGTCCAAATATCGCATTAATTAAGCATATAACGCTCAAACAAAAAAAAAAACCGTAAAACCAACGAGACAATGTTTGAATAAGAAAATACAAGTTCTCATACTTAAAAATAAACATTATGTATAATGCGCGCGCCAAAAGCACATTGTTGTCATGTGTAAGTAACCCTTATTCATTATCCTTGGGGTGCACTTTCCTTTTTGGTGTGGATCTTAGAGCTACCTAAACAAAGGACATAGGTCAGCCTTACAAGCGACGCGTAGCAACTGCTGCAGATTTCATCAAGGTTCGGCATAGCGTCAATCTATTACTCGTGGCCGGCCAGCGAATCCTTTAAAGGACATGCGTTGCCCGTAACAAAACGTTTCGTGAGAAAAGGGCTTATTATCTCCCAATCCGCTGCTGTTTTTCTTAGTGGTAATTTGTGTCCGGTTTGATGATAGCAATGCAAATATCCATATGACGAATGATCCATTAAGTCTGGATACCGGTTGTGTTGATTTTTTTTGTAACTCTGTCTTTGCCGGCGATATGAATACCGAAATCAAAATCGGGTAGCATCCTGAATTCCTATTTGGATATGAATTTTTAAGCAGTCATTTGGGTCTGCATGCAACTAATCTTAACAAATGACTTAACGTCCTCATTGCTGATGTCCGACAGGCATCAATTTATATTTTTAAAATCAAGCGGATTTACTTTTACTTAGACATGCCAGAATGCGCACTTCGAGACAATTCGACTTTCGGATACTCTGTATACAGATGCGAAGTGTTTTAAAATATAAACAATTCTTGACACATTCGTACTCATACAAAGAATTTAATTTAAGACCTTTGACCATTCAGTCTTTAGTGCTACCGTGCATTACAACTTATGACAATAGTTGTAAGAAAATCTTCTGTATTTTCTATCCGTTCGTTATTATCCAACCCATTTTCAGATTGATTCTGGTCATCCACTCTATCAAAATAAACAATGTACCCAGGTTATGTGATTGGAAGTATGAAGCAATCCAAAAGCCAATATTCTTATTATACCCCAGGAGGGTGTTATAATTTTGTCTCGAAATGTGTAATGGACCGAAGGAGACATTTGCGACCCAACAAAGTATTAATATTCTCAATCAGCATGAATAGCCGAGTCGATATAGCTATGTCCGTCTGTCCGTCTGTTTCTATGCGAACTAGTCTTTTTAATTTTAAAGCTATCGTAATGAAACTTGGCACAGATCCTTCTTTTTGCTGCAGGCAGTACATATGTCAGAACTGGCCGGATCGGACCACTATAACATATAGCTGCCATAGGAATGATCGATCGACAAATATGTTTTTGTATGAAAAACTTTTTGTTTATTAATGTACCCTTACCAAACTTTTCCAAGCCAAGTCTTTAGAGAGTTTATACAATCTGGCCAAATTTGGTCAAAATCAGACCACTATATCACTATATCAAACTTTTTGTTTATACAAATATTTCATCCAAACTTAGTGAGAGTTTTATAATACTTCAAATGGTTTCCTATAATTTGATCAAAATCGGAACACATGGATTAGAAGCAATCAGGCAAAAATTAAGTTTTGTATAAAGAACATTCCTGCTAGGGTATATAGCTTTGGCACCCGAAGATAGCCTCTCTTTCTTGTTATAATTATTATTAATATTGATAAGATACAAAAAAGGTACAGAACCAGTACTACAGATAGTACAAAATACTATAAGTGGAATTAAACTGTAAGTTTCATTTATGGTACTCAGCGCGGGCGATAACCAATAAATACATTATACATACATGTTCAAACTGATCGGTCGAGACGCCTTCATCTCACCAAATTTGATAATTTCTTCTTGTTTTGCATATACAGATTAAGTTACAAATTAAAATTCCCCCAAGTTTCAATATAAGTAAATACAATTATACTTTTGCAGGGATATCCAGAATAATCGGTACTCGCGAGTGCATTTATTTTCCAATCCTGATAATGTGATAACGTTGAAATTAAAAACACATAAGCTATAGAGATTTATTATACCATAGCATAGGGTATTATAATTTTGTCCCGAAATATGTAACGCATTGAAGGAGACACTTCCGACCCCACTAAGTATTTATATTCTGAATCAGCATCAATAGCCGAGTCGATATAGCGATGTGCGTCTGCCCGTCTGTCCATCCGTCCGCCTGTCCATTTGCTTTTATGCAAACTAGTCTCTCAGTTGTAAAGCTATCGTTGTGAAACTTGGCACAGATCCTTTGCTGCAGGCATATGTCAGTACCGGCCGGATCGGCACCTATAACATAAGGCTGCCATAGGAATAATCGGTCGACAATTATGTTTTTGTATGAAAGACTTTTTTGTTTATGAAGATATCCTCAGCAAACTTACCCAAGCCAAGTCTCTGAAGAGTTTATAAATTTTTTTTAATTTTTTTTTTTTTCAAAATTAGACCACTATATCACAAAGCTGCCATAGGATCGGGTGAAAAATTAGTTTTTGTATGAAAAACTTCTTGTTGTATTATACTTCAAATAGTTTCCTATAAGTTGATCATAAGCGGATTACACAGCTCCCATACGAACAATCAGACGATAATAGAGTTTTGTATAAAAAACATTGATGTTCGGGTATTTCGGTATTTCTTGTTTTACTCCCTGTACCCATAAAATGGGTAAAAGGGAGTATTACATCTGTGCAAATGTATGTAACAGACAGAAGGAGACATCTCCGACCCTATAAAGTATATATATTCTTGATCAGTATCAAAAGAGATTTCGATTTGGCCATGTCCGTCTGTCTGTCCGTCTGTCCGTCTGTCCGTATGAACGCGTCGATCTCAGCAACTACAAGAGCTAGAGACACCAAATTTGAAATGTAGGTTCCTGTATACCATACGCAGATCAAGTTTGTTTCCATATTTCAGATATCTCCCCCGTTCCCCCGCAAATCGATTAAAACCGTTTTACAGTAACAATTTTCAAGATATAGCTTTAAGATTTGGCATGTACAATACTTTAGTCTCTCTTAATCTACTGTCCAAATTTCAAGTCGATCGGATAATAAACACGGAAGTTATTCACGAAAGAAGATTCAGTGCTGCAGCAAGGGGAAGAAGAAGCACAGCCACCATTTAAAATACTTCGCTTGCGCTGTGGCTCGTGTGTGTGCGCCCTTGTGTATGTATGTGTGTGTATGTGTAAGCTTACGAAGATACGATTGGACATTTTTGACCTGGGTACAGGGAGTTTCGTAGTCGGGTATACTCGACTATAGCATTCTGTACTTGTTGAACATAGTATTTATAGAAAAGACAAGCGTTTATTTATACGTATTTACATAAATATTTTGTAGGAATACCCACAATATTCCTTACTGATCCGAGTCGATTTATTTCTTACTCTTGATGATTTTATAAGCTCAAATTAAAAATACATTATTTAATGAGACTACTTTCTTTATATATAGAAAGAGAAGTGTTAATCTTTACTTATTGATATAAATGTGTATAAATATATGTGCTAGTATATGGATTTATACTCTATTTCTATGAATTATTAATTAAAAGAAACATGTGCTAACCTGAATCTGACTTCAAATAAATATGGATACATTTCAACATTTCACTCGTTTCTGGTCTGATTATTGATTGATTATTAATCAAAGTTCGAATGAATAAAGACATCAGATCTGCCGACAAATGTAATTATAAATACAATTTACATTTATAAATTTAAATGTATGTACGATATAGCTACGGGCTAGGTTTCTACATATTTGAAATGATTAAATCCGAGTGGTTGGAAAATACTCGGTCAGCGTATTCCTACATGGTACTTACATATATGCAAACCTGGATGTATATGTACTTACTTATATGTATGTAGTATGTATCAGTACAGTATGTAATATTTATTTTACCAAACATTTAGATGGTAATGTTCATTAATAATGTTAAAGGGTCCGGTAAGTGGTAAACTGAAATGTACTACGAATATAATAAGAAGTTTGTAATTTGTATAAAATGAAATTCGTTTTAACGGTCAGGTCTGGTCTGTGCAGGAATATGGAACTTTCCGTCATTTGTAATAGTTATACATATGTACATACATATACCAGCATATACTTATGTATATACTTAATATATGTGTTGTGTATATGGTGTACAAATGTCAGAAATAGGCCTACATTTTGCTTCATGTGCGGAGGTGGCATTAAAAACAAACCCTTTCACTTGTTGTTAAACAAACTTGCGATGTCTATTTCAGCACAACCGCACACACGCACACACACATAAACACACACACACACACCTAACAACACAGATGGTCCTGGCCGGGCTCTAAAGTGGACAGAATTTAACGTGCCACCAACTCGTTTAATAATTGCTCAGAGTGCGGTGCGATTTGGGTATGCGCGTTACTGAGTCGCTGGACCATCAACCGTGTCGTTAGGCCTGTCAGGCCGACCCAAAACCGGACCGGGACCGGGACCGGGACCGGGACCCAGCACCGAGCCGGGACAGGACCGGACCGGACCGGACTGGACAGGCTCAGAACGGAATAGACCATTTGCCAGCAGCTAAAATTTGTGATAGATGCGGTTTGTGGAGGCTGGACCAAAGCGCGCGAGGTGTTGTGCACACGCACACCATACTCCGTGAGTGTAACCCCGAAGTGTCCAGAAAAGGGATGAAATGACTGAAAAATGCTTACGACTGGGTTTGGAAAATGTTATTACGAATATATTATGCGCATACATATACAATATACAAACATATACATATATGGCATACATATGAGCACTACCCAAACTTTCATTAAATATAAATACATACGAACACGTATATGTACATACATATAAGGCCCCCCACATACAAACCTTAGTGTTTAGGAATATATAGCGCTCTTGTTTTATATAAACGTACATTATAAGGTATGTTAGTAAATATGTGCACATGTAAATATTTATGCAGGTATGTATATATCTATGTGTGTGTGTGTGTGTATGTATTTAGCCAGCACATAAAACTGTAACTGTGGTAGTGGTCAACAGATTGGCAAAGGTTCGTTAAGCCCACGAATGTCCTGAAAGAAGGTTATTGTGCAGTGCACAAAAGAGCGGTGTCGCCAGCGTGAGTCCTCTTACCCTTGTTATAATATTATGTTTAGTTAAATCTAACTTTTCTGAAATAGGGTTAGTAGAGTAATCAAAATGCCAGCGTTGTAGTAAAATTTGACATAAATTTTACAGCTCGCACGTGGCAGCGATTGATGTTGAGGTGACTCCCGCTGGACAACAGGTCACTCCCGTGGATGCGCTCGGGTAATTATGGAGGTCTTTGTTAATTCGAACGTTCCGAGTACAAATATACATACATATATCATGTCGGATAGTTGGGGAATTGAGCAGGAGCAATGTGATACCGAGTTTTGAACCAAAGCAACGCACTTAAACATCGAATCACTTTACCACCTCCTTCATAATTTTGTTTGGTATGTGTCTCCCAGATGTATTATGTACATATATACTTGTGGAGCGGTTTGCTTGCCACCTAAAATAATATATAAAATTAAAAGTTCAATAAAAATATGAGACTTATTGAATGGGGCTCTCATAAAATTGATGTTCTTTCTACGACCACGATAAGCCTGTTAAGCCGGAGAGGTTGCAAACAGGACTCAAGTCTTTAACAATTTTCTAATTTTCTAAGAATTATTGTAATAGTTTACTTTAATATAATATTGTAGCACAATTAGTTTACAAGTAGTTTACTAAAATGTAATGCCATGCTATTGCTTAGTTAATTGCCAATTACCTCATATTTTAATTTAAGGTAATATTATAATAAATAAAGAAATAAATATGATACCATACTCCTTCTTCAATTAAACACATTGATAATATTTAACAAGTGAGAATGCTATAGTCGAATATACCCGACTACGAAACTCCCTGGGTCAAAAATTTCCGATCGCATCTTCGTAAACTTACATATACACAAGGACGCACACACACGAGCCACAGCGCAAGTGAGGCATTTTAAATGGTGGCTGTGCTTCTTCTTCCCCTCGCTGCAGCACTGAATACTTTTCGTGAATAACTTACGTGTTTATTATCCGATCGACTTGAAATTTAAACAGTAGATTAAGAGTGACTAAAGTAATGTACATGCCAAATCTTAAAGCTATATCTTGGAAACTGTTACTGTAAAACTGTTTTTATCGATTTGCGGGGGAACGGGGGAAGATATCTGAAATATGAAACAAACTTGATCTGCGTATGGTATACAGGAACCTGCATTCCAAATTTGGTGTCTCTAACTCTTGTAGTTGCTGAGATCGACGCGTTCATACGGACAGACGGACAGACGGACAGACAGACGGACATGGCCAAATCGAAATCTCTTTGATACTGATCAAGAAAATATATACTTTATTGGGTCGGCGATGTCTCCTTCTGCCTGTTACATACATTTGCACAGATGTAGTACCCCCTTTTTACCCATTTTATGGGTACAGGGAGTAAAAATTTGTATGGTGTATTTTGTTAATTTGAATGTTGGAGAATCATCCTGGTTAAATTTAGTAGTTACAACATACACTCTGTACCCATTAATATTAGTAAATCAGAAATTTCCAAGCACACACACATATCATGCAGCTCAGCGGCAGTGCAATCAAGCAGAGCCTTTCAAGTGGCAGATGCGTTGTTTCTCTCCTCTGCTCGACAGTATGGAAATAATTTCTTGAATAGCTTCTGTGTTTACTTTCTCTTAGACAAAATAAGTGAATTACAGCAGCGTTTTTGAATATATAATGAATTAATAATTGAATGCTAGAAAGATATCGTAAACAAGAAAGAACGGCTATCTTCGGAGTGCCGAAGCTTTATACCCTAGCAGCAATGTTTTTTGTACAAAACTTAATTTTTGTCTGATTATGTGATCCATGTGGTCCGATTTTGATAAAATAATAGGAAACTATTTAAAGTATAATAAACTCTCACTTAGTTTGGATGAAATATTTCTATAAACAAAAAGTTTGGTATAGTGATTTAGTGGTCCGAATTTGACTAAATTTGGTCACATTGTAAAAACTCTCTATTGACTCTGTTTGGAAAAATTTAGTAGGATAACTTTATAAATAAAAAAGTTTTTCACACAAAAACATATTTGTGATCGATCATTCCTATGGCAGCTATCCGATCCGGCCGGTTCTGACTCTGTACTGCCTTCAGCAAAAAGAAGGGTCTGTGCCAAGTTTTATTACGATAGCTTTAAAACTGAGAGACTAGTTTGCAAAGAAACAGACGGACAGACGGACATCGCTATATCGACTCGGCTTTTCATGCTGATTCAGAATATATATATAGTTTGTTGGGTCTGAAACGTCTCCTTCAGTCCATTACACATTTCGAGACAAAATTATAATAAAATAGTATAATGATCGGATAGTAAATACAGAAATGTTACGCAGTGCTTGTATATATGTAGCTCCATTCTAGATTTCAATCTGGAATATAATAGATACATAACAGTTATGCGCTTAACACACTTATTATGCATAACTTTCCATAAATTTAATAAATCTTTTGTCTTTGTTTTTTATTTGTCCATCAATTCTGCGTAAATCAGGACGATATGATTAGTTATGTGTACAGTTTATCGTTAATTTCCGCATAACTTATGCGAATAGAGCATAATACTTGCGAAGACTCCGTATAGCTTGTATGTGAGTAAGAATAAGAAGTCTCCTCATGGAGCATCTTCGACTGAAAGGTTTCACTTGTTTGGGGAGCAATATACATATTTTGAATACTCGATCAATATATTTGGCATTAAAGTTACCAGTTAAAATAGTCTGGGCTATTTTCCGTCAGGAATCTATTATACTGTAGCAATTCCACAAATGTTTGCCTATTCAACAACTACTCGTATTGTTAGTAATGCTGTGCCATGTCCGCATAGAAATATTTTACTTACTGACTTTCAAAACTTACGAAGCGACTGAAAAGTTTTCTTGACCTTGTAAACTTTTGGACTTAAACGAAAAGAATTTAGCCAACCTAGACGTTCGGAGTAAGTTTTTCTCATTTGGGTCGTAGAAGGCGAAACGCATTAAAATAACTAACTGTGTATGAGTGTACATATTGTGTACACACATCGTATGTATTTAAAAACCAATACGTGATTCAGATCAACAAGTGGGCCATACAGTACAACGGTATACACTACTTGGGTATTTCCGTTAATGTTGTTAAGTTATCTAGATTTTGAGCTGTTATTCTTTTATTTATGTTTATTCTGAAACCTTCTGCTGGCGAACACTTTTGCACATTGTTTATGTGCCTTCAGATTTCGGTACGGCTTCATTTAGCCCCTGGCGCCATCCTGTATCAGTTTCACCGCGTTGGCAGCTGTTGAATACCCGCTATTTTTTCATCCTGAATAGCTGCTGCCACTGCCGTCGCCAAAGGTGTTGCATTCAAATCGCAGCGACCAAAAATCACTTTTCGAGAGTTTCTCGCGTACCAAAAGAGTGCATGCGAGCAAACAACGAAAAAAATGCCTTATAACCGGGCTATGAATAACGGGAGTTTTGCGTTAGCACGCATCAAAATTGCACCATATGGAAATTTAGTTGGCAAATGCCGTGATATCGTCAGGAAAAAAAGTGCAGCCGTATGCGAAGGTCAATCAAGTGACTCGTTTTTCTGCCAACTGGCTTTCGCCAATGCGCCAAAATTGCGGTAAAAACAAAAACTGCGGCCGTCACACAGCTCACTAAACGCCATGGAGGAAAAAAATTCACAGGACATCGGACGCAGGACAACGAGGAGCTGGCGGAGGCTGCCGCGGCATTTAAGGGGATTAGGCAGTCAGTTGGAAACCGCTTGTTTGCCCAGTGGCATGCAGCTTGATGCACTTGACTGTTTTTTCTGCTGCAGCAGCAGCATACTAGCCAACCCCCTTGCCCCCTTCCTAGCTCGAACATCTTCGCGTGCAGTGTGAACGCCATGTGGAGTCCTGACTGGCATTGGTTGTGGTACGTAGAGCGTAGCTTGCAGGATGTAGGATGTAGGATGTAGATGTTGATGTGGCCTTTTGGCCGTCATGTGATACTGTCACCGATTAGGCATGTATGGACGTGCAAAGTGCTTGTGATGTGTGCTTCGAATGTTTGTTGGTTTTTGACACGGCCATGGGCCATGGGCCATGGTAAAAAAGCATTTTTGTGTGTCTTGCACACTTGAATGCAGTGCGGCAATCCTTTCGCGGCTTTGGGCATGTTTCTATTGCCCACAGCTTAACAGTTTAATTGGAAAACATTGTTTTTTGAGGCCATGGCCGGACACAAGCGCTTATGTTCATTTATCTAACTATTTATTTATTTATTTGTATTTTATTTATTTATTTACTAAGCCAAAACATTAAGGAGAGAAGTATGTAAGAAAGGATAATAATAGTAGAGTAAGTTTACATCTGTATAGTTCCTCCCCGTAGCTAAGGTTCCGGAAACGCATCTTGTAACAGTCAATTAGTAACACTCCTGTCCTCTTTTCATCGCAAAATTTACAATAAATGGGTTTATAAATGGGTTAGCCTCAAAAGATCTGTGATTCTCTTTTAGGAGAGAATTTTATTCAATGATACATGGAATGTGATACATTATTTAATTGGTATTTTGTATTTTTGTATTTGGTATCACACTGGGACACTAATACTATGCAAATGTATGTAACAGTACCATTCCCGACCTCAGGTATATATATTCTTGATCAACATCAACAGCCAAGTCGATCTAGCCTTAGCCGTCTGTCTGTTTTTTGTGGAATTTCAGAACTGGGTATAGGGTGCCTTTTACTAGAGCATAATTACTTCATTTTTACTCCCTGTACCCATAAAATGGGTAAAAAGGGGGTACTTAATATGTGCAAATGTATGTAACAGGCAGAAGGAGAGATCTCCGACCCTATAAAGATATATATTCTTGATCAGTATCAAAAGAGATTTCGATTTGGCCATGTCCGTCTGTCTGTCCGTCTGTCCGTCTGTCCGTATGAACGCGTCGATCTCAGCAACTACAAGAGCTAGAGACACCAAATTTGGAATGTAGGTTCCTGTATACCATACGCAGATCAAGTTTGTTTCATATTTCAGATATCTCCCTCGTTCCCCCGCAAATCGATTAAAACCGTTTTACAGTAACAAATTTCAAGATACAGCTTTAGATTTGGTCTACTGTCCAAATTTCAAGTCGATCGGATAATAAACACGGAAGTTATTCACGAAAGAAGATTCATTGATGCAGCGAGAGGGGAAAGAGAAGCACAGCCACCAATTAAAATGCCTCGCTTGCGCTGTCGTTTTTGCCGCCTGTGTGTGTGCATCTTTGTGTATGTGTATGTATGTGTAAGTGGACGTAGATGTGATTGGATGTTTTAGACCTGGGTACAGGGAGTTTCGTAGTCGGGTATACTCGACTATAGCATTCTTACTTGTTTTTTTTAAATTTTTCTTCTGCTTTTATTTAAATTAATACTTTTATTGAGCGGTCATCGCCAATTGGATCATACATTATACAGTGACATTGCATACAGTAGATATATTTTCTAAGTTAGAGGTCTGGGATTCGAACCCGAAGCTTTATGCTCCAGTTTGTCACTTAGGCTGTGCTCTGACAAATTCAAATTTCTATTTTTTTTTTTTTTTTTTTTTATTGTTAAAAATGTGAATATTATATTTATCAAATATTTTAACCAGCGTCCTATTACCTATGTGGCAACTTAAGATGGTTGTATATAAAAACAATAACAAAAAGTAAAAGTAAACGATTCGCTTGAATCGTAAACTTTCAACATATTTACATATTTTACATTTTAAATATTTACAAGTTTAAACAAAAACAAAAATTAGTTAAATTGAAATTGAAATTCAAATGAGTAGCCTATTTATAAGGTCTTTGGGGTGGATCTTTTTGAGCCTTTTGCGTCCTCTGACCGTACAGCAAAGACGCCTCGCTAACACGTTCGGGTCGTCTTTCAACCTTTCAAAATATGCTTGTGACTGGAGTTGGAGGACATCCCCCACTTTGCGTACTTTGAGGTCCCTTTCAATATCTCTGGTACGCATGTACCCAGGGAGCGTCGCAGATTCTTCTTAGTACTTTGCTTTGGGCCACTCTTATTTTATTGATGTGCGTCCTTGCAGCAATACCATACACTTGGAGTGCGTATTTCCAAATGGGAGCCAAAATACTTTTATAAATTGTAACTTTGTTTGACAGAGAGAGCTTGTTCTTCGGAGCCAATAACCATGCCATTTTCTTAGCTTTGTTCAGCACGCTTTTTTGAACCATTGTGACGTGCCTTGCAAACGTCAGCCGTTTATCCAATATAACTCCCAGATATTTATGGGAGCTATTGTGGCGAAGACGAGATCCAAGCATTGAGATGCCTGGACACAGCTGATGCCGGTTGCCAAAAGTAACATTAGCACATTTGTTGGCATTAATGCCAATGTTCCACTTTAGCGCCCATGTCTCGAACGAGTCCACGTACTGCTGCAAGGCTTCCGTGGCAACCTGTATGCTTGTACTTCGCGTCAGCACCGCTGTGTCGTCCGCAAAGGTGGCTATGAGCACATTCTCTCTTCGGACAGCTTGCACTGCACTTGATGTGGGCATATCAGCTCTGTGTAAAGCGAGTATAGCGTGGGCCCAAGAACACTCCCTTGAGGCACTCCAGCATTAATGGGTCTTCTTGTTGACTTGACGCCATCAACTGCAACGCAGAAACACCTATCGAGGAGAAAGCTTCTCGTTAACTCGAAGAGCTGCGGGGTGAGCAAGTCCTTTAGCTTGTACAGTAGCCCAGGGTGCCATACTCGATCGAACGCTTGCTGTATATCCATAAATACAGCAGTAGTATGTTCCTTGCGCTCCATGGCCTCAAGGACGAAATTGACTACTCTGTGTAGCTGTTCAGGTGTGCCATGACTTTTTCGAAATCCAAACTGCCACAAATTTCTAAAACGTGATTAAAACGTATCGTTTAAAATGGGTGTAATGGAAATAATAAAGTTCTTAGTCAGCATCAGTAGGTGAGACGATCTATTGTAGTTCTGTCTGTTTGCCTCTCTTGCAGGCTATTATACCTTAAGATACCAATATGGAGTGTTAGTATTCGTAAACCTTACGCATATCATCTTAATCTGCGTGTTGTACGAGAATTTACCCGGATTATCCATAACCAAATTTGCTGTCTTCTCCATTGACGAGCGGACTGATGAAGGATCAAGGATGAATATTTTATATAGTGTTAGATGCCTGCTTCTGCTCATTATATACATTTACACCACATTATTAAATATTCTAGAACTGTGTGTTTAACCAAAGCACATCATTTTGAAATCAAAAATAATTGTTCTAATTAAATTAGTTTCCCGTTTTGGTAGCAAAGTTGCCTAAGTGGCCATAAGGTAACTCAACAACGAGGCCTGGGCTCGCAGCCCAGGTGAGTGTGATTTCTTGGCCGGAGGCCGTCGAAGCCATGGCTTTTAAATTGAGTTACGTCAATAGTTTGTAACTATTACCTATCAATATTAATACGATAATAGTTTTTGACTGCGTTATTGGTGATTATTATGTGTAAGTGACATGGTGTAATCTTGAATGAATCAAATTCGATTTATTAATTTCAAATACCCGTTTTTATAATGAAAAGACGAATGAGAAATCAAGAATGCCAATAAATATGTATGAAAATATCAAGTTGGGCACCTTTTTGTCCCAATATTAAGGACCAATTTGTTAGTTCAGCGTAATGGAAATAACCAACGCCTGGGCGTTTCTTGTAAGCATATAGTATATACTACTATAACAGAATGCACCTACTAAGCGTGCATATGGTCCTTCATTTGGGTCCGTTGTAGATGCATAATTGCTTACAGTTCGGTGTGGTTGAGGGCATGGAGCAGTCCTTACTTTCGATATGGAAAACCGAAGCAAGCCAAGATGCTGGACACAGCTGCAGGACGATGGCTTGCAATGTCCGTGCCTATATTCGTATGCGTGTGTATTTGAATCTGGCTTGCACGGTATGTATTACAGATATGTACCTATACACACTTACGTATATATAGTGAAGTATGAAGTTTTGTGTGTGTGTGTGTGTGTGTGTGTGTGTGTGTGTGGCATGGTTGTGAGCTATTCTAGGTCCTGTCAAAACTAAAGCGCGCCTTTGCCAGAGACAGACATGCACAACTTTTGCTCCATACAATATCAGCAATTTCCTTCGTTAGTCATTCGTTTCCTTCGTCTGCCTTGTTGTTATGGCTGCCACCGTCCATCTACGAGTACGAACAAGGGCCCGTCCCGTTAGTCTTTCTACTTTGATGTAGATGTAGAGACCTCCGAGTTCAATGCCTAGACCGTACCGTACCGGACCGGACCGCACCGGACCGAAGAGGACATCGGGACGCCTGGACTAGTACAAGAGGACATATCGCCAGCAGACGTCGACCCACGTACAAGTATATTTCTCTGTGCCTGTGTGTGTGTGCTTGTGTGTGTGTGTGAAAGCACATACGGTCAGGCTCATGCACACTTAGCCATAGCTAGAGCCCTGGCCAACGTACTAGGTAGTCACACATGGACACATAATGTAAATGTCCGCAATTTCTTTTTGGGCATCTCTTAGCTGCCGCTGCTGCCGTCAACGTTCTTGCCATTTAGCTTGAATGCGAATCCCTTTGCCTCGCCTAGCCTCCGCCTTGCCTTGCTACCAATACCACTACCACTACCATTGCCACTGCCACTGCCGAGCACTTGTACGACGTGGATCCACACATGGCACAGCAACTTGCGGCCCAGCGCAGATTGCTTCTGCCGTCGTCGTCGTCGTAGTCGTCGTAGTCGCCGTCGTCGTCGTCGTCGTCGTCGTCGTCGCTGTCGCCATCACCACGTTTCCATCATAGCACCCAACCACCTGGCGCCAGAGGCGAGTCGATCGATAATTTCCATAGTTGACCACTGCTGTGTATGCGAATTTTGAAGCGGACATCTGCACAAACACAAGCAAACGTACAGAATCACCCTCTAACAACTAACACACACACACATATCCCCAAACACACACACACACACACACACACATATGAACACACTAAGCATTTACTCTTAGAAGCACCGGCGACACACACGAAGCTAAGGCTGAAGCTGTAGCTGAATCAAGCTTCGAAAGCATCCACATTCACAGCCACCTCCACATCCACCTACACCTTCACATCCACCTCCACATTCACATAACCGTACGGTCACGGCGGGAGGGGGTGTGATGGCGATGGCAACAGCTCTGGTCAGTCCCACAATAAGTAAGGGTCTGCCATGAAGATAAAACGAAGACCAAGGAACGAACTGTTTCTGCAAAATGTTGTTTGCATACTACTTGCGACATGTGAAAAGGATAAGAGTGAGCTAGTGTGTGTGCGTGTGTACGTATAAGTGTGTGTGTGTGTGTGTATGAGTGTGAGTGTGCCATATAGCGGACGATGCCGCAAATAGTACGTGAGTGGGAGTTCGGCGCGATTGGGGACCGCCGGACTCGTTGTGGGCAGTTGCCACAACTGATGTGGCATGGGTGTGGGGTCTGGTCAAGCAACGCGCCGTTGCCTGGGACTGAGACGGGACAGACGACTTGATGGTTAGGTTGGCAGTGGAAGCTGGTGTGGGTGTGGGCTTAGCTTTGGCCCTGGGTGTGGGTGTGGGTGTGGGCGTGGGAGTGGGGTTTTTGGTGGATTGTCCGGGCAACAGCAACATCTCTCGAGCTGATGCTGCGTCGTGGGAGCGCCTGGTAGATGGAGGTAAAGATGTGCGCTAGGCGATTGTAAAATTTCACATTTTAGAGAATTAGACGTTTTCTCGAAAACAAACACACACACATAAATACACACGCACACACGCCTTGCCATCTACTGGCCCACAAGTATGTAGGTATGTAGATATGTACTATATAGCACACACACACATATGTACATACATATGTATGTATGTGTTGTAGCCGAATCAGTATATACATATTTTTGTCCATATATACATATATGTATTTGTACGTAAGCAAGACCAAATTTTGTACATAGGCAAATTCTGCTGTTGTGTTTTTTATGTGTAAGCGAAAGGCAAAGAAGTGGATGTTTAAGCAAAATGTTGATATTCTTGGGCGTTTTGTATATTGGTGGAAAATCCAGCATCCGATGCTATTTCACGTTATAGCTGAGGTACTTTACTTTAAGATATTCCCCCCGACTTGGCTAGGGAATCATCATGACTGTAAACATACTCTTTAACCATATGTAAGATTAAAAGATTGATTACGAATCTACTTTGCGCAAGGATCACTTTAATGGTTTTCTGTATATCCCTTGAATGTTATTTTGAAGTCCCAAACGAAACTGCAACTTCATACTATTAGAAATAAGTATATCGGGTGCTAAGGTACCTCTCATACATGAATCCGTATGAAAATTTATTTTTATTTTTAACTTATGTAATGTATAAAGAATTTGAGAAGGTTTTCATCTAATTTTTAAGATATCCGTTGTTTTTTGCGAACTATGGCTCGTCAGATTTTTCTTTCAATTAAAAATAAAATACCACTTCAATTTAGAATACATAATATATTTAAATTTTTCAAGCAATCGAATACAGAAAATGTTTGAGCCTTTAAATTCAAATGTTATAAGTTCATATGATGTTATCTGGAATATTCTGTAGGTAATCGATTTGAATTCCAAAGTTTAGAAATACACCTAATTTGCAAGATTATATATTTTATAGGGCACTTTTCACATGTTCGGGTATAAGCCCGACCCTTTAAAGAATATTATATATTTATCTTAACACTTCATAAATTGAGGATATACAACAACATGTGTACCAAGTTTAGTTGCTCTAGCTTCAAGGGTGTGGAAAAAAATTGCGTTCATACGGACAGACGGACGGACGGTCAGACAGACGGACGATCTCGACACTTCATAAATTGAGGGTATACACCTACATGGGTACCAAGTTTGGTTGCTCTAGCTTTAAGATGAAGGCAAGAAAATTGCGTTCATACGGACAGACGGACATTTCGCAAGCCCAATATACTATTTTCCCTTCGGGAACATAGTATAAATATGTCCCAATATTTTGTAATTCGGCCACCAAATAATACTGTCGCCATAAATATAAAATTTGTATAATAAAATAATAGAGCTATAAGAAATGAAAGCCAACAATCTATTTTACATTACTAATAACAACACCAACACCATGTGGGAATTTTATTTGCCCTTCCAGCTAAGATTACAAAATCATATTTACATCCTTATATAAAGTAGAATACGAAGAAACAGCAACGAGCTATCTTCGAAAAGTCTTGTATAAATGTTTTTCATGCAAAAAAAAAAACAATCTTCAATCTTCACAAAAATTGGCTAATTTGAAAAGAACAAAACTTAACTTTAATTTGCCGAATTTGCTTTGAAAATCTTGATAAGGAAAAATGTTTTTTTAACAAAGCTAGTTTTTGACCGATCGTTCCTATGATAATATGATAAAATGATCCGATTCAGTTGGTTCCGATACATACTAGTATATGTATCGGATAAGTATACATAATTTTACATCATTTATTTTAATGATGGGCCCTTGATTACTCCCTGTACCCATAAAATGTGTAAAAAGGGGTATGTAACAGGCAGAAGGAGACATCCCCGACCCTATAAAGTAAATGTATTCTTGATTATTATCAAAAGAAAATTCGAAAATTCAATGACCGTCCGCATGAACGCGTCGATCTCAGCAAATTTGAAATGTAGGTTTCTATATACCATAGGCAGATCAAGATTTTTTCCGATCTCAGATATCTCCCAGCTTTCCCGCAAATCGATTAAAACGATTTATAACGACAATTTTAAAGATATAGGCTTGGGATTTGCATGTATAATACTTGAGTCACTAATCTATTGGGAAAATTTCATTAAATATAAAGAAGATTCAGTACTACAACGAGGGTTAAGTAGCAGCGCAGCCCCCACTCAAAGTGTCTTGTGTGTGTATGTGCAAGTGTACGAAGATGTGATTGAAAATCTTAGACCTGTGTAAAGGGCGTTTCGCAATCGGGTATACTCGACTAGAGCATTCTAACTTGTTATACTGTGTTCCCGAAGGGGAAAAGAGTATATTGGGAAATGTCCGTCTGTCCGTATGAACGCAATTTTTCACACCCTTGAAGCTAGAGCAACCAACCTTGGTACACATGTTGGTGTATACCCTCAATTTATGAAGTGTCGGATACGTTCGACTGTAACGTTCTTACTTGTTTTTATACTCACTTTCAATGAATTTTGTTGGGTTTTTTAAAATGTCTGTATGTCCTTATCAACGTCATTTTTTCGACACCGTTGAAGTTAGAGGAACCAAATTCGGCATATATCCTCAGTTTATAAAGTGACGTTATCCTCCCCCACACCCACGCAACTTAAGTAAAACCTAAGCACATTATAGTCACAAAATTTACTACTACTATTGAGCTCCTTAATATCTAAGTCACCAAATTTGACCTACAGATTCTTGTGAAGTTACCGTAACTGATTCCCGTCAATTCCTGTAGCTGGAAGAGCTATTATTCATCTGAAATCAATAATTTAAGTTGAACATAATTTGTAAGCTTCTTAAGCATCTGTTTGTGTGTCTCCAGTTCAGCCCAGATAGTCCCCTCCAGTTTGGTATATAACAAATGTAGAGAGATTGATATATTCTGTGTTTCTTGGAAGGTAAACCAACTTTTTTCTGTGTCAAGAAGTTCAATTTCGATACTGTCCGGTGTTAAGCTGCTCATGTACGATCTCTATGAAAAATCAGATGACTTTCAGAATCTCGTGCGATACAAACATTTGATTTAAGATTTTCATTGATTTTTATGTCTTTCCTTTTAAATATTTAGTTTGTTTTTAACAGATATACAGGTGAGATGTGTTTTGGCGTGCTTGGCAATTTTCTTCTAATCGCGGAAAAGTTTCGTGCTTTCATTAGTCGTTTCAGTTTTGGGAACAAGAAAAAGACACAGGGCTCCAAGTTTGTCGAATACGGCATCATAGGCATGATTCTGGTGTTGTTTTGTCGAAAACATCACTTTTCCGTATCTTCGGCGCATTCCTTCACAGTAAAATTCCCTATTGGCAGTACAACATTTTGGTAAGAACTCATGCATCATTACCTTTTTATACTCAGTTACAACATTTTTTTTTTGATAATTAGTATATTGGGCTTATGAAATGTCCGTCTGTCCGTATGAGAGCTATTTTGTCCACACCTTTGAAGCTAGAGCAACCAAACTTAGTACCTGTATAGGTAGAGCCGCCAAATTTGGCATATAGACTAATGTTGAGCTCCTTGACAGATCAGAATCAAAAGAATTTTCCCACCCACACCCCTCTCCCGCAACTGAGCAAAATCTATATCTCTATTATTGACATACAGACTACTCTTTTTTCAGGTCCTTTTTTTACCCCTCATAAGTATAACCAAATTATACCGGACTTGAAACCGAGTATTCTACTGTCGGGTACGTCCGACGGGTACGACTGCAAAGTTCTTACTTGTTTATTTTTATTTTTTGAACAGACGTATTATTTTTATGTACTTGAAAAATGACATTCTGTGTCTTATGTCTTGCATTTGTCTAAGTTTATCTGCCCATGTTCGCCTGTCTCTATGCAAATGTTTATTTTAGTTGCAAATAGAACAAGAATCACATAATTAAAATAGTTTATTTCAAGTTTATTTCAAGGTTGGGATATTTCTCGGAATGGCTTAAGTTGTTATTAAATTCAGAAATTGTTCACACAATCTCATGTTAATCAATCGTTTCTTAAGCAGCAATATTATGTACTTATGTACAATCTTACTATTGCAATAATTCTCGTACTCCTTACATGCACATACTTACGCCTATTTAAGTGCTTATGTACTCATAAGTATGTATTTCTGTTCAAGTTCAAGGTTAGGTTGTTATGTGCAAATATGTCTACCCTTACATACATACGAAAACTTGAGCAGTACATACATCACAGCATCATAAAATATACACATGTGTGCGTATTGGCATTCGCAGCCTCAGTTCCATATGTACTTGCTATAGTACTTACGTATCATACTCGTAATCATATACAGGGGGAGAAGTGCAGCCGCAATCAGACATAGCTCATTATAATTAAATAGGCAATAGGTTGACGTTGGCCTAATTTGTTGAAATGTGAATGGACTCGTCTGTGCTGGGCTGAGAGTATTTATGAGCCAAAGCCGTCCGACACTTACACATTAATAAGCATGTACACATGCCAGTACATAATTATTATCATAATAATTATTATAATGAAACGCACATTATAACCCACTGTCGAATGGCATATTATGCTGCTTATGTGCATCAGCTAATACGCATGTGTTTACATTATTTAGTACATAGTGCTTGTTGATGCATAAATAAGTATGTGTGACGCTCCGACGGTGCGATTGACCCCATGTGGTGTTTGATTTCACTGCCTACTCGGTAAATAAAGGTCAATGTCAGTACTAGGTATCAAAGTCATCGTACGCATAGTTTGGGGCAAATAATCATATTCCACATTTATGTACAATTGTAGACCTGACACAGGCTCCAAGCTGGCGAATGATATGAGAAATATGATATATGCCTTATGGAAAGTTCTGGTTGTATTCATATTCATCTAAGTACGACAATTTAAGTGCGAACGATTCAATCTGAAATCATTTCAATTGTCTTTTGTGGTTCGGTTTTATTGAGGCCAATTCAACTTTTCATTAGTAAAGAATTAATAAAGCTCTTGTCGCAGGTCTGAACTTCTCGAACAGGCATCAAGCAGTTCAGCGGCGATGCCAGCAAGCAGAGCATTTCAGGTAGCTGCTGCTTTAGCGAGACAGTAAGGAAATAGTTTTTATAAACTATCAATCCAGACAAAAATGTTTTTCATACAAAAACGTAGTTGTCGACCGGTTGCAGCTATATGATATAGTAGTCCGATTTGGCCGGTTCCGACATATGTACTGCCTGCAACAAAATAAAAGCATCTGTGCCAAGTTTCATCACAATAGCTCTAAAACTGAGAGACTGGTTTGCATAGAAACAGATTGGCAGACGGACATCGCTATATCGACTCGGATATTGATGAAGAATATATATATAATACTTAGTGATAGCAACCAATTTTGATTAATCGGTTATTGAATCATATGATTAATTTAACCCGAGCGATTATTAATCGAAGATAAATGAGATTAATCGCTTAATCAAATAATTTATTAAATTTTAACCAATTTTTGATATTTTTACATGTGAATGTGTAATGCAAAGGCCACTTGATACCAACAACAATTAACAAATACATAAAAGTGCACAAAAATGATCTTTTTCATTAGTTTTGGAATAATATTTCCACACTTTGCAGGATGTTGATGCCATAATCAATCTGTTCAATCGAATAGTGGTACATGTATAACCATCTTGAGTTGCCACATTGGTAGCAGTACGCTGGTTAAATATATTTGATAAATATAATATTCAAATTTTTAACAATAAAAAAAAGAAGAATAGTGATACAATTAGTTGAGCATATAATCGATTAACGATTCAATTAATCGAAAAACATTTTGCGATACAATTAAATCGTAAGTTGCGACAAAATATAAATGTGTATCATATGATTAATCGTGCCATCACCAATCATACTTTTGGGGTCGGAACCGGAAAATTATAATACCCTTTACAAGGATATACAAATTACGTCTTTTCAGACAATAGTGTGGATTGAAAAGTTAGATTTGACACTATAGGAGAGAATTTAGTAACGAGCCCTCATATTTTTAGAACATACAACCCCTAATGATGAGGATAGATTCCACGAGCGCCTTAAGATCTATAGAAAATAATAGGTTAATACTATTTAGATGTGTCTATATATAGACGTTGATGTACTAACGAACAGTACATACAAGTGGCCCAACGACACCAAGCACGGGCTTGTTAACGCGCGGACCCAAGCATAAATTCAACCCACCTCCCGCCCAACCGACCGAGGGGTTCGCCGCATAACGTACGGTAGCGAAAGATCGCGGACATGCAAATACAACAATAACATTATACAAAAGTTCCTACGGATTACATAAATAACGTAAGAGTAAAGTTTTAAGTGTAGAAATTGAGGTAGCATTACTTATTAGATGGAAAAGATTGTTATAGTTAGAGCATAAGATTCGAAAGGGGTTATGAATAGCATAATTAGAACTACAAGTTTGAAGAGAAAGTGGAAGAAAGTTTTTAGAACATCTGATCGGAACTGCAAAACTAATTTGGCTGATTAATTCAGAAGAATCAATTTCCCAAGAAATTGTTTTTGTACCGATTCTAATCTATCCTGATGAACCTTGTATTGGGGACACCAAATACAAGAACCATATTCAAGAATAGGTCGCACAAGAGAAGTACAAAAAGTTTTAGTAATGTAGGGATCGTTAAATTCCTTCGACCAACGCTTTATGAAACCCAGGACACCAAAGGCACGATTAGCGGTGGAAAAGATATGCTTGTCAGACTTAAGCTTGGGATCTAAAAGGATACCCAAATCATCAACCGACTCAATTCGAGCAAGCGGCTTACCATTAAGAATATAATTATTAAGAAAGGGCATGCAGAGAATATCACGTTGAAATCAAATGCATTCCAATCTCTTCTCAACGTTTCAGCTCTGTCCAACTTCTTACGAAAAGGTCAGAATTCTGGGTACAGCTGCCGTGTCCATGTGGTTCCTAGTCTGTCCACCTGACCTTACCCTAGCGGATTCTAGTAAAGTATAACAGACAGTAAAGTTTACTTTTAGTTAGGTAATATCCTCTTCAACCGCTCTTTTGACACGTTCATATATTTGAATAGGCAGACGAATGTTCGGATCAAGAATATATTGTATATATTGTACTTTATAAGGTTATTTTCGTATTTTTGACTTCTTTACTTGCGCATAACTGTATTATACTCGAACATACCTTTATCTTGGGCATTTTCATACACTCAAGGTATAAAGGGACTGAACACGACGGAAGGATTGAAGGAAGTTCAGGTGACCTCTGCTCCCTTGCAAATTGTTTGCGCGACATCAGCGACAGGAATAGGAGGACCAGGGGTGGGTGAAAAGTTCTGTTGGCCTAATGTAATCTAACTCCCGTGCACATGTGAGTGTTTGTGTGAAAGCGTGTGTGTGTGTGGGCTTAAATCGAAATGTCCCGGCTGGCCAGCCAAAATAGAAAAATTGCTGAGGCGTTTGGGTTTTTGGGTTTGGGCTTTGGTTAACTAACGGGAACCTTTTTATTTTACATACATATGTGAGCAAATGTGACATCTATATGCAGACATCATGGCAAGGGGTGAGGTGCAGTTTTAGTTGCCCGAGGCTAAAGACGTCGACCGAGTACCTCATGGCATCTGAGAGGGGTGTTCGTGAAATAGAGAAAATTTGAATACGAGTTGTATAAGTCGTTTCGAAACTGTAATTTCTAAAATAGTAACTATTTTATCTTTTTCGATTGCTTAACTATACTGAAATAATTTTAAGGTCACGTCAGCTTCGAGGAACACGCCTTAATTTAAATTGTTCGATTTATTTCATCTGCTTTTAATTGTAACCCTAACAGAATAGTAAGAATGTTCCTCCTATGATTCGTAATTATAATCTACATGTGTAAACGAGATATTGCCATAAAGGAGTTTATGTATCGAACTAGTCTAGATTGAATCAGATGATAGGTCGGTAAGTTCTAATGGAATAAATTATCAATTGTAAGCTGTAAGAATACATGCATATCTTCCAAACCATACGATATAGGAACTCTCAACCGGACGAAAATACTTTCGTTTAAGCTGGATATGTAGAATGAGGAGATGCAGGACAGGATGAGATGCAGAAGAAGGGAGTACAGTAGATCTAACAGGTCGCAGTAGTCCCCACTTAAAAAACTATAATAATAATAATAATCATAATAATAATAATAGAAATAAAAATAATAATAATAATAATAATAATAATAATAATAATAATAATAATAATAATAATAATAATAATAATAATATTAAGATGCAAGTCAAATTACGTTCTTTGAAATAACTTCAATATCATAAAATACGAATAATACATACATACATATATGTCTTAAGTCTAAGACGATTCTATGAATCTTATTACAGTAGTAGTACTAGTAGTAATATTTATTGAAGCTTATGCGCTATTCGCCATCAGCCCAAAGCGAAAATGATGTTTGCAAGCAGAATATTAATACAGTTTTTCGGGCAGTTTATCTAAACATGTTTTTATAATACTTTTGAACGTATAAACATGTAATTTGAATACAAACATATAGCCTTTACCAACATTTAAATTTTCAATCTGTAACATTTTAGAAAGATTGCCTCATAATTTGCGAACGGTATTGAGATGCACGTCTTACAAAGGATGCCAGTACAGTCCGGTTCTCGCCATTTAAAATCTTCATATATTCCTCCGTTGACAACAGGGATTTTCCTGCAGTCACAAAATGTTCCAAGTCTTCCTGTTCCATGCGGTTACACATCGTGCAAAGACTATTGCTGTTCTGGCAGTGCAGCTGGTAGTTCTCGGGACAACAATTCAAGTCTGGATCTATAAATAAGATAAGATATAGAGGCTGAGTCTGATTACAATGTATGCCAGATAGAGTAAGCAATAACCAAGAATTTTCAAGGAAAATCCGTGTTTTAAATGGGTTTTGCATGATTATGATTGAAATAATTCTTTGTAACCCATATCCTTATGTACAAAAATATTTCAATGTAGCGTAAAATGTGTTCACTCCAGCAAGTTGTTGTTGTTGGACAGTATTTCAGATTCGTTTTACTGCCAATTAATATTCAGTTAGCTTATAAACATGATTGAGCAGATTCGCATAAACGCGGTAATAACTGCGAATGTATCCTAATGCAGTAATCTCACGCCTACTTTTAGTATCGCAATTTAACTGCAACAGGTACAGGGCATAAAGAGCCCAGAAGTGAGCTATAAAAGTGGAACTGCACAAAGGACCAAATCGTAAACCGAATGCTCTGACATCATCCTGTTGGCATCCAACATTTCACCCCCCCTGTGCAACTTCTTGTCTTGTTAATCGTACTCGCATGGACGAGTGTGTAGACATGTCTATTTGTTTTAGCTCATAAAATTGAAATAAAAATTTTACTCTCGCTTTCGCCAATCCCTCATAGCAGACCAAGTACCTACATGTACGTGGCTTGTGGTCTATACACACCCACACACTTTCAGAAAAATTGTGAATACAGTTAAAAGGTAAAGGACGCGTTCCGACGTGCGGGTAATAAAATCAACGAATTCATCGAAAAAGTGGTAACTACCATACTTCAGATTTGCAATTGGCATTGTTTTTATTGCAAAATTTATTTTGTTGCTGATGTGCTAACAACATACTTAATAGCAGTAATTGGTATTTAAAGACAGGGCATTAGCTTAAGGCGCTACAACATTTTAGTTGACCCAAGCAGGGCGACGGAAGTGTTCATATATTTTACCAATTGGATTAGTTATAATTAAGTTGATCTCTAGATCTATTCATGTCACTCAATCTGACTGTCTGACATTTCTAGCTCAAGGACTAAATATAATATAAGAGCAGAGCTTAGGATACCAACTATTATGGGTAAGCTTGTGTACTCAAATCTATGAATAAATTGTATGCGAATATGGATCCACCGTTGTTAACAAACTTTCTATCAGAAGCAAACTTGATTAGTTATCTTACAATAAACGGATGAATTAACTGACTCGTTCACTTCGGTTTGACATGTATTCCATACATTCCCAATTAAAGATGTATTCTATGCACGAATATACATACAAACTTACATTGATTATAAACATGTCAAAAGAATCTAGCCATTAAAGAAACAAGAGGGAAAGAAAACGGAAAAGTACATTCTTTTCAACTTTTCACTTTTGTGATGTTTTTAGCATTTTTATATGTTTTTTTTTAACAAAAGTTCAAAGTCCAATTGAACGAAATCGAAAGTACTCTCACTTTGTGTACATAGTACATATGTATGTACGTATATACAGATGTACAGTTGAGTGGTATGGGAGAGAGCACAGTTACATACATTCATACATACTTAAGAGTGCATGTGTAGCAATAAAAATGTTGGACTTAAATTATTGCTTTGAATCGAGCCAAAAGCGGGCAGCGTATGACCGCAATGGCATGGGTGGGGGCATGGGGCATGGGATAGGGGGGTGCTAGCCATAACCTAGTGTCTGTTTGGGTTTTATCCTGTTGTAAGAATAATGTGATTCCTGTCCTTGAATCATAAAACCAATTTTTTCCACTTCTTTTCTGTCTATGTGTAAGCGTTTCTTTTTCTTTTTTGTTTGCACTTTTTGAGCAGACTTTGTCTACATAAAAATATATATTGCATGTCGTATGTTGTGTGCTCCTTAGTCGTTGGTCTACTCAAAGCCAGACTGGTGTCGAGGTCGAGGTCGGTTGGGGTTGGGGTTGGGGTTCGGGCTGGGGCTGGGGCTGGGGTTGGGGCTCCGACTGGTCAGTGGCTTGGAGCTGCTATGGCCGGCTTTTTTTTTAGGTGACTCAATGCTAGTAGAAAGAAAGTGGCCCTGCATACTTACTAAAATATGTATGTGCATATATACATATGTATGTATGTATACATATTGACCAATATTGCGACTGGTTAGGGGTAAAGGAAGGCGTCAAACTTTTATGTTTGTTTTTATATTCAATTCACAAGTACCTAACAGTGCTGCAGCCCAGTCTGGGGTTTCAGCTACCCAGAAATTTCGACTCACATGCCCACACACGAGTATAAAAAGTATTTATCTGTTGCTTTCCTGTATTCTTTTTAAACATTTTCGGATTATTGGATACATAATCCACACTAATGCATGCACGTTTACGGGCCTGTCTGACTAATATTTACAGAACTACTTTTATTAAGGAGTGTGTGTCCTTCAGCCATCTTAACCAGATATGCTTACATACATACATGCTTATTAAATTTTTTATGTATTGCCATCACACTTGTGCGAGCTTAATGCTATGTGGTATATACATATATACATACATATATACATAGAATATGTGTCTGTTTCCCTGTAACTGTGTGTGTCTGTGTGCGTGTGTGTGTGTGTGTGTATGGAAGGGTACTATGCCACATTCAGAGTTTTTATTTCATTTCTTTTGTGAACTAAATAACATAAAAGGCATTAGGCTAGGTCAGTGTCAGACTACTTAATGCGATTTTTTGTGCTTTATTTTCATGGGGTGAAACTTTGCCAAAGTCGATCCAAAAATAAAAGAGCGAAAGTTATTTTGATACTCTTATACATTGCGTATTTACATGGGTATTTATGTGGGTGCCAGTGTGAATGAGAATCAACCCATATATTTATGTTTATTTCAGTCAATCGATTGCAGTATGTAGGTAAATGCATACGGGCGCTAAAGAAGAAAAGTGTTTAAGATATTTACAATTTTAAAAGATCTCTCCACTTTTACTCCCTGACCCCAAATAGGTAAACGGCTGTAATAAATAAATGTGCATAACAGGCATAAGAAGATATTTCATATTGATCGGTATCAATAGCCTGTTTCATCTGGTCCTCCCCGTTTATTCATATCATTGTCTGTCCGTCCAATTGTATGAACCCAAAGACCTCGGAATCTATCAAAATACCCCGCAAATAGATAAATACGATTTATAAGGACAATTCCAAGCATATATATCATCGGATAATAACTACAGAAGTTATTCAAGAATCTAGTTTCAGTACTGCAGAGCGGGGAAGCAGCAGTGAAGCAACCACTTAAAGTGCTCTGCTTCTTGCATTGCCGCTGAACTGCTTGATACATATGTATGTGGGGGTGTGTTAGTAAGAAGCTGTGCTTGAGAACTGCGGACCACTGGACTCAACCTAATTTAGGGTTTGGCAAAAGTATTTAATGGTCATAAGCTTAGAAGGTTTTTTTTTTTAAATTGACAATGTTTTAGTGCAGTTTTTAAGTTACAAATGGATCTGTTGATTATGATATGATATGTTAATAGATGACAGCTTAAACCAGGACTTGGACTAAGGCTTAGGCATTCGTCGGCAAATCGCAATTCTCAAGTTAGAAACATAGAAACTCTATTCAAATTCAGACACTTTAAGCAACAACAATTCCTATAAGATCTTGGAAAATATTCGAAAGGCGCTATATGAAAGAGGAGGACTTTCAGATATGAACATAACCAATGTAGAAACCAATATCAATATACTCTGTTTCAGGAAAAAGGACCTTTCGTACGTCCGTCCCTCTGAACTTAATTCTTTCAACATAATGAGAGCTAGAGCAACCAAACTTAGTTCATAAGTTGGTATACTATATTTACTGGGATTCCAGCCGTCCACTTCCTCCTGACCTGTGAAATTGAGTTCAACTATACTGTTAGCCTGGTAAGTATTTTTGTTCCGTCCCGCCCAATTATAAATTATATACCTCTCGTCTTCCAGTTTGCTCTACTAATAACTCTCAATATCAAGCCTTCCGGACTCCTTGCCTCAATTATATTAAATATTATCACCACTTCTCTTTTGACAATAATGTCTTCCTTTTAACAAATTTCTTAACTTTGTCCACTAAATTAGTTTTGTAACTTTGTTTGTTTTTAAATTTAAATAATCATTTAGTTGCTCGTATCCACACCCCATATGTAGAGGCGAAGTATTGTGATTTAAATTAAGTATATTGAATTTGCCTACCACAGTTTTCCCTCCCGGACCTTATCATTTTTTATATAGGCTAAGAACTTGCCCATTTCTAGTCCGTGGTGACGGGTAGATTGGGTAGACTTTTAAAAATCGGGTAACACTCTTTCATATGTTTCAAGTTTCATACAAAAATTTGCAGTCCGTGGGGATAGAATTTCAAAAGTCCTGAGCCCGGCCAAAGTGATCACCAATCAGTTAGCCACGTTAAGCAATCCAGAACCCTGCCACACTTCGCTGTGGTACATTGCGCTTGCATGGATAAGAAAGTAAGAACTTAATAAAAATAACTTACCATCGTTTTGTATACGGTATGAAGAACTTAGAAACCAATTTAACAAAAACCTGACGGGTGGGAGTAGTATTTTCAAGTTTCATACAACAGTTTTCCGCCCTTGGGGGTAAATTTTCCAAAGTCCCGGTAAGTTATTGCAGAATTTTTCGAGTTTTTGACGTTTGCACATACCCACATAACATTCTTATTAACACAGATTGCTTAATCTTTCTGTTTAACTGTACATTGGTAAACACAATTCAATAAATAAATATACCTTCGTATATTAATGAGTAAGAGCCACGTAGGGTCATCTAGAATGTATTCCCCTAGTGTGTTCTTTACGGAATTCGCGACAGTAGACCAGCCATGAGTGCTTCGGAGAACAATTTGCTTGCTTCTTAAGCGGATAGCCCCAAACATAACTTATTATCGGATCCTAAAGAATTTTGGTGTTATCGCACGCGTTATCCCAACTGCGATTATTGAATTATAATTATTGTCACCAAAATTAATATAAGGATTGCTGATGACCTCTTCAAATGATTGATCAAAAACATTTTTGCTACTCCTGCTTTCGTCCACCAAGTATATTTTATTCTTGATTTTAACCATTCTACTGCATACGATAATCACAAAGAAAAAGGTTTGAAATCGGTATATACTATATACTATGTATGTATCCCAGACTAAACATATCTGATCAAGGGCGTCATTAGTTAAAAACTGTATCTGAACTAATTCGACGTTATTGTTCAGAATAATACTCAAAACTAAGTTTCCCAATAAAATAATAGGCAATAAAAATAATTACAACAAAACTGATCTTTTGCAGTGTTCATGATTGGATACATTCGAAATGTACATACTACACTCAGAAAAAAAATCGCCAATAATTTAGAAAATTGCCCTAAAACTCAGAAATTGTTTCTATTTTATAGAAATGAATTCTAAAATAAAGAAACTTATTTCTTAAAAGTAGAAATGCAGGTCCTAAATCGGCAATCCCAAAAACATAATTAATATTTCTAATTTTCAGAAATACATTTCTTAATTTTAGAAATGAACTCTAATATTTAGACATATTTTTCTAGTATTTAGAAAAATCTGAGCTCAAATTTCGAAATGATGACCTTAGTCCTTAATCATGTTATTTGGGAAATCACCTTTCTGAAAAATAAGGTGAGCTGCCCTTGGCTTCAAAATTATGGCGATTTTCTGAAATCTCGGTAAATTTTTGTTCTGAATGTCTGTTTGGCTGTTCTATTTGCTAAGATATAAATATTTATAATATTATATTGACGGAGTTTCGAATTGTTCACTCTATCACTGCCACTGTATTTTCCTAAGTTCTTATAATCCTAATTAAATACCTTGATATACTCGCACATTCCAATGCTCATATGATATGAACACCCCGCCAGTCTGCGAGCTATGCGCCAGTAACTAAATACTAAATTCGGATTCTGGACAAGTAAGTGCGCATCGGAATCATGAAACACGACAGAGGACCGAGGACCGAGGACCGAGGACCGAGTACCGTTACGGTCCTCGGTCATCGGTTCGCCAGCAACAAATTAAGCACGAAATTAAGCGACAAGCTGGCTTGCATCGAAATTCGATATTTTGTCGCTTCCTGAGGATAGTACCGTCGCCGTAGGGTAATTAGATCACGCTTGATTTGATGTTAGCGCTCCTGAACGTGCATGTGTACATATGTGCAGTCCACTATCGACCCCGCAGTCATGGGTTAAGTTCAACGCCAACCCGCCTTGTGTCGGATGCAATAAAAAAGATGGGCAACTAAATAAAAAGGCAAGACAAATAACAAGCATTTTTATTTTAATACCAACACTTAATATAAACTTGATGGAGCCACAAAATCACGCTCCATTTGCTCAAGCGCCAGCTACGAGGCTACAAGGCTACAAGGGCGAGGACAGTGCCGGCGGTGGGGCTGGAGGAGCCAAAGAGCACACAAAGCGGAAGCAGAGCGCACTCCTTTCTAGCAGACTCATGCACTTGTTGATTTTTATTAAATGTTGTAATAAAATAACAGTTAAGTTGTAACTTTGAATGGAGCACAGAATAAAAAAGCCCGGAAAAGCGACCAAAGCTCTATGGACCCTGGGAGGGGCAAAGAGCGATATGTACATAGAAAAAAGAGAAGGTTGCCGCGGGTATAACACTCGGCACATGTTGCGAGTGGAAATAGTAAACGTTCATGAATGAAATCTAGAATGGATGAATAAATATTTTATTCTTTGGCTTTAAGCATTGATTCTCCTTTTTTTTCTTTGCTGGAAACTGTTTTTCCAGCACGCTGTCACCGGTTGAATCTGCCCCTGTCCCTGCCACAGTCTGGGGCGCAGTCTCAGGCTTAGCGTTGGATGAGTCGCACAAAGAAAACGTAAACACGGCGTATACTCGTACGTATGTGCGAGTGTGTATGCAAGCATTAGCAAACAGAAAGCATAAAAGAATAAGAATAAAATAAAAATAAAGCTGCCACTCTGCGAGTATATTCGCACTCGCAAGCTGAAAGTGGAGCAAAGCGCATAAATTATTATGCCCATCCGTATGTGCGTTTGTGTTTTTATGGGCCACTTGTTGGACGGATGGTGGATGGGACTAGGTTAAGCCCAATAAGATGCCCAGACGTCTGCATAGTTTTATGTGTGCGCTATTTTCGATCAACGTAGAACTTAACGTTAACTTGCAATCATGACAGCGGCAAATCAATATCAAGTCCTGGCTCTGACCTGGCCAAAACCGTTCTACTTTCAACGTCCAAGCTGCTGTACTTTCAGCTCTTGGTATTTCCGATAATTAAGGTCTCGCATTCCACTGCAGAACGTAGCTCCTGACGTGGAAATCAAATTGTTAGCGTACGAGTAGCATGCAAAAATGAAAAACGAACCTAATTTAATTTCAGTTGCAATTCTAAAATCGAATTCCTGATCCGCTGAACCTTGTGTTTCGATGTGATTCATTGCACGGGTGTACGCAATTCAATAACCTCTGAAGAGTCGGATAACGGAACCAACTGACAACACAGTCTACATCCATCGACTAAGACTCCTCTATCGCCTTAATGTGGATGCTGCGAAGACAGAAACAAACCTGGCCGGAGTTGGAAATCAGTAAGGTGGTATGGTAAAAGCAGCGAGCCAGCAGAGCCATTGCCAGAGCCTCCAGCAGAACATCTGATGGTCAAGTTAATGCTTCGATGAGCACGCAGAACACGTCCTTCCCACTGCCAAATGGCGCGACGTCCTTTATATGGTACCCCCAACAAGGCAAGGCAGGGAAAGGCAGGGCAGGGCTGGGGCTGGAGTCCGACATCCCCGCTGCTGCACTCTGATTCGCCATGGCCGATGTTTTGTGTTTTAAACTTGAGAACATGCCCAGATCAAGTTGTCGGTATCAGCGGCCTTTAACTTAACGGCGAAAAATTTTGAACTCGACATGTATACATACACATACATATACATATATACCACACTCAGGCAGGCTCACATACATATACTATGTATGTATGTAGGTATGTAAGCGTATGTGCATGCTGTTGTATGCTTTCTTGTTTTGGCACTGGACTCGACTGGACCTGTGCCGTTTCCATGGCCGTCTTTGACTTTGTCTGCCATAACTAAAACTCGAGGCAATAGCAAAAGGACTAGATGTCGCATAAGCAATTTCTGGCGTCCGACGCACACACACCAACCTCCTGTCCCAACCTCTGACCTCCGCCCAGCATCCACACCGGCCGCTCAAAACGACTTGCCAGCCCACTTGCCAATTTGAATGGTCGAATGGGACCAGCAGCAGCATCAGCAGCAGCCTTTTGATGTGCCATGGGCCATGTGGAGGTATGTATGAGCAGCTGGAAGGGGTGCAAGTGGTGGTGGAGCGCCGGAGTACGGACGGAACAGCTAACGGCTGAAAAGACGAGCTGGGGCTGAATATTTCCGCCGAATGCTTCGCAAATGCAGAGTAGCCGTAGCTGCCATTCCTTTTGGTCATCGTCATCGTCATCTCGTCCTCGTCCTCGTTC
This sequence comes from Hirtodrosophila confusa, assembly GCA_035043065.1. Lineage (NCBI taxonomy): Eukaryota > Metazoa > Arthropoda > Insecta > Diptera > Drosophilidae > Hirtodrosophila > Hirtodrosophila confusa. Next base: position 247,007 of record JAWNNI010000105.1, on the reverse strand, counting down.
TCGTACTCGTCATCTCTTGGTCGTTAGATTCGTCGTCGGGCTGAGCAATTGGATAGCGGGTTGGAGGAGGGGCTGATTCATGTGTGCAGGCAGTGGCATTTTGTTGTCGCTAACGTTGATGCCAACTTATTCTCGAGCTCGAGAGTTGAGCAGCAACATAGAGACCATACCAACATCGCATCGCGTCGCATTGCCTTTGCCTTTGCCTTGGCAACCAAGCAAAGGACCAAGCGTCCTATCCAGTATGTTGTCGCTGTCGCTGTCGCTGTCGTTGTCGCTGTCGCAAGCACAGCTCGGACAAGCACTTGCCTCCGTCAGAGACCCTATACCAAAATCTATTCGTAACCCTTTCTCATACTCATCCACATCCTCATCCTCATCAACATGATGATGTCCGCCTTGGGTGACGCCGCCCCCGAAATCCGTTGAGGCAGCATCAGTTCGTTGGCATACAAGAGCCTGGCGCTCGGCGCTCTGCGCTCCACTTCCACTCCGGCTGCGTGTCCATCATGCTGCTGCCTTTGCTGCCACCGCATCCATCGCCCAACCACCTGACACCAAAAGCAAGTCGATCGATAATTTCCATAGTTGACCACTGCTGTATATGCGAATTTAGAGATGCGAACGTTTACACAAACACGAATATCGCTTCATACATATGTACAATATATGTGTATGCGCACTTATGTATGTAAGCTCGGACATCGCACAGGACGCAAGAAGAAGAAGAAGCAGCAGCAGCATCAGGAATAGCAAAAGGACCAGCATGCAGCAAGAAGGCAAAGCCACTGACACAGGCGAGCGCACGAAGGAAGCCCAACGAAGGCGACCAGCAAGAACCTCCAGTAGCTGTGGAAAATGTTGTTTGCATACGGCTTGCGATTGCTTGCCACGCTGGATGGCGGTTGAATAGGACTGGGACTGGGACTGGGACTGGGCCAGGGATTGGGCAATGTGGAGCTGTGTGGTAGAGTGGGGGGAGGTTGAGCTACCACTGGTCCAGAGTCCAGTGCGGCATGTAATGGATATGAAGATGGAGGCTATGTGGGCTACGTACTAACCGGCTAGGTCACGTTTCGTTGCGTCGCCAGCGCCGTTCGTCGGAAGCTGAAGCTGAAGCTAAAGTTGAGGCAGAGGCAGTGGCAGTGGCAGTGGCAGAGGCAGAGGCAGAGGCTTAGGCAGCAGCAGAGTTTGGGGCAGCAGCTGGGGCAGCACCACCGGCTGAGGTACTGGCGCAAGTCGACGAGTTGGAGGCTGTGAAAATTCGACTTTTCAAGTTGCTACGGCCAGCTTGGCCACTGTGCTCCGTCCTGAGCCAGCGTATGCGTGAGCGAGTGGGTGGGTAAATTAATACACAAACATATATGCAATTGAGGGGCGGGAGGGGCGCCAAGAATGAAAGACGGAGACGGTTTGCGACAGCAAAAATATACGCCTGTATACATGTACGTATGGATGTATGTGTGTATGTCTGTATGTATAATAGTTGGTTATTTCACGAATGCCGCCGACGTCGCAGTTGACCAAGAACGCAAAAGAGTGAACAGGCCTTGGAAGACCACTGAACCCATCCCTACCCCAAATGTGGGGTAGTTGGTAGTTGGCATTTGCATATAAATTTATGTATAGTATATAATGGGTAGCAGTGGTAAAGATCTATTTGGCATTACATTAAAGTCTAAGAATAGAAATTTCTAGTGTCAATGGTATATTTCGGCTCGTCATGTGTCCCGATATATTCCCAGTAGATTAACTCTTACTATTTCACAGTCAGGCATGTGCATATCTCTGTTCGAGGATATTCCACAATTACCTTGAGAAAAACTAGTAAGGATACATTAGTCGGGTGTGTTCTACCCTAAGCCAAGCTCTGAAATTCATATACACATGCGCATCAAGCAGTGCACTTTATGCACTTCAAGCAGTTTAGTGGCAAAGAACGCCTTGACACTGCTCTGTGTACGAAAAGCAGTTTCTTCAAGACCTCCACTGCACTATGGGAAAAATGTCAAATTTTCTGGCACAAGCTCTAAATAGAAAGGAAGAGTCGTAAAATTTTGCATAAATATAAATAAAACTGAAGTAGAACTTTTTTCTAATTGGGCCACGCCTTCAGCCCCTCCCCATACAACTATGAAAACAAAAAGTCAATATCTCGGAAACTATAAGAGCTAGAGACACCAAATTTGTAATGTAGGTTCGTCTTTAGCAGGCGCAAGTCAAGTTTATTTCGAATTCCAAAGGTTTCCCCCGCACCTCCACAATTCGATAAAATCGTTTCACAGCAAGAAATTTAAACATGTAACTGTAAAAATTCATAAATACTGAAGTTATTCACAAATGAAGATTCAGTAATACTGTGCTGGGGGAAGCAGCAGTGTAGCCGCCCATTTAAATGTCTTGCATGCGCTGCAGAGCACTGTCGCTTGTGTGTGTGCGTATCTGTGTATGTGTGTGTAAGTGTACGAAGTTGTGTTTGGAAGTTTTAGACCTACAGGGAGTGTTGTGTCGGGTATAGTTGACTAGAGCATGTTTTGTTTAAATTTTGTTTATTATATATTCAGGTAGAGACTAGATAAAAGTGGGTCTGAAGCTATTCTTCATATTTTCCAAAAATATATGATCTTACGGCGTCTGCCTGCCGATTGTTGCTGGCCCAAACTTCAAACAGCGCTGAACGGCGAAGCTCGTACGCAACTGCAACTTGTGATTTTTCCCGGAAATGGGCAAAAAATATTAATAGCATCGAATTCTAGATTGTTTTGTTAATAACCTTTAATTTTAACTTTGCTGATACCTTTGACTACACAAAAGTAATACTCCACAGAAAACAAACACATTTGTTAGTTTTGAGCTAAAAATACACATGTGTGTCCAGCCAGTTTGCAATTGCTAAGGGCGGAAGTGGAAGTGGCGAAAGTATTTATAGTCCAATATTTGGAGGAGGTCTTCTTAAGTATACAAATTGTCGAGTCTCGCAAAATAGGTGTGGGGTATATAAATTATGCTCAAATGCGGGGAGGGCGCTTGGAATGACAAATTCTTATTATTTTATTATTAAGGAGGTCATCAGCAGTGTTTATATAAAATTTGTTGACTCTAGCTATAAAGGTGTAAGAAGGATAAGAGTGGGGGTGGATGAAACCTTTTTAGTCTAATCTGCCAACGGTATATATTCGGACGTTGATGTACTAAACGGGCAGTACATTCAAGTGGCCCAAACGACACCAAGCACGGGCTTGTTAACGCGCGGACCCAAGCAAAATGCAATCCCACCTCCCGCCCAACCGACCGAGGAGCGCGCCGCATAACGTGCGGTAACGAAGATCGCGAAACATATAAAAACGAACAGACTAAATAAAAGTTCTACATAAATTAAACAATATACAAAAAACTATAGATTACACAGATAACATAAAATTGAAGTTCTAAGTACGGAAATAGAACTAGCATTACATATTAAATGATAAAGATTGTTATAATTAGAACATATGATACGAAAAGGGTTATGGATAGAATAGTTAGTGTTACAAACTTGAAGACAAAGGGGAAGAAAGTTTCTGGAATTTCTGATCGGAACTGCAAAACTAATCTGGCTAATTAATTCAGAAGAATCAATTTCGCCTTTGATTAGTTTGTGTAAAAAAATTACACCAAGCATGGTTCTACGATCAGAAAGAGAAGGAAGATTTATTAGTAAAAGTCTACTACGATAAGAAGGCAAGTGAGTATTAGGATTCCAGTTAAGACCCCGGAGTGCAAAGAGAAGAAATTGTTTTTGAACCGATTCTATTCTATCCTGATGAATCTTGTACTGGGGACACCAAATACAAGACCCATATTCAAGAATAGGTCGAACAAGCGAAGTATATAGAGTTTTAGTAATGTAAGGATCGTTAATTTCTTTAGACCAACGCTTAATGAAACCCAGGACACCAAAGGCACGATTAACGGTGGAAAAGATATGTTTGTCAAACTTAAGCTTGGAATCTAAAAGGATACCCAAATCATCAACCGACTCAATTCGAACAAGCGGCTTACCATTAAGAATATAACTGTTAAAAAAAGGCATTCGCCTGTAAAAGGACATTACTTTACACTTACCACAATTAAGATTTAATAAATTTACCCGACACCAGGCTTGAAAACTGTCAAGATCAGTTTGCAACCTTTGACCAGATAAGAAATCAGTAGATGACAGACAAAGTTTAACATCATCGGCATACATCAGCACCCGAGAGTAATTTACGACAGAAGGAAGGTCATTGATGAAAAGAGTAAATAATAAGGGGCCAAGATGACTTCCTTGTGGTACTCCAGAAGTAACTTGAACAGACTTAGAGACAAAGCCTTTGAAATAAACCTTTTGGGTTCTAAGAATTAAATAGTTAGAAATCCAAAGAATTAAGTTATTTGGAAATCCTAGAAGATGAAGCTTGTGAAGTAAAAGAGAATGATTAACAGAATCAAAAGCCTTACTGAAATCAGTATAAATAACATCTGTTTGCATTTTAGATTGAAATCCCTTAATAATAAGAGAAGTGAATTCCAATAGGTTAGTGGTAGTAGATCTATATTTCACAAACCCATGCTGGCAGGGTGAAATTATAGATCTACATAAATGTTGAAGTTGAGAAGTTATTAATTTCTCAAAAATCTTAGGAATAGCAGACAACTTAGAAATACCTCTATAGTTCTCGACATTAGACTTGTTTCCTTTTTTATGGAGAGGAATAATAAATGATTCTTTCCAAATATTGGGGAAAGAACACAACTCCACGGACAATTTAAAAAGTACAAATAATGGCTTAAAAATACCTTCAGCACAGTACTTGAGCACACAGCCTGGTACTCCATCAGGTCCCGGAGAAAATACGGGGTTAATAGACTTCAAATCACGTAGAAGCGAGCTTTCAGTGATTAAAGGCCCAAAAATGCAATTGGAGTTAATTACCTGATAAGGATAAGGCGAAAGCAATTGATAAGGTTGTGAACTGTAAGTCGTTTGAAAAAATTCGGCATTTGCTATGCTAAATTTGTGTGGCTCTAGCTTCTAAAGTAGGGAGGGCATAGGCTTTTTACTCCCTGTACCCATAAAATGGGTAAAACGGGGGTACTAAATCTGTGCAAATGTATGTAACAGGCACAAGGAGACATCTCCGACCCTATAAAGTATATATATTATTGATCAGTATCAAAAGAGATTTCGATTTGGCCATGTCCGTTTGTCTGCCCGTCTGTATGAACGCGTTGTTCTCAGCAACTACAAGAGCTAGAGACAACAAATTTGGAATGTAGGTTCCTGTATACCATACGCAGATCAATTTTGTTTCATATTTTAGATATCTGCCCGCGTTCCCCCGCAGTTCCATAAAAACGTTTTATACCAACAATAAAGATAGAGCTTTGAGATTTGGCATGTATAATACTTTGGTCACTCATAATCTACTGTCAAAATTTCAAGTTCGGGTAATAAACACGGAAGTTATTCACAAAAGAAGATTCAGTACTGCAGCGCGGGGGGAGAAGAAGAAGCACAGCTAGCACTTAAGGTTTCGTAGTCGGGTATACTCGACTAGAGCATTCTTAATTGTTTAAATTGCGAGGTAGTGGGAAGAGAGATCTTAACACTTTATCAGAAAAGGGTACAAATAACCATGTGTATACAATTTGATTCCTGATAAGTACATATATAGAAGGTAATAAAAGATTTTGTCTTGAGGGAGATATATGTACATAGGTCTCCAGTCCAGTCCAAAGTATACTTAGTGCGGTTATGAGCTTATTTTCAATAAGTTTCCAAATACATTGCTTTAAGCTGGTAGCGGTACATCAGTTAGGATGAGATTTAAATCTTTAATTTACACTCCTTAAGCATCACAGCGAGCTAGCAATTTGTCTTGCCAGCCCTTTCCATATAGCCAGTGTAAGTATTTATATCTACCATCAGAAAAGTAACCTAAGAGATATTTTAAAGTTCTAAACTACTTGAAGCCTACTCTTATACATCTGTAAGGAGCATACTCGTACACAAATACATAGGTTTGTAACTGTATATTCCTACAAGTGTTATATAAATAAGTTCATACTGGATTGTTGCTGTTTAAATAACTAGCAAACAGCAGAAAAAACTTTATACTTGCTGCTCTCAAAAAAGTGTAGAATCAGAAAAGTAGGTATGTGATCTTATATACATATCGAACTACTTATTCATTTAACTGAAATATATCCCTAATTTTGGCATATCTCTTTCATTCATTCGTTTTGGTCGTTTGAGTCAGATTATGTATGTACTTAGTTTCTTATAGAAGGGAAAATAATTTAGTTAATATGAGAATTTTTTTCGATTAAACAAAACGAAAAGAAAACCGGAATAATACTTTATATTTTTATTTTATTTATTTATTTAACTAATATCTAAAGCAGAACTCATCATTAAAATTATAAGGAACATTTTAAGTATATTTACATTCAAGTGGCTGGTGAAGCTCCAGCGTTGCTTAGCGAATGTGCTTATGTTTAGTTTTTTCTGCGCGCGGGGGTAGACTCTCCCAAGTAGTCGTACCATATACCTAATAATTCTTTCTGTAGAGTCATGAAAATGTCTTTGAAGTCGATCTAACTACACAAACAATCTCACTCATTTGATCTTGACCCCATTTGGGTGGGGAAGTTTTTGCAAAATCGCATAGTTTTGAAAATGAGCTTACACTTTGAAGCCAATTGCAAGAATAATACTAAAATTCCAAAGAAAAGCCCTCCGCCACCACCGTTCTGTTAACCCCCAAAGCACATAGCTTTTTGTGTTTATCATTGGAGATTAGTAAGAGTCAATTCGCATTAAAATCAAAATTTCCACCACTTTTTTGTTCCAAAATCGGTGAGACACGATTTATTTAATGTGTAAGCTGTAAAAGCTTGAAGTCAATCGGACGCTAATCAAAAAAGTATCATACAACAGTTTTCTGCGAATTTGCCGAACGTGGGGGTAGACTTTTCAAAACCTTTGAGCCCCGCGTCTAATAAGTCTTTGTGTACAGCCTTGAAAATGAGCTTGAAGCCAATCATGAAATTTAGAAATGTCGAATGCCAGAGTTTTTGACCAATTTTCCAACCGTGTGGGTGAATTTTCCGAAGTCGGTTTGACACGTATCGAATTATTTTACGTGAAAACCTTTGAAAATGAATTTGAAGGGGTTCGGGCTAAGATCTGGCTTTCTCCCATACAACTTCGAGACTCGTGTTTTCCGCCCACGGGGATGAATTTTCCAAAATTGGTGATGTGTATATGTATATGTATATGTATATTCTTGATCAGCCGAGTCGATCTAGCTTCCTGTAAACCATACGCAGATCAAGTTTTTCAGGAAACAGCAACGCAGCCGCCACTTAAGCCAGCTGTGAGTTGGGCACAGCTTACTGGACGGCTACTAAAACTTCTCCTACCCGGTTGGAGATTTCATTCCTATTCGTTTTCTTATTCTTTTTCTTTAGTTCTATGCCTTAAATTAACCGTAACTTCTATAAGTTTTTTACTCCCTGTACCCATAAAATGGGTAAAAAGGGGTATTGGATTTGTGCAAAAGTATGTAACAGGCAGAAGGAGACATCTCCGACCCTATAAAGTATATATATTCTTGATCAGTATCAAAAGAGATTTTGATTTGGCCATGTCCGTCTGTCTGTCCGTCTGTCCGTCCGTCCGTCTGTCCGTCTGTCCGGATGAACGCGTCGATCTCAGCAACTATAAAAGCTAGAGACACCAAATTTGGAATGTAGGTTCCTGTATACCATACGCAGATCAAGTTTGTTTCCAATTTCAAATATCTCCCCCGTTCCCCCGCAAATCGATTAAAACCGTTTTACAGTAACAATTTTCAAGATATAGCTTTAAGATTTGGCATGTACAATACTTTAGTCTCTCTTAATCTACTGTCCAAATTTCAAGTCGATCGGATAATAAACACGGAAGTTATTCACGATAGAAGATTCAGTAATGCAGCGAGAGGGGGAAGAAGAAGCACAGCCACTTTTGCCGCCTGTGTGCGTGCGTCTTTGTGTATGTGTGTGTGTATGGGTAAGTGGACTTAGATGTGATTGGATGTTTTAGACCTGGGTACAGGGAGTTTCGTAGTCGGGTATACTCGACTATAGCATTCTTACTTGTTACTTATTGTACCCATAAAATGGGTAAAAAGGGGGTACTAAATCTTGTTTGTTGAATAACTACCGTATTTATTACCCGATAGACTTGAAATTTGGACAGTAGATTAAGAGTGAGCAATATTTACATGCCAAATCCCAAAGCTATATCTTTAAAATTGTTGGTGTTGAACGTTTTTATCGGATTGCGGGGGAACGGGGGAAGATATCTGAAATATGAAACAAACTTGATCTGCGTATGGTATACAGAAACCTACATTTTAAATTTGGTGTCTTTAGCTCTTGTAGTTGCTGAGTTCGACGCGTTCATACAGGCTGACAGACAGACAGACAGACGGACATGGCCAAATCGAAATCTCTTTTGATACTGATCAAGAATATATATACTTTATAGGGTCGGAGATGTCTTCATCTGCCTGTTACATACATTTGCACAGTTTTAGTACCCCCTTTTACCCATTTTATGGGTACATGGAGTACAAATGCCTCGCTTGCTCTGCAGTGCGAGTATTTGTAATTGTGCATGTGTGTGTATGTGTAAGTCTACAAAGATGTGATTGCCAATTTTAAACATGGGTGCAGAGAGTTTCGTAGTCGGGTATACTCGACTTAAGCATGCTTACTTGATTAATAAATCTAAATTACTTAAGTATATAAATAACATTTTCGATCTTAACTCTTAGCTCTGAATTTCTGTTTTGGTATTGTATTGTATTTTCACTATTTTAAAATTTGGTCACATTAAAAGAGCATGTTAATGAAGGCAGCTTAAAGTAACTTGGTAATGGCGGGATATGGAAAGAAAGATTTTTTCGGGTTGGGCGAGATCGGGAATAATTATTATATTCCGATCTCAAGAAAGGAGTGACACTGTAAGAAAGGAAGGAAACTAGAATAACCCTTGTTGGATTTGCTTTTTGGGTTATTTTATAATGAACATCGCAAAAGTATGGAAGTAAGAATTGAAATTATGTGTATGTTTTTGGGGTAAGCAATTGTGTAAGAGGCTTGTGTCTCGATCTAACGATGGGCAGCCAATGATGTAGAGCCGACCAGCACGCCCATATGTGTACGGACATGTTTATATACGTGTACACACTTTTGCACAATAATCTTTCCTGGGACGGACCGAGTGCTTAATGTATGGCCAGGAAGAAGCAGAAGCCGAAGCAGAAGCAAGCTGAAGCTGAAGTCGTTGCAACAATAAGAACAATGCAAAAGCAACAGCAGCAGTAGATTTTGTGCCACGCCAGCTGCTGGACTGCCATATCAAGGACCTGCTATATTCTTACCACCTGCCCGAGCCCGTATCCTGACCATCGTCCTGCTGCCGCTGCTGCTGCTGCTGCTGCTGCTGCTCGGCAAACGTAAGTTTTCGGAAAACTTTCAGTTGTTGTTGCTGTTGCTGCTGCTGCTGCTGCTGCTGCTGGACATTAGAACGCACACAGCGGCAAAAGACACGCATACACGCGCACGCATTCGCATTCGCCAAAGCCAAATATGCATATTGTATATGAATTTCAAAAAGTATACACGCACACACACATAAGGAATTTAAGGAATCGTTAGTTCGTCTGCAGGCGAATGCATTTGCATAAATGCATTTGTGTATAGTAGTATCATATGTATGTATTTTAGATACATAACGACACAAATACATGCAGGCGCACTGAATATGTATGTACAAGAGCATCTAAATATGTGCTTAGGTATTAAGATCACCCTTCCCCACCACACCCAACCATCCCATTCACATCCGCATCAGGTCTGCAGCTACGAATTTTGAAAAGATTCTTTTTGTTTCAGCCACTGCCCTCAAGTAATTTTACTTAGAGTGGAGCCTGCTAAATGAAACACTGCAAATTGGAGACGAGATTGCAAGACATCGGCCTAAGCATCGCACAAGTGCGTAAGAATATGTATGTGTATATAGAAATGTGTAATGTTCATTGTACATACATATGAATATGTACGAGTATACGTATGCATAGAAATATATTATATGAATGTATTCGTATTTATTTGTATGCACTTACGTACAAGTCTTCTCATAGGCAATAACACATTTTCCTCACATACATATAATGTACGTATATATTTGATATTGGACTTTTAGTTATATCAAGATGGTTGTATACAAATTAAAATTTATACACTCACGCACATGAATTGCCAAGGCAACTTCTAAAATGTGGTGGGTGTAAGCGCCAGGGGTGGGGGTCATGTGTGTTGTCCCGTATCCTCTATAATGTGAGAACGAGAGAGCCATACATTTGCAGAAAATTTGTTGATTTTAATTTGTAATTCTTCACAGAGTCAAACAGATTAAAATGCACACTTCCACCACAATTTCATTTCATTTTATTTCATAAATTTATATAAGTAAAATATTACACACGCACTCAGAGATATTATTTAAGCCTGCACTTTGCTTGCAACAAACACACATTTTCGAATACAATTGTACATTATACCTATAGGAATATACATACACACTTACATGTAGTACCTAAAACCAAATATTATAACCTTCAGCTAACGCTACCTATAGAGCAATGTAAATCAGCATCAATTTGTTTCGTCTATTTAATCAGCGTCTTTATTATTTCCCTAAAGATTCTTATTATTTTCATTTTTAATGTGTAAAATTCTTCAGAACTTTGCCATATGTATATAGAAGTCTATCTTGAGTACTAATAACATATATATTTCATATATATGTCATACATATTTATACATAAGAGCTGAGATTTCTTTTGTATTTATCTAATAATCAGTCTAACCCTGATATTTAAGAAAGTGTTTTAATGTTTTTAATATAATGTACATACTATTATTGATTAACATTTAAAACTTATAAAAATTGACATGGCATTAAATTAAAAGTAATCAAAAAATAAAAATATATGGGGGTTCGGCTAAAAATTAGATAACATCCCCAAAAATTGCAATTTTTTTATTTATTAGGGCTCAATGGATGAACATGATTCACCCGCATAAATAGATCTCATATAATAATTTTTATAATTTGTTAATACATGTAAATTAGAGCTGTATGGTGACGTTAAGAACTAGAACTACTCACTAAACTATCATGTTTGTTCTCATTTTGGGTGCTGACAAATATGAAATCGAATTTATTAGCTCTTAAATATTTTGAATAACTATTGAAAATTCGTTTGAGCTAGTTTTAAAATGTCAAAAAAAAAGCGTTTGTAGCGCCAGGCACCTGCCCCAGGCACCTGCATCATTCGATTTGAATCGAATCTTTCAGAATAAGTACGATCGAACTATTGATTAACCCTAACAAACGAACCATATCCTCGATTGTCGTTCATCTAGAACTTATTAACAATTGTGCTTTTTATACAAAAACTAAATTTTCGTCTGATTGCTCCTATGGGAGCTATACAAAAATGTGGACCGATTTTGATTAAATTATAGGAAACTATATGAAGTATAATAATACTCTCAATTGTTGAGTTTGGATGCATATTTGTATAAAAGGTTTCTCATACAAAAACTCATTTTTCACCCGATTGTTCCAAATTTGGTCAGATTGTATAAGCTCTCAAGAGACTTGCTTTTGGTGAGTTTAGTGACGATATCTTCATAAACAAACAAGTTTTTCATAGAAAAACATAGTTTTCTACCGCCCATTCCTATGGCAGCTATATTTTCTAGTGATCCGATCTGACGTATGTACTGCGTTGAGCAAATAGAAGGGTCTGTGCCAGGTTTCATTACGATAGCTTTAAAACTGAGAGACTAGCTTGCATAGAAACAGACGTACATCGCTATAACGACTGAGCTATTGACGCTGACGTAGAATACACATATATACTTTGTGGGGTCGAAAACGTTTTCTTCAATGCACTACACATTTCGCGACAAAATTATAATACCGTCTCGTAGGGTATAAAAACAAACGAACGAACTAAACAATCTAGCAGACTTAACGACGTGATAATTAAAATACCGATTAGTTTGCTCAGGAAAAATATAACTACTCAACTTATTTCTTTAATTGAACTACAAGTTCTACAACATACAAATATAATACTTCGATCTTTATCAAATGTTGAAAGCTTGTGTGCACTACAATTTGTTAGTTTGATAATGAAAATTTGATCAACAGCTGATCGTTCCTACGGCGATTTAAAAAATAAATCGATCAGACCAGTCCGATAACAATCAAAAAAGAAAATCGTTCCCATGGCAGATATATGATATAGTAATTAGCATACAGAACCGTGGATGTATAATCTGTGCCAACAAATTTCACAAAGATAGCTTCAAAACATAGAGAGACCTTTTGCATAGAAATATATGTCTGTACATACATACATACGGAAAAACTGTAATACCATCTGCAAGGGTATAAAATATGTTGGTTATTAGCGTCCTTTCTAATGTTTATTCGTATGACTTAGTCAGCTTGAGCTCTGGTATGTAATAAAGCAGAGAAAAACAATGGCAAAACAATTTCTTTTGTTTTACTAATAAAGAAAAATATACGTTTTAATTAAGTATGCACAATTTTTTCATTGAGCGGATTGTACAAGAAATAGTTTCTTAACATGGTTGGATGTGGTTGTACTTTGAGCTTATGCATTTGAAAAACAACAAATGGGGGTGAATTTAAGCTTAACATTAACAGTGTTGCGAGGCTTTAGAAGAAACGTTTTCCTTATCCCCATGAGGGTCGTAAAAATGAGTCCTTTTATACCAATGAGAGATAAGAAAGCAAAAGAAAGATGATATCACTCGCAAAATCGCATTCTTATCTTTCGCGATAAGAAACGTTTTCAGCTTATATTAAGTACATACTAACCTTAGTACGTTGAACTTATATTGTCTAGTTATTCACGTGATAGTCTATGACCTATGTACCTATTCACACTTGGTATATACGGAGGCACACAAACACAGCTACACACGGCCTTCAGGACTTTAAGAACACTTTCCCTGTCACCCATACCAGCCAAGTGTGGGACGGCAATAGAAACCAATGTATTTACCCATAAATAGCTCATTATCATTAAATTAGGAAAACAAGTTGTTTGGACCCAATGCTTGTGGCAATTTGGTTGGCATTTCCCCCCACATACCTCAAACAGATGCAAACACACCGATACACAAGCACACAGGCGATACATGTGTTAGTGCAGTCATAAATAAGCGTATGTACCTATTATAATGAGATGAAAGTCAATGTCAATGCACGACATACATAAGTATGTACACATGTACATATGTATAAGTGTTCACATATATACATAAGTACTTTAGTGTGTCCGAGTAGACAACAACAGCACATACATGAATATAGTACATACTTATCCATATAAGCATCTACTTATGTATGTACGTAATTACGATTTTGAATGCATGTCTGTTCCTTATTATAACAATAAGCAACTTGGTGAAAGTTTACTGAACTCGATAATCAGGTTACTAATCCTTAAATTAGAAGACAAACATGCACATGTACAACCTATATATATTCGTTCTCTGTGTCAATATTTAGTGAAAGAGAAATTAAAATTAACCCATTAATTGCACCAGCTATTGCACTTTTATACCCTTGCTGAGGGTATTTTTGCAAATTTATTGTATTAAGCTTGCTGAACCGGCTACTGAAACTTCCCTCGCCGGGTTGGAGTTTTCATTCCTACTAATTTTCTTTATTCTGGGAGATGTTATGTTCTCTATAGCGAAGTCTTTCAATAGCGAAAATTGCTTGCTTCTCAAATGAATGTAAGCTTTTATCCCTAAAAATATATGCTATAACAAGGATATTTTGCTTCAGACTACAAAAGTTTGGTGACAATGAGTGTGGGTAATTTAGGATCACTAGAGATGTCTTCATCGGTAGATAACAAGGGATGACGCTTCCGTTAAGGATGAAGTCTACGTGTGGGAAGAGAATTCGGAAAGACCAACAATGATATTGGATCAAGACTCCTGGCAAGCGGGTTTATGTGAGATGCCAACTTATCTCTGTGCTTGGTGTTAACGGAATCCATAACTGAATTAATTGCGATATGGCGCTGTACTAGGGGAGCATTTGAACACAGGAGGATTTCCAACTAGACTGGAATTAAGCTTTTATTGCCACAACAATCCAGATTGATACTCCCTCCGTAAAATCATAATTTTAAATAACAGGACTTTAGAAGAAATCCTTAGTCTAGAGAAACAGTTTAAGTGGCTCTTAACTGGGATCCAAAAGTTTATCCATAACGAAACTTGTTTTCTTTCCAATGTATACTAGTATGACTTCTAGGGTATTAAATATTCGGCACCCTAAAGCTGTTCTTACTTGTTGATTGAAAAGTTACCTTTGTTTCTAGTTGATTAGTTGTTGATGCTTGACTGCTAAAGATTAAGTTACTGTGTCGTAATTGTGGCATATCAAGAATTTAATTAGTGATTTAAGTCTTCTTGTTACGAATGCGCAAGTATCTATAACATAATTTCATAGTCGCGTTTACATACACTCACTCAAATGTACATACTACTTATGTAGCTTTCAGCTCAGAAAAGTTTCAGGAAAATGTGCGACAAATTGAAAACTAATTTGGTCGCGTGCAAAATGGAACGTGAATTACATACATGTGAATGGCCACAGTATGGGCCATAAAACATTGAAATCAGTTTGCTTGGACGGCATCTTCAAGAGCAACCGCATCATGGCTCATAAAAATTTATTGACGCCAGGACCGACCCACGGTCAGGCTCTGCGCTGGGATATAAATAAAACGAGTCGTAAAAGCAACTTTAAGCTGCAGTAAACACATCATCAACATATCAACTGGGCACAGATAAGCAGTTACCAGCTCAAGTTGCCAAGACGGGGGCAATTAGAGCAATAAACAGTGAATTCGAACGCGAAAGAGGCGTCAAGAGGCGTCAAGAGGCGAGTCAGCATTTAAGGCGCATCAGCAGTTGATGTAGATAGCATCAAGGACAACAAATTCATATGATGAAGACTTTACTGGGAAGGTAAGAACACATTCCTGAATAGGTCCGCCTGTAGCTTCTCTACAAACTTACTGACCATTAATATACCAAAATCATTACTGCTTAGATAAAGTAGGAAAACCGTAGACCCAAACTGTTTTCGTTTATTAATTCAACACTCTAATACTGAGGCAAAGAAGGTTATAGAAATGCTGGGTATTGAAGATTAAATACTATAGTACTCATATTTACTCCCTGTACACATGAATGGTTAAAATGAGGCAATTAAGCTGTGCAAATGTATAACATAAATGTAACAGGCAGGAGCAGACATCTCCGACCCTATAAAGTATATATATTCTTGATCAGTATCAATAGGCGAGTCGTTCTGGCCCTGTCCCCGTGTCTTTCAGTCTGTCGCAAGGATCTCGGAAAGTATGAGAGCTACATACACAAATTTCAAATGGGGGCTCCTGTGTATATATTTTTAAGTCGACTGCAAAAAATAGTCAAGTTAGTTAGTTAACAATTTTCGGAAAAGACCTGGGTACAGTGTGCCTCCTTAGTCGGGTATGCTTGACTAGAGCATTCTCACTTGATTTATGTGATATAATTGTATGATTTTGAACTTATATTTATTTATAAAATTGTAGCTTAGAACTAATGCTAAATTATTTATAGCCAGAGTAACGAAGGCCTTCAGACTGATTTTAAGCCCCTTCAGTTTAATTGCATGAAATGAAAAATGAAAAATACAAAAAAAATTTAAAACTTGCTTAAGCTGCCCCGATAGGTAGCGGAAAACTAGTTTAATAAAAATATATACAAATTTCTAAACACAACAAAAAAAATTATATCAGATTTCGAACGATCGGCAGCTACATACATATGTATGATAAAGATACTGGGTCCATTCATTTTACAAATGAGCACATTGGCATATATTATATGTATATAGGCTGTGAGACTACACTATTTGGGAGCTGACGGACAAGCATAAGGACAGAAATGACTATATCCACACTGTTTTTCATCCTAATCAATAAAATATAGTATACTTTATAGGGTATGAAAATTGTACAAAGCTTGTTTTAGTACAAATTAGTTGAGGTTGTCATTTCAAGTGTCAAATTTGCACAAATGAAAATTATTGATTTTTTGATAATAGTCGTACATATACACACATATAGTGTGTATCGCTAATATATTATTTGTATATACTTATATTAGTTTATTTATCTATATACACAGATGGGGGCTGCAAACGTAAAAGTGAAAGAAATACATATATGTTTTCAGCATTATACATACAGATGTAAATAGGTATGTGCACCCACACACACACACACTCGCACACACATAAGTGTATATGGTTTTCTGTGTACGTCGTGGACGACGTCGCGCAAATCACCCAAGTGAATTCTCGCCATTTTTCAGTGTCCGTCCCTTTGTCCGAGCGAAGTGAAAGCCCAATACTTACAAAATACATACATACGCGCGCACACACACATGTATACGTATACACACACAGACCCTGGATAACCCTCAACTAACGGTCCAGCCGCTCAGCGACCGAGCGAGACCGCCAACGCTTCTGACACGTTCGGTGTCCGATGCCGCGCGTTCGAATACAAAATAAATATCCAATATATGCCCATGTGAGTGTGTATCCTGTTTCTGGCATATATTATAAGTGGAATAGAAAAATAAATGCGCTGTGATAAAAGTTGTCCCCAGCTCCGGCCCCGGCCCCGGCCCCGGCCCCGGCTCCAGCGCCAGCCCACAACAGAATACAGCGGCCGTAAGTCCTTGTGAGCCCTCGCCTGTCCACCCGCTAAACTGCGCGCCGTGACGCGACGACAACACGTCAGCAGCGACGGCAACAGCAAACAATAACAAGAACAACAACGCCAGCAGCCGCAGCAGCAGCAGCAGCAGCGCGGAATACGACGGCGCTGGTGACAAAGTCCGTGTCCACAAAGGGCCGCCTTCGAGCCGCTCATCCTACAAAACGGACGCGTCACGAAGCACGTTTGAAATATTGAAAGAAGGACATTTAGGACTAAAATGAAAGGATCGTACAATAACCCTCAGCCTTGCTTGTCCACCCCACACTCACTCCCACACCCCCAGCCCAAAAGCACGCACACACACACCTATGTATATCCAAAGAGGCCGGCGAAACCCTCCCACCACCGTCACATATCCCATTTGCTTCAACAAACACATGCACAGTAGACACACAGGCCCACATCGTATACGTACATACATACATATATACACTTGTGTGTGTGTGTGTGTGCCATGTGTGGGTGTGTGTGTGTATTTCGCGTAAATATTGGGAGTCCTTGACTACGCGACGCGCACGATGCTGATAAAATACAAATTCTTGGGCCGCGATGCTGTCCGCTAGAAGTGTATTTGCACAACTGTACTTATGCCAAGCTGGACAGTGCCCGGACCGTGGCGGCGGCAGTGGCAGTGGCAGTGGCAGTGGCAGGGGCAGTGGCAGTGGCAGTGGCAGTGGCAGTGGCAGCGACAGCGACAGCGACAAAGGCCTCACCGTGGCCCACGGCTTGCCAAAGGAAGCACGAATATTTGCCGCTCGGGGGGGTCGCGCGGAGCGAATGCTTTTGAATTACACGGTAAGAAATGCTGCATTAGGTGCACTCTCAGTGGATATATTTGGTACCCAATACATTGCATATATAAAGAGTTCAGTAAACTACAATAAATTAGATAATTTTCATAAGGTTTATATTTTGCTTGTACAAGGACTATAGATAAAGTTGTGTAAAAAACATTTATTGACTGAAGTTTGAACCACAGAACCTATGCAAACACCTCATCACTAGGTTATGTCGCTGCTATAACAAATATTATGAAATAACACGATAAATATGCTCATATTGAATTTAAATACTCGGCTAGAAATATATCAATCATATTCCCCATTATAATAAAGATCTTAGAATATGCACCTTCGTCAATATACGTATCCTAATTCCACAAAATTTTATTTTTTCAAGTAACTGAAATACTTATAGTATACAGAGTTGGGTGCTTAAAAACAATTGCAGTGTATACAATCTCCTTGTCCAGTTAGCGAACAAAAATCTGCGACGAAATTACGCCACATGTGTTCATGCCACGAGCAAATTTTCAGCGATGCTAACGGACGGTTGGCGGACAAGGGACAGCACTTTCATCTTAGGACGATTCTTTCAAGGGACAAACGCAATTTAGACCCCGCCGATGGGGGATGGACGGATGGACGGACGGACATTGGCATCGTATATGTAAGTAAGTTGGCTTGAAAGTGTGCGTGGGACGTGGACGGCTGTGTCTGTGTGAGGGCGGTAGACGGTGGGTGGTGGGTGTTGGGAATTGGGTGGTTTGGGTAGAGCGCCAAAACGGACAGCCATCTAGCTCAGGCGGCCGCTCACACATGTGCTTATATGACCCGCTTGTGTGTGTGTGTGTGTGTGTGTGTGTGTGTGTGTGTGTGTGTGTGTGTGTGTGTGATGCTGTTGTTGTTACTGCCTCCGGCTATGTTTGTATGCCTTATTGTATGCCTTGAACCCACACACGGCCGCGGCAGCCACTTTGTCCAATTTTCAGACGGTCACTTTTTGAAACGAATTTTCCTCACACTCAGATGTGCCTTGTGCGACGCTGCCCGCGCTGCTGTTGTGATGCAAGACCATGAAATTGGCATTCGCATTTTAGAATCCACTTAAACATACTTTCTTCAACCCCCACCAATTGAATGTTCGAGTATCCGCTACCGTGCACAATTCCACCTCCATTCGCATTCGCGTCTACATCTGGACGCCGTACTCTCGCGGTGGTTACTTGCCTCGGTCTCCGTTAAGCCCATGTATGTTCTTGTCCATCTCGTTTATGCTCTGTATGTATAGGACATTATGATCATCCACTCTAAATTGTTCTTTAATTTTAAGAATCCGTTTCAATATAACTTCAGGCAATAAACGAGACTGCATTGGGAAATTTTTTTAATCATTTCTATATCTAAATTTTATTCTCAATAAACGTATTTTACTTTAATCTCTTATGTATTTTTTAATCTTACCAGAGAGCGTATTTATGCAACGGTCTTCATTTTGAAAATCTTTATTGAATATTAACTATTGTTATTATTGTTACTAAATATAGCTGCATATTTTTAAAAACTATTAAAATTTTGAATATTAATTATGAAATGTCGGAAAATTATGTACATGTGAGGGTACTGCACCTCGTATAACAGAAAACAAGTAAGCACATCAAAAATAACAAGTAGAATGCTCGAATTTTAGATAGCCTAGGTCTAGCTCACAAATCCCCAAACACGTCTTTGTACTGACATATATACAGAAAAACATAAATTGTTTAATAACTACATGTATCTAATATCCTAAATGTCATGCACGTCATAAATCACGGCTATGCAGTGCGATTATCGATATATATAGTATTTGTATGTATAATATATAAGATTCATAAATACCTGAAACTAATATATACATGTTCAGTTTTACCTATAGTTCCTATGCATTGTACCATCATAATAGTCATTAATGGAGTTTCAGTAAATCATAAACAGGTCCAATTAAATTATACTAACAACGAATGATTTAACCAAATATTTGATTATAAAATTAGAAAATTACCCATGAAAAATTAACTTATCTGTTTCCTGTTAATGAGTAAAATGGGGTTTGTAACCAATGCTATATTATTGCGCTCCATCGTGATGGTGAGAACATAACGTGCCTGAAATGATATACCATCAGTATTATCGATTGTGGCATCGATTGCTTTGGGATTCATATTTTTAAAAGACAACAAGTGGTACATGTACTCGTACATACATATTTATTAACTAGTTGACACATTTTCTTAAATTTGATAAGTTTTAAAATCAATTCATTATTGTTATTCGTCGGAGGATTTCTCCTCTTCCTTCTTCAAATTCAATCGTGGATCCTTTTGCAATGATGCCTTAACCCGTTCATATTTCTTTTGAGATTCCTGATGTGTTAGTGTCAAACGCTGCTGCACCATTCGTTTCCTAAGTTCTAAATCCTTGGCCTGTTGTACCAAACGATTATAATCAAAATTGTCAAATTGATTCTCGAACTTGTTCAGGAAACGATTAAGGGACTTTGCCTCGCTGGTTAACTGTCAAATTAATAGGAGATGAGAAAGACTGTTATTAAGATATAAGTTGTTCTTACGTCTTCATATTGGCGTTGTAAGTTATTGAGAAGTACGACAAATAGAGTCTTCAAGTCATTTAGGCAGGCATTGTATGCACCCATGGATTGTTCTTGAGTAAGTTGATCCTGATGCTTGAATGGAACCAAATATGGAGCTAAGAAGTCTGCCGGCTTATTGGCTATTTCTCGTTTATGCTCTTGCTCTTCTTCAAACTGTAAGGATGAATATCGTTAATATTATTAAACCTTCAAAGATTGCGATAGAAAACCTGTTGCATTCGAATTGCTCTGGCTGCTCCATTGCGAAGTGGATCGAATAAGCTGAACTTCAGCCTGGGCTCAGACTTTTCTATTCTGCGTAGATCGAAAGTATTGGATATATCATCTTGTATTTTTTCAAACTGCTTCCTTATACGATCCTCCGCCTTAAGTTGATCCAGTAATAATTTATATAATTCCAGATTAGTACGAATCGGATCTAGAGGGTTCGCCTAAAAAAGAATAAGTAGCATAGCATATAACATAATATACTATAGCATATAAAGGTTGACCTACCCTATATACTTTTGTTAGCTTCTCGTCGTAAACCAGTTCTTTACCATAATCTGGCTTGGGTGGCTTTGTAAACTCTACTGTGGTGGCAGTCAGTGCTCCAAATGTGTAATGGAACTTTAATACAATTTTGTTTTGTTGAAACATGAAGGTTCGGCTGGCAATATCATTTGTTCCAATATCATTTTCATCACCGCGATGAAATTTTTCGAAAACTTTCTGGAAACCAAGCAGATGTTGAATTTATGGCAGGTTATCTATCGTATAAGGACCAAAAACATTCCAATACTTACCTTAAGCACATCTCCACTTGGTTTGAATTGAAACTCCCTGTACCAGCACCTGTCGGCGCGATCCTTATAATGTAATATCATTAATCCTGGGCTTATGTCTACCGTTTCCAATGAGTCCAATCTAGATGTTGAACAGAAATTCAATCGTCTGGGTTGTGAGTTGTCCGAGAAATAGTACATGGCTGAAACATTTATTAATAAATGATTAATATTATAAATATTAGATTGTATTAACTAACTACTAACTAACTACTAACATATCAAACTGTCATTGCGGCCTTTAGTAAACTGCTCCTCGTATTGATCGGTTTCGTAGGTATACTTCAAGTGTGTCATTAAGTCAAATCGGTTCTTATAATATTCGAAGCGGACCTTTGGATCGGTGCAGTTATCATCGTTATACAATGTCAACATCATTACTTTCCCGTCATGTTGCGAGTATGGAGAAAACCGTTCGTGTATGGCTCCTTTATATTGAACTCTTTTCCCAGATTTTGGAAAGCGTTGTTCGTAGTCCGCCAAACCGATATGAAGCCTATTCACCCAGCCACATATAGCATCCAAATGCTTTTCATCATCTATATCGTGATCACCCTCTGCTATATTTTCATCTGATGACTGATTATAGGTACGCATTTCGGGTGGTTCCCCTGGCAACATGTGCTCCCAGTCGTTTGTGTCGCGCAAATCCCAACGCAAATCACCGACTCTCTGGTAAGTCTGCTTGTTGACATAATAGTTATACTGGTTCCAGACAGTGTCAACCAGGACGTATTGTTTACAGCCCGTCTCACATATGAATCCCGTTGAAGGCTCTATGAATACTCCGGTGGGTGGCGCTTCCACTACATCTCCATTCACGTCCGTGTATTGTATGCGTGGTTTTACACTCCAGGGTGCATTGTGTATGATCACGACCCAAGCGTGCGAGCGCCGATAATGGTAACGATCGACAGCTAAAAGCTCCAAGTCCTTGAGGACAAAAAAAAAAATTTACGATATTGTCGATAACATCATCAATTAACCAACTAACCAACATTTGTCTTCGTAATAGCTCCATTTCTACTCGATTGTGCTCTGCGGCTCTCTGTCGGTGGACCTCATTCATTTCTTCTTCTAGATGACTATCTAAATCGGGCAGAGGTCGCAGCTTGTACTTGACACTCTGCTCGTCTATCTGCGGTGCCTGCTCAACGGTGTCTTCTTCTTCTATTGGATACGGATACGGCACACGGTATTGGTTATTATTAACCGTCTCCGTGCGCGCAACCCCTGACACCACCATTGCAGGGTGGCCGGCTCCAATAAGCATGCTGGCCAGCAAGGTGGCCATTTCGTATGAGTTTCCATGTCGTTTCCGAAGCAGAGTATCCGGTGAAATTAGACGAGTCGGCTAAAAGTAATATCGATATAGTTTCAGTTCTAGCCTTTGAAACTTAATTTATAAATATCGCTTATTTACTGAAAGACTCTCAAACAAGTAAGAATGTGACATCCGGAAGCTACTGAGAGAGGTCTTGACACTTTACAGGACGAGAATATACACCAACATGTGTATTATATTTGGTTCCTCAACTTTAAGGGTGTTTGTTTAGACTTAAATTGGATAAAAGGGTGTATTAAATCTGTGCAAATGAATGTAACAGGCAAAGGAGATATCTCCGACACTCTAAAGTATATATATTCTTGATCAGTATCAATAGCGGAGTCGATCTGCCCTTGTCCGTCTGTTCGTACGTATGAACGGAAGGACCTCGGATACAATAGACACAAATTTTTGAATGTAGGTTCGTGTTTAGCAAGCGCAGGTCAAGTTTATTTCATATTTCAGATATAATAGATTTAAGTACACGCTAAATTTTTCTCCAGCTGATGGCCCTGGCAGCCATTGCTTCTACACACTTGTCATATAGTTTTTAAATATATGATTAGTTTTTAAATAAAACAAATAACATAAATACCCGAAAATAGATGGGAAATGCATAGTTGCATACAGTTTTGGATCTTTGCCGTACCCAAGGAATCAGCACTTATGTAGCATAAATAATATAAAATGAAACATTTGTCGAAATCGACTAAATTTCTGTTAAGAAATAGTACTTAATACTAAGTAGTGTCTAATCTGGAATAAAGAAATTGTAAAAATGACTATACTACTACTATTTAAGCTGAGCTGTATGTAAATTGTAATTTGTGTCGAAGCAAGCTGAAGATGCAAACGCGATGCATTAGAAAAATACCTCAGCAAATAATAGGTCCCTTTCCAGGAATTGTCGCCCAAGCCGTTGCGCAGCATGAGACAAAAAGGACACCTTTTACTACCCATGTAAGTATTAGCCTTCGCAAAAGGTTGTTAGAAATTGCTGACGCAGCGGGAAGTGCGGAAAAGAACTCGTTTTTGCTTGTTGGAAGTCAAATTTTGTAAATTTACTATCGAGGAGTCAGTGCACGGTATACAGCCGTATATACATAAGTACTATATGAAAATGATAAACTTATGACTAGAGCGCTTTCAAGTTTTTAATCGACTGACTGAAGAATATACTCTATACAGTAATTGTATGACTTTTTGAAATAGACACATTTTAGCGGATGTCCTGAGGCGCACGTTTTACATGAATCGGAACAGTCGAAGTATCGGTATGTCTGTCCAGGTCTGTCTCAAGCTGCGACAAAGCAGTAAATCGCACCCCTCCCTAATCCGCCCTATGTTTTTCTTTCTTATCTGTGCGCTGAGCGTTTACCTGCGCAGCTGCAACTACCCGTATCTCGTAGGTGTATGGGCATGTGTCACTGCCCGTGTCCCATTCATCACTCTTGCCTTATGAACAGGGTCTAAGGAGACTCTCCTGCGATTTGCAAGAAAAATAACCAAGTCTGCGAGTATGCCGACTGTGAAGCGTAGCGAAATAGCCACCACCGCTTGCGTGTCCTGCAATTACTGGAAGGATCTCTCACTCTCTCTCTCTCTCTCTCTCTCTCTCTCTCTCAGACTTACCTAGCAGCACTCATTGACGTTTCTTTGTATATCTTGGGTTTGCTAAGTGGGCGGCAGGCTTATTTGTCATACACTATAATAAACACATTGCATTGTCAAATAAAACTCATTCCAATTATATAAATATATTCTGACCTTGAGCTAATAAACTTCCAATACAAAACCCCTTTGAGTATCTGCCTGTAAATACATTAATATGATCTTTTCCCATATTATGATTATTATTTACTTAAGTTTTCTCACTTTCTATCTAATACTACCTTAGTTCGGAATCGATTCAAGAATCTACGTACAAACGGAACTTGACTTTGAAATATCATAATTCAAATGATTATCGATACATAAGTTCCGAGGCTCGAATAGGCTCACAAAATGGTTGTACATTTCATAAAGTGAAGAAATTGCCGGCTTCCGGTATTTATTTATTTATTCCCTTCTCTTTTTAATTCAATGCCAATGTTTCTACCATAATTTTGAATTATGCCACAACAAGCTTAGATCAAATTGATTGAAATCAGGAATTTCATATCATTTGTTGCATTTCGATCATTTTAAATAGAGCGGAGTTTTCGGTTATCGAGGGGCGCTACCTACCTATGTGTTCTATGTAGTTTACCTGTATTCTGAGGACATCAGTCTGGTCCATCGCATTTAGGCAAAAGGGGATCGATTTATAGCTAAAAGAAATACTTGTTCGACAAATTTGTGCCTCGGCTATATTTCACGTGGTGTTCACTATCCACGTTTTATAGCATTTTCTGCAGACCTTGTGAACGCGCCCCGTTGCGACGTTTCGGAAAGTTTATTGAAATGCAAAATCCCCGTGAAGCCATAAGAATCACAATGAGGCGTTCGTGGCAGTACAAAGTCATCAGTGAGCAGCGGGGGGAGCGACATCGCGGCATTCGAGGTCAAAACCATTCCCTGCCAGCCAGTTCGTCGACAGCGTCTAATTGAATCCGCAGCAGCGTCGATGGCTCAGTTCACGGGGCGAGTTTTCCCTTACACATATGTAGGCATACACTTAGAGAAAAACAAATGTTACTAAAGAACCCAAATTACCTAAATTGTCTATCTTCAATGTCGTGAGCAGGAGTCAATTTTTATGATCGCCCCTTTTAAGGAAGATTATTGATCATTCATTCGTTCTTATTTCGAAATATTTATTGCAAAATAAGTTAAATAAATTTTTCTTAAAAGCTTGTATATTATGTATGTATACATTTTATGGACAAGCAATAATTTTATATCTAAAAATATTCCAAGACGTTCATTGTAACCCTCAAACTCTGGATCTGGATTCATAACTAGTCGGTCACCGAGAAAGGTAGAACTAGTCACAATAAATGGCAAAATTTTTCAAATTTCCAAATATTCAAAATATATTTGGACCGGCGTTCTTGTATTTAAATCGAATTTGCCTATTATTCAACCTTGCGGATGAAAGTTTTCAAACTTCGTTCGTATAACATTATCCTTGCTTATTTTTATGAACAAGCGTTAATTCAAATTCTTGTTATGTGAATGAAAATTTCAGAAGCAAATGGTATAAAGAAGATTTCGGTACCACCTCTTTTTTTGAGTGTATGTATGTATGCGGCTGGCTTGGCTTGTTGTTGTTTCTGTTTGCCCGCTGACGTCGGGCCCTCTTGGCGGTGGCGCGAAATAAGAAACGCTTCAAGGTTATTCGAACGTGTTAAATTAGGATCAAGCCTTGTATTCGCATTCGCAACAATGGTGGAGAGAACATGACAAAAACAAAGGAACGAATGCACACTAAAGCGTCGAGAAACAGGCGCCCGGTTACTTAAGCAGGGGGCACAGCTCAAATTACAGAAATGGCAGTGTCCATCTGAGTTTCAGGCAAAAAACAAAAAAAAAAAAACACAACTTGAACAAAATGCAAAATTTGTGCGCCAAAAGCGGTAAAAATTCGCAAAAAGGGTGGCAAATAACAAAGACTGACGCGACAACTTTACCCGCGCCTGATTGTTGGTTGTGGTGAAGCTGAAGATAACGCAACAGCGGGCCACCGACCGCCTTCAAATGGTGATGCAACGCTACTTAAAACATCCACCCACATGCCCACATAAGCCCGTGCGGGCCCTATGCTCGCAGTAACCCGAGGCGAAGGACGAAGGACTCACGTGGGAGGCACATCGCTTATCGGGGCGCATAATGAGCCGCTGCCATCTTTGTCATAAGAGCATAGAAACAAAGCGGTGAAATTCAGCGCGATTCCTTAAGCACTTGCGGGAGTGTTGCGCGCCCAAAGCCTCAAGCCCCACGTCCGAGGATGTGGGTTCCAGGGCGGTGCGGTGGTACGGTGGTGCGATGTGGTGTGCAAGTTCTTAAATGAGCACACACGATGAAAATCAGCGACTTAACCCCTTTATGATAATGTTGCGCACGGAAGTGTTATTGTCCTCGGGACAAAAGGACGCACGGCATAAACACTAGCCATCATAATACGCGCAGAACCGCCGTCGTAATCACAGGCAATGATGCTCCATACATAGTATCCACGAACATAAACCCAAACCTTTGTGTGTCTTCTTAATAATGACATACTCGTATGTGTACTAGGTACGGGTATGTGCATAAATCCGCAGCAAAGGGTCTTCCTATTATACGCCGTACTTTCCAGGCCCATCAAAGTCTCGGGCAATAGCGCCAAAAGATTAAGATGTAAGTAAGTCAATGACGTTTGGTTCTCTCCTGTTATCCAAATTCGACCAAGTCAATATTTAACCAAATGAAGGTATTATACATGAACTCTAGATATTTTCGACCGTTAGGATATTTGTTTTACAGTTGTTTTCAAGTGTTTTGAGTCACATTTCACAATATGATTGTATATCTCTTATCTTATTGTATCTTTCGAACAGACTAGACCAGCGAGTGCTCTAATATAGTGAAGTCGACTATGATATGCCCTGCATATAGGTTTCAAGCTCCCATACATATGTAAATATCTGTATATAAAGTGGAGGTTTTGTCAGTACTTAGCTAATGTTAATATATTCCCATATTTTTTAAGAAAGTTTAGTTTTTTTATTATCTTATCTCTATGAAATTTTTGGTACACATAGAGGATATGGAATTAAATACTTATACCAAAAATGAAGGTTTGATTTGAGAACATTAGTGTTGCAAGTAATTTTTATTAATTGGGAGAAATGGGAAAGATTACTCAACCTTATAGCTGAACTGACGGACAAGCATACGGACATACTGGCATGATTTCATCGATTACTCTGTGGTTGTTATTTACCTATTTTATGGAAACAATGTATTGAGCTATTTGAAAGAGAAGCGATATTATTTAGTTTGGTACGGTGGCTGCCTGACCTGTATGCAAACAAACACATTTGTCACGTTACACCGCATTAGCAAACTCCACGATGTGCCATTATATTACGCTACTTATGCAAAGCACACTAATACCCTTTGAAGGCATAGAACTGAAATGTCCTTTAAAATGAGGACACACGTCTGGTTCTTATTGATGGCACTCGCGCATTCACGTAGCATCCCATCGCATCAACTACAGTGTCCGCGTCTGCTTCCGCGTACTCAGTCGCGTTCACGTCACCGTCATCGACTTC
Source organism: Hirtodrosophila confusa (assembly GCA_035043065.1). Lineage (NCBI taxonomy): Eukaryota > Metazoa > Arthropoda > Insecta > Diptera > Drosophilidae > Hirtodrosophila > Hirtodrosophila confusa. Next base: position 219,205 of record JAWNNI010000105.1, on the reverse strand, counting down.
GCCATATGACGGTTATCCCTTCAAGGCTTCAAGGGATAGAGGGTTGAAAAGGAGTCCGCTACAGAATGTGCCCGTTCTTAGTGGCACGGAAACGTCGCGATGTAATGGGATCTCACATATGATGTTTTGACCCACGCAGTAGAAGTGGGTGGGATTCGTTTACGGTGGGAATGGTGGGGATGTGGGTGATGATGGTGGATGATACTTTCAAAAGGGTCACGTATACTTATTCAGTATTAGCTAAGTTAGTAAAGCAAGCAACAAGAAAGCAATTTAAAATAGTATTATTAAATTATAGGCTTAGCATATTCTAATAGGTATAAAAAAGTATGTGTTAAAAATACTATTAATATATAAAGATTAATAAGCAGCTATCTTTGAGTGTTACAGAAATACTTTTCAAGCCCCAAAAACCCCATTGTCGTTTGAAGTGAAGTGATTGTTCTTATAACATATGACAAAGTATAACAAAATTCGAAATTGGCTGAGACAACTACTGCAATATTATATTATATTTTCAATTGATCCGAACCGACAGCAAATATGTAGCTACGGGTACCAAAGAGAAGCATCTGTGACAGAAAAACAGACATACATAGATCGACTGGGCTTTTGGTCAAGAATATGTATACTTTATAGGGTCGGAGATGCCTCCTTCTGCCTGTTACATAAAGCTAAACAATTCCATGGGTTGTACCCGTTTTCTGGGTACAAGGTGTAAGAACTATTTCTCGACTGAGATTCTAACCACAGAAGTTATGTGTTAGAGGCCGAATAGCTTATCTTTACTCTACTTACTGCCACAATAGTTAGATTGAGATGCTGATTTTAAATACAATACGTGCTATACTGTAGATAAATGCTTCACCGTTGGTGATTATGATCTAAAATGCTTAATTTTGTCTAAAAATAACATTGTGCAGACGCTAGGGGATTAGGACTGCCTGGTCATCAGGCACCAGGCAACTGGCAGCCTAACGACGTCGCACAATTTACTGTCGCTGATTCGTTCCAAGTCATGTGGCGTTGCCCACACCCAGATTATTTTCTCCGAGTCGCTAAGAATACTGGCTGGATAGAATATTGCTGCTGAGGCAAGGACGAGGGAAAGGGCGAGTGCGCGAATCCAGACAGATGCTGATGCAAGGACTCTGACGCGTTCGCAATGTCTGAGAGTGTTTGTTTAAAGGAACACACAAAACCCAAAGTGTGAGGGAAGTAGAACTGGCCAGTTCTCCGCTCGGCAACGGTTCGTGGCAGCGAAGTCGGTGACTAGTTTGCTTTGCTGGCTGCGGATGATGTTGTAGACGCGCCTTGTCCAATGTCCTGCTTCCTGTGACGTGGGGACGCGGACGCGGTAGTCCTGCGATTTAAACTGGACATGGCATGGTAAACAGCAGCAAGTGCCACAGGCAGAACCAGAGCCATCACCTCATGGGCACTGAATCGTCGTCGTTAGCTCTCGTCTGTCCATATATGGCTAAGTTTTTTGTCTGGCTGTGGGGAGCCGTTGCCCGTTACCCGTTGCCCGTTACCCGTTGCCCGCTACCCGTTACCCGTTACCCCGTTACCCGCTGCCAGCGAGAGGTCTTTCTTTGTGCCAATATAACGCAGGCCAAAGGATTGGGGTCTGGCGGTGGGGTTTGACGCAAAATTGCGCCACTCGGCCGCATGGCTTGACTTGGCTAGGTTACTCGCTGCACCACCGCCTGCCACTTGCTCTGATCTCAAGTGGGCTGCTATGCATTGTTCTGCTTATGCGAGCAAGCAAGGCACGAGGTATACCTTCATCACATATGCACATACATACATATATACTATATATGTATATGTGTATGCGTATGTGTGTTCCATTCGCATCCGCACATTCTACGGTCCGTCAGTCAGTGTCAGGTCTACATACGCTGAAAGTCGCGATGCCTATAGGAGCAGCAAAGGGGGTATTGAGGGTATGTCTGATGCCGTCGCCGTCGTCGTCGCCGTCGCCGTCGCCGTTTGCCGCAGGGTGGTGACTGCGGATTTTAGCTGAATTGGTGCGGGGTTGCGCTCTGATTGATGTAGGGAGCGAGTCCTTCTACATGTTTTGGCTTGAAATCTCCTTGTCTTGCCTGTCCTTTGCCATAGACGACAGCGCTTGTCGCAGACGATGGCAACGATGCTGACCGCGCGACATCCTGCTTTCTATTTTGATGAAAATTCGCGATTGTGTGCATTCAACCGGAACCGACAGCGTTTCCATCCCCTTTTTGGCAGGACACATCGCTGTCCTCAGTAGTATTGTATTGAGTTTCATTTTGCTGACCTGCTGTTTGGTGACTTCAATTTGGCCACACTCTCGTACCTGTGCGGAGCAAACACATTGAGCGCTAAAATCAATGTGAAATATTTTGAAATCAAGTTAATTCTGTATAAATATAAACGGCCCTCTTAATTATTTAGTAGCCACACATCGAAAGCTACTTTTGACGATTTAAAAGCCATAAGCTTGCAGCGTCCTTATAGGTATGCCTCTTCCTGTAACCGTTTGTCTTTTTTGCTGAATGTTGCTTGAGGAGACACTCACACATACTGACATTTTGACATGCCACGTGGTAGGTGTTGTACCTGGGTAGAGTTGTGTCTAATCGTTCAGAAAAGGTTCGATTGAACTACTTATAAGCTGAACGAACACACTGATTGTTGTTTAACTTGTTCGTTTATTCGTTTTGTTCTTTTAAGTTTATTAAATGTTAACATTTTCGGAAGATATTTAACAAATACATGAAGATGATCTGAGGTAATAATAATAATCGAAGATGTGTTTCGGTTGAACATAACGAACGAACAACCACAACGACCGAAAGAACGAGCTATAGCTATTTCACCTTTTAGTTCGTTCACCAAAAGTGAACTAATCGACAATTGAACAACGATGTGCAACTCTGACTGGTGGCCCTCCCATATACACACTCACACACACATACGTACACAGCGACCGGCAGAAATGCGCGCCAAATCGCGTTTTTGTGTTTTACATCGCTGCCGCAATATTTCCTTGTACTTTCATTGTCGACAAGTGGGCTGCAAAGGACATGACACTCGAGGCACAGGCACAGGCACGGGCACGGGCCAGGCTCAATGCTTACCAACAGCCTATGGCCGCATAGTGTCGCCAATTTTGCTCTCCCTGTACTGCAGTATCGATAATGAAACAACAACAGCAACGACGTGTATATGTAGCAGACCCAAGAAAAAACCCTTTTAAATCTATAGATATGCATATGTATGTGTAACAGTGAATACAAAAACAAATTTTTACTTGTCTGCTGTAGTGCCCTTAGCATCTCTTCAGCTTCGGCTTGTCGGCATTTTCCTGCTAAGCCAAGTGAATAGCAAAATCCAAATGACGCTGCGTCATTTCGCGACCTCTCAATAGTTTCGCAGATCCCAGTCGACCGGATGCTTCAAATTGGGGGTTGATATCTAGGAAACAGCGATAACACCACAGTCTCCGACGCTCACTAATCTTGAGTGTATATAGCAATAACCCATTATAATGTAGTAAGTTAGTTGTCTTAAGTACGAAATCAATTAATGCAATAGGGTTTTCAATAATAGGATTAATATACTGCATGTAATATACTGTCCGGCTGTCTGGCAATGTATGTATGTATATGTTAATTCAATTTATTGAAACTAGAGAAACCAAATTTGGTATATGTTTATAAATTTGAGAAATTCCCCCGCGAATTAACAATATCTATTAGGCCCGTTCTGAGTTCCGTCTACTTTACATTCCGAAGCGTTGTTGATTTTTTAGCAAAAGATTTTTCTGTTTGATGTTATGTGTGTGTAGTTTTTGATCCTCTGACTCAAAGGAATGCTTTTCAATTGGTTTTTTTAGCTGAGATTCGGAGCTTAGAACAACTTACAACTTTGATTCCAGAGGATTTGATAGGAATGGGAAATGACATAAGAACTGTATATAACCCACAGCTTTATAGCTAGGCTCACAAAATTTTATTTGAGGACTACTGATGACCTCCTTGAAAGATTTGACGCAAGCTATTTTTGACACGCCCACTTTCGCCTCTGCAAATTAGGAACATAAAACAGATTGGAAGCGAAGTATTCTGCAATCGGAAACTTCCGATGGCGAATTGATAGTATAAATTTGAAGTATAAATTTGGCCTAAGCAAGTTTTTGGGCTAGCAAATTTTGCAAGAATCTATGTTCTGTACTTATACTCTGTTCCCGAAGGGAAAAATAGTATATTGGGCTTGGGAAATGTCCGTATGAACGGAATTTTTTTCCACACCCTTGAAGCAACCAAACTTGGTACACATGTTTGTATATACCCTTAATTTATGAAGTGTCGATATCCCTCCCAACCCCACCCCCTCCCCCACAATTTGGGGAAAACCTATATCTTCCACACTTTTAAAGCTATGGTCAACAAATTATGGCATACAGACTAATGTTGAGATTTCTAATAGATCTGCATCAAAAATTTGTTGACACCCCACCCCTTACCCCGCAAAACGGCATATGATATCCACAAAACACGTTTTTCACAGGGGTATATCTCCTGCAGTTTTATAGCTAGAGTCACCTAATTTGGCATACAGACTAATTTTGAGCCCCTGGACAAATCTGCATCAAACAATTTTTGACCACCCACCCCCTCCCCCGCAAATGAGCAAAATCTATATCTCCCACACCTGTTCAGATAGAATAATCAAATTTGACATACAGACTACTGTTTTCTTCGCGTCTCTTTGCTAACCCACAAATAAGCAAGTTATACCGGACTGGAACAGGGTATTCTGCTGTCGGATACGTCAGACTGCAACGTTCTTACTTGTTTTAAGTTACCACTGGAAAGATCCGCGTAATATTGAGTTAATGTATAAAAATCTTATATTTTTGTAGATTTTTTAAACATATTCCGAGTTGCATCACCAATTAAATTGATTAATAACTGTACTGTCACGGGGTAAAAATCTAAATTACATGAGTGTAAATTGATAAAGCTTACAATGTGAGCTTTCCATGGTGCTTAAACAGCTTAACCGAATTTAACTGTACCATCTATTATTAAATTCGGTTAAATGTCTTGTTTGCTTGATTAGTGTTACTTTGACACATGTTCTGATAGATTAAGGTCGGTTTCTACATCGGTTAGATATCATTGAAATCATTTTCCTGAAATTTCGACTTAATTTTAGATTAAGATGCCCCAGTACATACATATGTATTTAGTTTAATTTAAGTTGCTTATTAGAATATTAGAAAGATTAAGTGTAAATAAAAAAAAGATTAAACAAACAAAACAAAAATATTATTGAAATGAGGATTTAATAAATATGTGATATAAACTGCATAAATATGTATCAGAAGAAGTCTCATTAGTAAACAGATAGGCAGTTGAAGTGAAAACTTAATGTTTTTTCTGACATTTATAAATAAGACAGACTTATCTTATCTTTTCAATAAACATTTGTTTTCATGATATTTTCAGGATGAGGAGGCCTCACATGTCTGATTCTTATAATATTCCAGAGATAGATTAGCTTTGGACCTGCATCAAGCTATGAAGTTATGCAAACACTCCACATGCATCTATCCATGCTAAAATCCATCCAGTTGCTCTGGCCGTGCACTACGAGTATGTATTCGCAAATTGCAATTGCAGTTGCAGGCTTAGCACATACGTACTGGCATCTGTATGTATGTACGGGCTCGAGAATGTATGTACTGTTTTGGACATACTGCAATTAGCAGCTGATTGAACTTGCATACATATATGCTTCTAGCGCCTTGCTCCTGCTCCAGCTCCTGCTCCTGCTCCTGCTCCTGCTCCTAGCAGGCATCGTTCGTCTTAGTAGCAAAGAATATCTTAACAAAGCTCGAGCGAGTATATAAGGAGCGCGGGAGGTGGTGGAGCGGGGGACCAAGCAAAGGATACAAGAAAAACTGCATGTGTCTGCGTTATTTGCATGTGGCTGAGACTCGCAATGGTTTTCGGAGCAGGACGCAGTGGACGCAATGGACGCAGTGTGCATGTCTTTCCTTGCTGCATATAGTTTAATTTCGAGAAGGATTCGGCCGCACGTTGCTAAGAGCTTTTGCCAAAGTCGTCTCCATCCCTGTCTCACGAGTGCTGCTCACTCGCTTGCTCCGCATCCTTTTTCGGCCGTGCTGCCTTCCTTGCGCTTCGCTCGTTCTCTGTCCAACATGTTGGCCAGCATCAGGAGCCATGCTAAGCGTAAGCACGGTGTAGATGCAGTCCGAGTCGGTCAGTGGTCAGTAGTTGGTGGTCGAAATTGCTGCGTCTGCCATGGTCCCTCCGCTGGCGCCTCAATTGTTTCAAATTCTGTTTTCTCGAATGCTGCAGCGATGGCAACGACAACGACAACGGGCAACGACAACGACAACGACAACGACAACGGCAGTGGGAGCATTTAGCTTAGATTGGAAGGACAAATGCCAGGCTCGGCATGCACGTTTGCCTTCTTCTTACGCGGCATCCTGGGCAGTCCGACATGGCAAACACACAGCCACACGGACACTCAGGTAACGGTAGCTGGCTGTCAAAAGAGCTCGGACATCGGCTGGCCTCTCGGCAGTGGTGGTAGCTGAGATGTTAGGGGCTGAGGCGGAGGCTAAGGCTGAGGCTGAGGCTGAGGCAGGGGCAGACGCATTAAAACAAAGCAAGCTACGAACTACGATATGCAAATCATAGCAACGGCAATGAGCAGAACAACATGTACAGAGCTATAGTGCTATAGCACAGAATGGAATAAAACGAAACGCAAGGAAAAGGATTTCGAGGAGGACGGGCTGAATATAACAACTTGCGAGAGCTGCGGTTTTCGTCTGCACAAATCGCCTTTGCTTACACAAGACCAAGGCTGCACACAACGGCCAAAAAAGGATAGCCGCATGCCTGGCAGTAGGGTTAATCGGAATAGGGTGCTTAGCAGGTAGCGACTAACTAAGAGGCCCAGCCAGGACTACACAACATGAGCTGCGGACAAGGGATTAAACTGTTTCCTTAGTCTGCCGCATTGCTGCAGCATTTTCTACAATATAACTTGTAAGCCACTGGACAAGTCCAGCAAAAATGGGCGGGTGCGTACTGCGCCTGAGATGCGACAGGTTGAACTCATGATTCGCAATCGAAAAACGATCAGATCTGGGCCTGTTCTTATAACGTACGTCTCTAAATGGTGAACGCATATAATTAACGAGCGTTTTCCCATTTTGATGTTCCGAATCCCACATGTTTATAATTGTGGGAAATCGATAGCTAATCGAACGAATCAGCTGTTTTTACCATAAGACTTAAAAAAAAAACGATTTCCATCTTTAATCAATTGAATAAAAGATATTAATTGGCTTCAGAAATGTTGTATAATATTTAATTAATATAAGCAAATATTCAAATAAAATAAAATAATATTTTGGATTTTGCGATTTTGAATTGAGTTCAATTGAATTACCGCTAATTTCAAACGGTAATGGAATTGAAACATACCTGAATGATAATATTCTCAAATATCATATGATCATACTAGGAGTGTCTGTTTTGGTGGTATACTTAAAACTGAAGCTGGTTTCTAAGAATTTGTTTCATTAAGACGATGACAAACCTGTGAAAGAAAACACAGGAACGCAGGTCTGACATGAACATCGCTATTTTAGTCTTCCTAAGTACAAACACAGATACGCATGTACATATGTATGTGAGTGAGTAGGTATAAAAGCACACAGGCATTTGGCTTTTTAGGAGGCAAACTGAAAATTTTGTTTTTAAAACTGTTATATGAAGACAATGCGAGAAGAAGTGGAGTCCCTGATAGGGTGTGGGTGGTGTATGTGCTGGAAATCATACACATAATACACACACACACACAAGCACACATGTCCAGTAGAATATTTGTATGTCTATTTAGACACACACACTCACACACATACGCATATTGGATCGACGGAGCAGCAGTGGTGACCAGCGTCCTGCCCCATGTGCCTTCATCTTTCAATTCACGCGAAAATTTCCTTCGCCGACGTAGCGCACCAAGGTGTGAGTGTGAGTGTGTGCGGTAGGTGGTGGCGGGCTAGGGGGATGGGTTGATGGGAATAGTGGGCGATGGTGACGGTGACGGTGACAGCGAGGCGGGCGACATGTATGGGTGAAAGCGAATCGAGTTTAGTTGAGGACGACGACGAATTCGTAATTGTGCGCACACACGCACCAACACCAAGCCATTGCATAGATGGCGAGGGTAATGGGGGGTGGGAGAAGGGGAGGAAAAGGGCGCTGTGGTAGCTATCCATGCTGGACGACAAATCGGCCGCTGGATGGACCACGGACGAAGGACGTTCACTGAAGCAGCTGGCAAGGAGCTGGAGATATTAGAGAAAGTACGACACCAAACGAGCGGACGAACGAAAATGGAAAATTTCGCCTTGGTGGACAATGGTCGGTCGGTCTGTCGGTCGGTCGGTTCGTCCTTTCGTCGGTAGGTCGGCTGGTCGGTTGGTCTGTCGGTCGGTCGGCTGGTCGGTATGTATTCAGGCCGGCTTCCATGCGATGGGAGGCAGTATCGCCGATGAAAATCTGAAGTATACACATATGTATGTATTATGTATATCCATACGTGACTTGCGATAAAGCAACTCTAAATTTTCACTGCAACGAAATTTTGCGCTAAGGATGTTGAAATGTGTATGTGTGTATGTGTGTATGTGTGTGTGTGTGCAAGTGTGTATGCTGACGGCGGATGAACCGAACCGACCGCCGGCCCTCGAACCCCCTTCCAAGTAATCGGCTGGCTTTTTAGCAACAGGGATGTGGACTTCTTGCCGATGCTGCCCAGCTATAGGTAAAGTCCTGTGTGATTATTGTTGCTGTGTTGTTGGCTGTTGCTTCGCCTTAGCTGTGTGCGTGTGTGTGTGTGTGTGTTTGTGGACATACACATGCATATTTCTCAGTTTCGAAAGCTATTCTTAGCGATTTCTCGAAAGGCAACTCTGCTGACACTGTTGTTGTCTTTTTCGTTGTTATTATGGTCACCGGCAATAGTCGCTGTCGCTGCTGCCGACCACATCAAATTGCAGCTGGATGTGCTGCTGAGTATGCTATATTGCCAAAAATACATAGCTACTGCAATATCCTTGTCTGCCGGTCACTTCAACTTACGCATATGCCTTCGCAAATTTACATACATTGTGCATAAGCGGGAAAGGATTCAAAATTACATAAGCAACAATTGCTTATATGCATATTATTCCATAAGCAACCATTACTATACCAAACTCTTTACTACCGATCCCGAGAGACTATTTCAAATATCTTACCAATTATTACTAAGTATCAGGAAAGTAACAGTTGATAATTTAAGATAATAAGAACGTTGCAGTCGGACGTATGCGACAGCAGAATACTCTGTTCCCAGTCCGGCATAATTTGCTGTTCGGAAAGAGACGCGAAGAAAACAGTAGTCTGTATGTCAAATTTGATTTTGCTCATTTGATGGGGAGGGGGTGGGGGATAAATTTGTTTGATGCAGATTTGTCCAGGGGGTCAATATTATTCTGTATTCCAAATTGGGTGACTCTACCTGTGCAGGTGTGGGAGACATAGATTTTGCTATTTGCTGGGGCGGGTCAAAAATTTGTTAACACTTAAAAAAATGAGTGTATACACCAACATGTGTACCAAGTTTGCTTGCTCTAGCTTCAAGGGTGTGGATAAAAATTGCGTTCATACGGACATTTCGTAAACCCAATATACTCTTTTTCCCTTCGAGAACAGAGTATAATGACATTTTTATACTCATATACTATGCGTATATACATACACTAGCTGGCGATACTCCGACCTTGCCCGGCGAACTAATTACATAAAAGTGCATTTTGTTGAATTTGACTACATTCGACAATCGTTAGAAATACACAAAAATACACAATTTTCCTACCGTGGGGGTAGACTTTCTAATCAGTTGAGCCATATGTTTAATGATTTGTTGTGTAGGGCTATGACAATGACTTTGAAGACGATCTACCTTAACAAATAATAAATAAAATAATAAAATAATATCACAGGCAGAAGGAGACATCTCCGACCCTATAAAGTATATATATTCTTGATCAGTATCAAAAGAGATTTCGATTTGGCCATGTCCGTCTGTCTGTCCGTCTGTCCGTCCGTCCGTCTGTCCGTCTGTCTGTCCGTATGTATGAACGCAAGGATCTCAGCAACTAAAAGAGCTAGAGACACCAAATTTGGAATGTAGGTTTGTGTATAGCGGAAGCAGGTCAAGTTTGTTTCTAATTTCAGATATATCCCCCTGTTCCCCCGCAATTCGATAAAATCGTTTTATACCAACATCTTTAAAGATATAGCTGTGGAATTTGTCATGTACATACAATACTTCAATCAATCTGTGATACTGTAAAAGTTCAAGTTGATCGGTTGATAAACACGGAAGTTATTCAACAAACTAGATTCAGTGATTCAGGGGGAAGCACAGCCACCACTTAAAATGCCTCGCTTACGCTGTCACTTTTTGTATAAACAAAAAGTTTTGTCAGGATATCTTCATTATCAATAAAGTTGGTCATACAACAACTCAATTGTGGACCAATCGTTTTTATGGTAGCAATATGATTTAGTAATCCGATTCAGTCAGTTCTGATATAGTATGACTGCAGAAAAAGTTTGTATAGTGTTATAGTTATAGTGAAAAGTGCCCTAACTTATAAGCTTTAGCTTGTAGCACTAGGAAACTAGGAAACTACGAAACTGATCAAGAATATACACATGTACTTAATGGGGTGGGAAACGTCTCCTTCAATATGTTACACATTTCGTGACAAAATTATGATGTCTTCTGCAGGGATGTACAATTTTAAATATCTTTTTATTTTATTTTAAATATCTGAATATCCGATCACCTCGATCGTAAATTGAGTTGTGTGATAAACTTTATATCTTCGGTACTCCGATAAAGGTGATCTTCCTAGTGTGAATATTGAACTTAATTTGAGTAGATTATATTTAAAGAACCCTCAACATTATATGTAATCTAAGACGATTCCTTCCCACTTAATTCCAATATATGTTTCACCAATTGACTGCCTATCGATGCTTGGACGTATAGTGGGGGGATTGTAAAGCCGCTTTTCAATTCGGAGAGGGTGTTGGGGAGTCAAGGCAACTTGACGTGCGTATGTAGCACAGGTTAATAGAAGCTAAACGCAGCAGCGCAGTCCGAATGAGAACAGCTGCTCAGCTCCCTTAGATGCTCTCAGCCATTGAATGCTCTCGCAAAAGAGTGAACGAAAGAGAGAGAACGTACGCTCAGGAGCAGGGAGGAGGTGAGCAATCATAAACACCCGATGAAGGCAAACATCACAACAAAGCGATGAAAACTTGACTTGGGCTAACACCAATGATAACGAAAGCAGCAGCAGGACACAACAGGACGAACAGAACGTAACATTAAACAGGCCTAGGTTCAGTTTAAGCTATGCTTTAAGGACCTCTATGCTGCACACACTCGCAACGAACAAGTCCACGTGTTAAGGACAACATGATGCACGTTTCCGCGCGTTTCCGCCAAAGCCAAGCCCGATGTCAATGTTGCTCTTGGTGTTCGTCCTGGCCCAGGTCCCGGTTCCTGTCCGCCATTCGCCATCTGCGGTGGTTGTCTTGTGATATTTCTGCAATTTGCTCACGCTAAAAAAAGGCCAAGACATTGTATCGCAACTGTCCAGCAACCCTGCATCCCGCCAACAACTTTGAACACGCACACACACTCACACACACACGCACACAGAGAAACTCACATTTTGCCAACGCTGCACGCAGCATTCGATTTCGCTCGTATTTGCGGTGGTTTGGTTTCTCTTTACTCGACCAACGGCCCATCTATCCATCCAACCATCCAACCATCCATCCATCCATCCATCCATCCCAAACAAAAAACTACACATACACTAGCATATACACGCATACACACACGCATGGAGCAAGATTTAAATATACATATAAGCAGAAGAAAGTAGGCCTGCTGCTGTCGCTGCTGCTGTCGCTGCCGCTGCCGCTGCCGCTGCTGCTGCGGCCAAGAAGGATGTGCGCCTCGCAAACCCGACCGGCCGTCAAGCCGACCGCACGACCATTGCGTCGTCGTCGATGCCTATGTGTCTGAATTGCATGCGAATGTGTATGTGTATGTGTATGAGTGCGTGTGTCCAGCCTGTCCCTGAGCACGGCCAGTGGCTGTGGTGCGGCGGCGAGAGCAAGGCTGCGTCTTCGCTGCCGTCTTGGCCGTTATTAATCATTGTACATTTGGCTGTCACCGAAAAAGGCCGCGAATACGCAAACAGCGGCTGCAGGCAGAGAGGGAGAGCGCGCTGAGCGGCACACACACACATACACACACACACTCACGCACACACAAAGTGTGGCGCAAAGAAACAGAAGAACGACAACAAAACTGACCATACGAGTGTAAACAAAGTCACACACACGTGCACTCGCTCGCTCGCTCGCTCGCTCACTAACACAGGCGCAAATACTCGCACACGCACACGCAGACACGGACACGGAGCGGTCGCGCTCAGGAGAAACAGCTCGTGGTGCGGAAATTCGCCGCGCTAAAATCAAAATTCGCTCACGATTTCTGCGCTCGCTGACTCGCGGTAGTTTGTCGCCGGACGCTAGATGTTTAGGTTCGCAGGACACTGGTGAACGGCAGAGCGGTCATATCCTTTTGACAGCCGGTCGCTCAAACACGGTGTGCGCTGTCGCGGCTGATGTTCGCGATTATATTTGACATTCTCAGCTAATTGATTCGAAGAGTTGGCCAGACAATGTGCGAGATAATTTAGTTTTACATCGAACCCAAGATTGTGCTTCCAATGTTTTGAATTTAATTCTACAAACTATCAACAAAAAAAACAAAAACAAATAAACAAAACAACAGTGATAATTCATTCATAATTAAAATGAATGCAGCATTGCAGTGAACAGTTCAACATTTGTGAGATTTATGCAACGTGTTTAACCGCAAATCAAATCAATTTTAAAAATCATCGAATCGTCGAGTATTGCCGGACGATTTTTCGAAAACTTTTTCCCTGAGGTGCTCCAAAAAGGTTAGTATATATGATGAATTTAGTTTAAATGTAATACTATATTTTGAAACCAGGCTTAGAAAGAAAAAACTTTGAATCCGTTCAGGTGTGACACCAAGTTTTTAACAATCATTCAATTGTATACATATGTATACAATACATATACATATACATTCATACATACATATGTATGTGTATGTGTATATGTGTATTGGTGTAAGCGAGTAAACAGAGGGGCTCGGCCCAGCATCCAGATATTAAATATAAATATATCGAACTAATAAATACATAATAAGCATAAACATAGTTTCAGTTGTGTAAAATAATTTACGTAAATGTTTTAAATGTTATATTTATGTACGATTCTTATAACACAAATTTGTCAAATTAAGTTGAATTTGAAACATGATCAACTCCTCTCAAATATACTTTGCATAATGGAGTTGGTCAGTCATTAACTTGAAGTTTTTTTATGTATATATTATTATACTGCCTATTTCTAGTTTATGTTTCCAAAGATAAAGTAATTATTTTTGCATTTGCGATAACATTGAAACTCTTCTAGTCTAACATTATGTGTATATATTTATCTACAATAATACGAGTCCATAAACTTAGTGAATTAGCTGTAAAATAAATATATTTATATTAGAGGGCTAACAGAAATGAAATGGTAATGTAAATTACATAGTTAATATAATGAGTATTTACTATTATTCCCATTTTAAATAGCTAATACTATATGAAACGTAATTTAATAATAAAGAAGAAATCATGTTGAATGTTGTTAGAATTATTTATAATATTTTATCTTGATACACAAAATATTACAATGCGCGCCCACATTGTTAAGCTAATACTACATAAAATACATACATACATACATTCCCTGTAAATACTTATATGATAATTATTAAATGTAAACAAATCAAGCTAAGCCTCACTAGCTGAAAGCCCTCGCAGCATGGCTAATTCCTCATGTTTACTTATAGTTTTAACCATAATTTAGCATAAAATAAATAAAAATAGAAGAGGTCAAGTCTAATGGTCTAAACAGTAAAAAACTAACAGCGAACCAATAAACAAAAACCAAGATCTTATGAAAAGCACCTAACATAAAAAAGAACTTTGTCAGTCAGTTAAAGAGCATTCCGAGTTTGGTTGCCATATCTTCAACATCTTATAGCATAATCAGTCGGATGAAAACCTCTTTCTTGTTTTCCATCCGGCTTAATTTTCGACCGATAATGCTCTGGCAGCTATAAGATAATTGGATTCGATTTGGATAAAATGTAGTCTTCTTGTACCAAATATAATCAAACTTTGAATTTTTGAGTTTGGTCAGGATATCTTCATACAACAACTTAATTGTTGACCTAGCATTCATATGGATAGCTACTTGATTTAGGAATCCGATCCAGCCAGTTTCGGCTTATGTACATATGATGATCTAACGGTGTCCTTCTGTTTCTATGCAACTAGTCTTGCAATTTTAGAGCTATCGAAATGAAATAGATCCCTCTTTTTGATGCTTGTCAAGAATATTACACATTTAAAAACACTCATTTTGTTAAACATTTCGTGACACAATTCTAATACCTTCTATAGTATAAAAAAATCGTTCTGCAAACTCGTTTTTCGATCGTTTCTATATCAACCATATGATAATCAACCCCATACAAACGTTTGCAACTGATAGATTGTATTGTACTTAGAAAGGGCTATATCATATAGAATTTGAAAGACGAACTGATAAAAGGAGACTTTTGGGGGTACACGAGCCCGCATTCCATGAGTAAGGCCCAAATCCAAATCATGCGTATAATCAAATTTACACTAACATATCAGTAAGTTTGATAGTAAGTAAGTTTGGTTGGATTAATATTTATATCAGTCATGTATATGACATAATTCTTGTTTTATTTCCATATAATTATAAAACAAATATTTAATGTATTTGTATATAAATCGGATAATGGAAGAAACTCAAAGCTTATGGAATAATTAGCAATTGATTTAAAATATTAAACTAGAAATTAGTATGCTTCAGTTCGTGTTTACAGCCTTACAACATTTTCATCATTATAAAGTATATACTATTACTAACTGGTAAAACCCCAGCCCTGCCGGGCGAAATTTTTATATTAAAATACATTATGTTGACTTTTCCTTCTTTCGTCAATCGTAAGAAATACGCAAAAAAGGGCACCACGATTTTCCCGACCGTAGGGATAGTTTTTCCAAAATCTTTGAGCCTATTATGTTTTTGTGTAAAACTTCTTTTTTTATGAAAATGTCGAAAGTCTAATGTGTAGAGCTTTGAAAATTAGCTTGAACCTGATTGGACTTTCGTCCATACAACTTTCAGTCTCTCATTTTCCGCATATGGTGGTGGATTTTCCAAAATCGGTATGTGTCGAAAGATTTGTCGAAAAGATCTTGGAAAAGAGTTTGAAGCCTATTAGACGGTAACCAAAATAGTTTCGTGCAAAGGTTTTCCTCGATTTTCCAAGCTTGGTGGAATTTTCAAAAAACCCCGTGTTAGTGCACTTTCATCATAGATGGAAACTACTGTGATAATTTCAGCAACCTATCACTTACGGTTTGAGCTGTGTGATGATTGCCAATCCGCCATCTATCAGTCAGTCAGTCAGTCAGTCAGTCATGTATAGATATATATATTGTTTATATACATAAATGCGTCTTTTTCAGAGAGTACTTCTCTTATATCAGAAGAAGGGAGTATACATATTTTACAAATTGTCAAAGTGTGACTTTGTTGAGAATAAAAAATGATTAGAAATGCATTTACATTATGGTTCGATTAGTTTAAAAAATGTCTTTTATATTAGGCGCGACTAAATATCTCATACCCTGTAATATTAAATTAGATAAGACAGGTAAAATAGGTATATGTAACACCTAATAAACGTTTCCGAACGTATAAAATCATATACTATTTACATGTTTCTGATCTAGTCGAACTACCCATGTCCGTAAGTCTGGCCGACCTTTTGTGGGCCCATCCTTCGTCCAATATAATCGCTTAGATCGTAGGAAGCCAGAAACACAAATTTTAGTATGTTGATTCGGGTTAACGTTGAAGGAGATAAATTAACTTTTGCTTTTTTGAAAGAATATGTCATCTAACCAAATGAATTCAAAACCCGACGAAATTAAATAACAGTGTCCTTGCCAACCTGCAAAATATTGGCATAGCATAAGTATAAGAATTCAGTCCGACTTGAGCCTCAGTAGTATCTTACTTTATTATAAATATCGTATTGCTTTCATGGGTGCGGAAATGGTAAGGTTGCCCTGACGATAGGTTCGATATAAACATTAAGTACATACATAAAAAAAAATAAAAATAATAAATATTCAACATATAGAAATGCAAACGACAATGAACATCTAAAAATGATATATTTCGAATGTTACGGACTTCCAACAGGTGCGACCTTTGGTCAGCCCCACAGACACACGTCAGAACATGCAATTGGTAGCAGACAAAACAAACTTTTTTTTATTTGGTATGACTCTTTTGGCCATTTTATTCTTTTTTGCATTAACCCAAACAGAGATAGACCACACACACGCAGAAAAAAGCATACATATCCCAAAGTATTGTTCCCACCATTTGCACATACATACATATATATATAAGTATATATGTGTGTACATATTAGTAGACTACGAGTAGTTTCTGTCGTTGACCTGCATTTACCAGACTATGCCTGTGTCCTGTCTGTCCTGTCTCCCGCCTCCTACAATCCCAGTCTGAGTCTGTGTCTGAGTGAGTTCGATACGAGGCCAAAGCGACGATAAAAATAGTAAATACAATAAAATTATAATTGTATATAGGAAAATCGCAAGCTTTAACACACACAGACACGGACACACACACACACATACAGACACACAGCCGGCCGGCCATTACATATGTATGTTTGTAGGGAGTATGTAAGGAACTCTAGTGCTTATGTATGTTTGTAACCAGACACATTCACAGACGAACTCTGCCACTCACTTACACAGGCACACATGGACAAACTTGCTGTAATTCTTTTATATACACATATATTTCTTTCATCTTTTTCTGTTGTTACTAGATTTTTTTCATACACTGTGTCCCAGTTCGGTTCGTGAAAAGTTTAATGGCACGCCCGGCATGGGCATTGGCATGGGCATGGACATGGACTCGTGGCGGACACTGTTCGAAAGAGAAAGTAAAAATTCTTTTGCTTTAGCTTTTACTATGGCTGCTGAATGGTAAAAGACCTTGCAATTTTTATACAGTTGTAAAAGTTTTATTCAATATGTGTTTAGTGGCATGCGGGTGGGCCGAGGGGGTCGGCTACACAAACGACACAGTTATTTGCCACTCCATTGGTTATGAGCTTCCATGTGCACATCTGTATGTATGTATGTGTATGTGTAGGTAGTTGAAATGAAGGTTAAGGACATTAACAAGCACATTCTTAGGTATGCCCACAAATCGCTAATAAGTAGCAGTAATCCCGATAAGCATAACATTTCAATTTCAATTGTTTTCGGGATTTCTCACCAGACGCACATAATACGGATGTATTTACATCTGCATATTATTTCCACTTTACAGTCATCGAGGGGCCTTCCCAATATTCGTTTGTCTTAAATAAAAATGAGCTCCCGAATTTGTCGGCTTTTTAGATTACAAAAGTTAGACTAAACCAATTAATTAATTACACTTAAATATAGTAAATATAGGATAGTATTATAGGATAGTAAATATAGAAAAGTACTAAGCTAATGATGAATTTCGGAGAAATACTGCAACAACAGTCAACAGACATACTTGTAACATACTTATGCAGGTGTGTAGCTTATTTGGTTGTTAATTAAATATATCTAATCAGTAAGGCGGTATTAGCCTAGTACTGTTAGTCTTATACGTGTATATAAATATAAGTTGATATTTGTACATATTAATTCAAAAGTATTGGCTGATATTTGTATGTGTAGTTGACTAAATAAGTATGTATGTATGTAAGTTGTTAACCAAGTCGCACAAAGGCCAACAAAGATTGCAACTTCTTCTGAGCTGGCTAATTGCTACTCTTTGCATCCTTAACTCGCTCTTAAGGCAACGTTCTCTTTAATTGTCTACTCTTTGCACACGCTCACCATCTTCACGTGCACACACATACAGAAGTCAAGTGCCGCCTTACTTCTCAAACTTTTGTTTTACATGTACGTTGGTGTTCCTGCACGAGTATGTGTATCTGTGCAAGCCCGTATTCAAAAGAAAGAAATCATGTGTCAGTCATGCGCAAAACGTGTTTTTCATTTTAAAATCGCGTGTCCCGCTCCTTCAAACAGCAAAAGCTCCTTTGCATGCCTCGCACTTGCTGGCTCGAGACGGAGGCGGAGCATATTGTCATTCGCCTTGCTCCCAAGATACCGGACGCGTCGGCCAGCCATCAACTCGAGTCTAACCTATAAGCACTTAAGGCTTCAGTTTCGAGCGTAGGCTTCAGACCTGGCTTGGACAAGACATTCTCATATCCAAATTGCTTTTGTTATTGATGCACCTGCTGCTGCTGCTGCTGCTGCTGCTGCTTCTGATGTTGCTGATGTTGCCTGCTGCTGGGAGGGGGCAACGCAACAGGCTACGACAAACAGTTGGGCATAGGGGGGGTCGCAGCTACTGGATGGGGTTGGTTTTTTGCCAGCTAGCGAGAGCTTCCCACGTTGTTCTTGTTGCTGTTGCTGTTGTCGTTGTCGTTGTCGTTCTCTGCAATCCACGAAGGCAGGTAAACAAGTTATAAATCGTGCGGCTCGTGCGCTCGCTCGGCTCGGCTCACGACTCGTGACGCCGCCGATGAGGACGGTGACGACGGTGACGCCGGCGAATGGTTTGTTCTTGTTGCTTATTCGTAGATTCTCGCGGCTGTATGTCTGTGTGCTGCAATTTGGAGCAGGCGCGAACTCAACGCACCAATTAGCATATTCCATTGTCTCTATGTGTGTGTATGTGTGTGTGTGGGTGTGTGTGTGTGCGCGTGAGCGTGAGTTTGTATAACCAGGCCTTTTCATTTTTGGCATTCCTGCGACCTCGTCGTCACCGTCGTGCAATGAGTTAGTGGCATGGGGGCGTGTCACAGCTCATTTCGCCGTGCGAGAATATTTGATGCATGTATTGGTATGCGCTCAACTTAGTATGTATGTATGTATGCATGTATAGCTGTGTGTGTGTGCGGGTGTGTGTGTGTGTGCGGTTTATTTACATCTACCTCGCGACCTGTCCGTAAAACTTTAAAGCGCGACGCGATTTTATTGGAGCTTCGTGCGAACGTGCGACTCGCCCTTGCCCCAACAACCCCAGGAGCAAGTACATGGCGCGCGCATTGAGCATTCGTTCCAAGCATCCTGTACATATGTACACGCCATGTAGTTGCTGCTGGCGAATGGAAACGCATTATTTTGGCTATGTGCTGCATCCATTATATGTATGCGTACGGCGTACGGCGTACGGTGTACGGCGTACGATGTACGGTGGATGCGTGTGCATCTTAAGTGTGTCACAGCCAGTGCAATTAATTGAAATTCTGTTTCTTGTTCTTGTTTCTTTCTTGCAGAATCCAAACTGTTTGATAACGGCTTGAAGTTGGATATTTCCAGCTATTCCCACATGAACATACGCATGGGCACGAAGGGCAAGCGGCCGCTGCGTAGCTTGACCCCCCGGGACAAAATCCATGCGATACAGCGTATACACGATGGCGAGTCCAAGGCATCGGTGGCGAGGGACATAGGTGTGCCGGAGTCGACGCTGCGCGGTTGGTGTAAGAACGAGGACAAGCTGCGGTTCATGTCCCGCCAATCGGCAGCGGACAAGCTCTGCGCCGATGCGCTGGTGGATAAGCTGGATGGCTCGGCGGGTTTGCTGGGGCCACCCGAGAAGAGGCAGCGCCTGGACAACTCCCTGCCGCTCAACTTCTCGAATAAGATCAACTTTGATGAGCTGGCCTTTAAGCGATCGCCCCTAAATGGTTTGGACTATAGTACAAATAAAGGTCTATCCGACATAAGCTACAACGGACTACCAGTTGATTATGTGAGCTTTAATGGAGCGGTGAAAAACAAAGTGTTCGGCGCAGATATTTCCAGGCCTGGTCCCGCGGATCCATCCCTAAATGCCATTAGTCCCCTTTCGAGTCTCACACATCTGTCAGGTCTCACCGGCATATCTCAGTCCCCGCTAGCGATCAGTTTTAACGAGCTGACCTCCAACCTAAATCTGCTGGCTCAGCTCAATCCCGGCTTGGCAGCTATGTCAGGGCTGAACAGCTTTGCAGCAACAGCCAACACATTGCGTAATACAAAGGGCCCTGGTCAGTCGCAGTCACAAATACAGAGTCCACGAAGCGAAAACGGGGATCGTGAACGAGACAGGGAACGTGAACGAGAACGCGAAAGGACTCCTGCGCTATCCGTCAAAAATTGGGCAAAGCAAAAGACATCAGGCAACACCTCAAATGCTGGAGACTGTGACATGAAAGGCGCAAACATAAAGAGCCCGAGTCCTTCACTGGCACCTTCCGTCGTAGGGTGTGTGGCGCCCCTGTCAGGACTACCTGACGACCCGCTACTCTACTGGCTTAAGTCGCAACAAGCGATGCTGGGACTGAACAGCCTATACCCACCGCCAGTGGCAATGGGCGTCACAAGTCCACCAATACGTTCATCAACCCCACAGCAGATGAATCATTATCCCCACACGCCACCCATCCCTTCTGCACCACTAACTCCATCCTCGACGCCTTCCGGCAGCCTGGATGACAAGAACACGGCGTGGTATAACTGGTGCAAGGCGTTCGGGGCCAGTCTACACTCTCTGAATCCGAATGCAGCAACATTGGCTGCGCTGCAGGCAAATTCACTGCAGCATCATTCATCGACAAGCGCAGAGACTAGAATAGAGGATATCGCTAAACCGCCTTTTGACAATATCCTATATTCCCAACTAACAAAAGAGACTGGAACACCCTCGGTTCGAAGCCTCTCGTCCAACGAGCAGAACCATACTGACCACAATGATGCGGCAACAGACCCAGAGGCAGACCCCGAGGCTGAAACCGATGCCGATGCGGAAGCTGAGGCCGAGGCCGCCGGGAAGCCGGAGGATCTGTCGGCTAAATCGGTGAAAACTGCCAGCTCTGCTCCTAGTCCCACCTTGGCATCTCAGAGCCCACTCAACAACAGTAATCATAGTCCTGAGCCCTGTCATTCGGCATTGAATCCTAGCTCAGAGGTTAACAGCGCATCCTGTAGTGTGGGTGACGATTGCAAAAATGTTCTGAACAACATCATCTATAAAATTGGTGGTTCGCACAGTGCCACCACGCCTGTTATTAATGAGGTGGGCTGTGAGTCGGAGACAAGCTTCACCAGTGATACTCATCACAACAACAATGACGTCAGTGCCAGCAACAACAATAACAACAATAACTCCAATAAAACCGACGAGGAAGAACGGGCCAAGTACGCGGACTATGCGGCTGACATCGACAGTGCCGATATCGAAGAAGTAGTAGCTATTAGACACGGCGAAAAGTTCCTGCAGTGGCTGGAGAACTGTAGTAATCCGCGGGTCACAGCCGTTCAACTGATGCAATTGAGGTTCCTGATCGCGGCCATCAAGTCCAGCAGTGACACACAGGCGGTTGGTAAGGCTACAGTCAATTGCCTCGATGAAAATGAAGACAATTCCCACGAGGATACAAGTAGAAACAAGACTCGTCGCCGTAAATAGGACAAACCGAAGTTGGCACCCTTGGAGCCAGCCACGGATATTGACCCAACTGGGTTAGATCACAAGAAAATGGTGATCGACATCGACATCGATATCGAAGATCAGAGTTGTACCCCCAAAGACCTGGGATGGAACCAATCAAAGGTAGACCTTAGCCGCGTAAGCAGCTTTGGCTCCCCCTTCTCAGTGTCCACCAGATGCCAGCCGTTTTCACCAGCCGTTTACCAATCGTCGGCCACCCTGCTCAGCTCGCTGATCTTCCCTCCCTACGAATTTGTACACTGTGACCTCGACGATGACCCCGATGACTGCCAAATAACGGGCGAGTACCAACAGTCCGATGAACCCAGTTCGAGCAGTGATGAAAATGTACAGAATGACTTAGAATAACTAATTTCTTCCAAACCACGATATCTATGTATGTATATGTATGTTTAAATTATAGCGTAAACTGATCCTGAACCGAAGTTCACATTTGTATTGTGAATTGCATCAATTTGGTTAGCTAACGGTGGAATAAGTATTTCTATTCGTAATTCCTTTTATACTCATTATTAATTTAAATCCATGTATTAATACTTAAGATAAGGAGCGTTTTTGTAAATACTGAACTATATTTCAATTATAGCATTATTTGAACCTTTATTATTCTTTATCAAATAAACAAATATTTAATGTTTTTTATGCATACTAGAGAAATGTTAATGCTTATACTTTTTTAGTTACATATCGTAAGATTAAAGCATAAGGTGGAGCCAGTCAATCATATGGATTTGATATTAGATACTTTTTATTAATTAAACTACTCAAGCAAATAATGAAATGTGTGCTCATAAGAATTTTACCAATTTGAAATCCGTGAAATATTAAAATAAAATGAATTTATAAATGTAGACGTATTAATTTTGAAAATATGTTTAATAAAACACTTGAATTAGACAATTTTTATTAATTGATTGGACTATTTATTTGGAATCATCGAACAAGTAAGTTATGGACTAATCCGGAAAAAGGTGAAAAATTACAAGTATATTTGATGTTACTTCTTTTTAGTTAATTGAGCAATAACCTCTGTAGTATGTTCTTTAAAAAATTACAACAGAAAACGTTTTTTTTGAGATTCATATTACGAAAATCATTTCTCAGCAAAACCTAAAATCTTTTATTTTGCATTTCCAAAATTACCGTGTTCTAAGATATGTAAAGGAAAACACAACTTGAATTTCAACGAAACATTTTTGTTGTTCATGTCAGCTATACTTATTGCCTCCGGTTAAATACATCGGAATTGAAAATTGTAACTGACCTGTTTTTAACCAATTTTCAAGGGATTGCTTAGTTAAATAAGAAACTTTTGGCGTATTTTTCAGAAATGCTTTCTGAATAATGCAAATTCACAGTGACTTCTGAAATGAATTCTGTTTTTGATATCGACTGCAACGCTACTTTACTCAGATTTAGATTTGATGAAACATGCTATAATAGTATACTTCCTGGCTTTTTATGACTTTTAAAAGTACTCTCAAAAAGCTTTTTATTGAGTACTTTTAGGTAAGGCTAAAATATTTTATTTCAAGTGCCAGCAGAAATAATAAATACTGTTGAGATAAGACTGTTGAGTAATCTATACTCTATTATTACTAAATTAACACATAATACATAACGTAATCAGTTTAAAACCAAATGAGTTTTCACTTTAAACAAAAGGTTTAGTGAGAAAAAATAGGATGATTCCTTTTGGCCCAACCTCCACTATACAAATTTATATACTACTAATTTTGCTAGTAGTCTACGCAGTCGACCGAATTCTAGAAACGATGAAAGGTAAATAATTCGTATTATTTTGTAAACTTTTGTTTAATTTAACCATGTCGTTATGTTAATGTCGCCTTTAATACGTTATATTAGCGATATATCCATCCGATTTAAATTATTCAAATACCTTACAAATGTTAAATGGATGACCATGTTTGCCTATTAATATAAATTTTAGCCTAAAGTATCAAGCTGTCTCTTTCAAGTCGGTTCAAGACAACTTTACTAGGAAAAGGAAAATAAGTTTAAGCGGGGTCCTCTCCCTATTGTGATGAAACATAAATACCTCTATCCAGCTTACACTGGATAAATAACTGGCGTTCAAATTCCACACCAAACTGCTAAGACCCTCTTTGCAATCTTTGTTCAAGAAACTTTAATGGCTGTTGAAGGTGTCATCCAAGCTTCCCCTATTCAACACGATGATCATGCCTATATACCTTTAGAGTGGCCATATGTGGCATTACTGCTAATACCTACGTTAAGCCCATACAAGCAAAACTTAATTACATTATGAGGTATTTGGTTGGGAGTCCTCCTCTTGTGAGGAATTCAATAATCAGGAGAGACCTTAATATTCCTCAATTATTGAGGTTATTAAAAAAAAATTCCTGAATCATTCTCATACGATGTTGGGTAATAGAAATCCGGTAACTAAAACTTTGGCAGCTCGCAGGACTTTGCGTAGAAGATTAAACAAGTATTTGTAATAATTTCTTGTTTATAAGATGTTCGCGATATTGATTAAATGTCATACAAAAAAAGTTCTTTATTCAAATTAAAAGTAAAATTCAAATCTTGTTTCATGCATGTAACTCGGTCTCATTTTTTTCATTCTAAAAACTGAAATTCATAGATTCTTTTTCTATTCAAATCTTTGCGTAAGTGTTTTAGTTAAAACTTGCATATAAATATCAGTATTGGAAAATAATGTTCGAAAAGTAAAATATAAAGGCTTATTAGTTGCGTATCTTTTTGCGAAATGGGAATCTTGAAAAACCTTAATATCGGAATAGAAAAGATCTAAGGCTGGACTTCTAAATTGACCTGAAAGCACAATATAGCAAATTCTTAGGTAATTCACATTCGTATATACGGAATCTGTACTACAGACTAACATTTGAATATAGAATTATAGGTAGTATACTATGTATTTCCTTTGCTTACTCACTTAATAATAGGTATGTAATAATTATTTATACAAAACTAGCAACTGTAGTTCACTTGTATTTAAAATTGAGCACTTAAAACTCACTTTCATAAAATGGGTAAGAAGTGGGTCAAAAACTGAGCAAATGTGAGCAAACGTGTTCACCAGCATTGATTCTTGGTAGTTGATCTGATTGCTAAGATATTTCTATGGAACACGACTGATACGGTATATAAATACAAAATTTCACGCATCATGATACATCATCATTTATTATAGAAATAGTACAATACTTTTGAGTGATTGTGATTCGATCAGCTGCTTTTATCGAAATGGGTCGTTATTATTATTGCTTACAAGCGGCTTCTATGTATATTTTTATGTATGAATATCATCTGTAAAAAGTGAACAATATAGCAACGCTTTTAAGCCGCCATTTAAAAAATTGAGACATTTTATCACTGGAATTTCTTAAGACGGCTTTAGCAAGAAAGTGTCTAATAGGGTTAACCAGAAAGTATCGAATTTATCGTTTACTTCTACAATTTGATCAGAGTTCAGTAAGGCTGGTGAACGTGGCCATTGTCTTAAGGACAACTCAGGAGTTGCCATATTGAGAGATT
The DNA here is from genome assembly GCA_035043065.1 of Hirtodrosophila confusa. Classification (NCBI taxonomy): domain Eukaryota; kingdom Metazoa; phylum Arthropoda; class Insecta; order Diptera; family Drosophilidae; genus Hirtodrosophila; species Hirtodrosophila confusa. Next base: position 193,694 of record JAWNNI010000105.1, on the reverse strand, counting down.
AAAAAGCAGCCAGACCTGTCCACCTTTTTTCAGAGAAAAAACTAAAAAATATCTTGTTATATTATTAAAATAGATATAAACTGTATAATGCTCACATTTGGAATTAACAGCAGGTTTGCTATGATTTGTGTAAACATAGAAGAAAACAAGTAAGAATGCGATAGTCGAGTAAACCCGACTACAAAACAACCTGTACCCAGGTCAAAAATTTCCAATCGCATCTACGTACACTTACACATACAAACACACATACACAAAAGACGCACACACACGAGCGACAGCTCGAGCGCAGCGCAAGCGAGGCATTTTAAGTGGTGGCTGTGCTTCTTCTTCCCCTTGCGCTGTAGCACTGAATCTTCTTTCGTTAATAATTTCCGTGTTTATTATCCGAACGACTTGAAATTTGGACAGTAGATTAGGAGTGACTAAGGTATTGCACATGCCAAATCCCAAAGCTATATCTTAAAAATTGTTCCTGTAAAACGGCTTTTATCGAATTGCGGGGAAACGGGGGGAGATATCTCAAATCTAAAATAAACTTGACCTGCTCCCGCTATACACGAGCCTACATTCCAAATTTGGTGTCTCTAGCTCTTGTAGTTGCTGAGATCCTTGCGTTCATACATACGGACGGACAGACGGACAGACAGACGGACATGGCCAAATCCTAATCTCTTTTGATATTGATCAAGAATATATAAACTTTATAGGGTCGGAGATGTCTCCTTCTGCCTGTTATATACATTTGCACAGATTTAGTACCACCTTTTTACCCATTTTATGGGTACAGGGAGTAAAAACATGAATCTGCATACTTGTATGTACATTTGCACTAATAGTAGTGTCTCAGACACTTAGAGAGTAACTTTAGGCCTTTTACTATCGAAAACGTTTCGTTTAGTGCCTATTTATACTATATTATACCTTTTTGTATTGTATTGTAACTTTTCGGGCCCATAAAGTAATATAACTACGTTATTGATCAGTAACAATCTGTCTGCCTCTATGCATTCTAGTCATTCAGCTTTAATATACTCGAATTATAAAACTTGGCGCAGATGTTGCTTTTCGTTGGACGTGAGTCGGCATATCCATAGCTACCACAGGAACGATCAACCATAGAGTAAATTATTGTATGAAAAACTTTAAATTTTAGTGAGATATCCCAACGAAAATCAGAAATCAAACCTAAAAATAGCTATGAAAATGTACTGAAATTTGATCAAAAACGAACCATAACAATTAGTAGAAAAATTAGTTATATTAAAGACCAAATTTGAGCAAAATCATACCAGTATCATAGCTCTCCTATGTATAAACAATCTGAAGAAAACTAAGTTCTAGCAAACAAAGCTTTGCGGCAAGGGTGTATACCTTCGGAACCCCTAAAAAAGCTATTATTTCTTTCTTATATCTAAGTAAAGCATTTCGTTTTCATCAAAAATTTCTCTTACCAAGTTTATTTGATCCTCCATTGCTTCGTACTGCACAAAATCGGCCACAAATTTAGAAATTTCTTCAACACTTGAAACAAGCTCGGGGTACGCAAAAGCAGTCGGTCGTATAGTGGTGCATACGAACTTCTGCAAGTACGTAAATGTTTTTACCAAATTATCATTTAAATTGTTGAGGGCACTTACCTGTACATTACATTCGTTAGGGAGTGCCAGCACCATTGCACGACGACGAGGATGACTCAAAACGAACTGTTTGCGAAAGTTTTCGGCGTAGAGCAGCAGGAGACGCTCCTTTGGAGAGAGTGTATAGTATGAGACAGGATAGCATTGAGGGCTATCGCGGAACTCATCCGTTGTTTCAGGGAACGACAGGTCTATTCTGCCAATTTGCAGTGCTGGGTCACCCTCGGACAAGCTTACTTCGCTCTCCACCTCAAAGCCTGACTCCTCTTCTTCCATCTCTTCCTCAAATTCGTCTGCAAAGGTCCATTCTGCCTCCGTCGAGCGGCGTTCTTCTATTTCCTTGAGTTTCGCAGCATGTTTGTTCGGGTCGATGGTTGCGGAGAACTTTTTGTATTTTTGAAATAGTACTTTCGGCATGATTAAGCCGTTCTTTCTTTTGTGTTTTCTGTTCGCAACAAATTTTAGGTCTGTTTCTATAACAACGTTGTACGGTGGATAGATGTGTGTTAAATATTAAACTGTTATTCGACAGTGGACGAAATAGACTTTATTCACAGGCTGTTTGCATTTCAATTTGACTAATAAAGCTAAGTACGCATTTCATTACTTTTTTCAAATCTACTTTGCATTCATTTTTATACCTTAGCAGGGTATTATATTTTGTCTCGAATTGTGTAATGGACTAAAGGAGACATTTCCGACCCAAAAAAGTATATATATTCTGAATCAGTATGAATAGCCGAGTCGATATAGCGATGTCCGTCTGTCCGTCTGTTTCAATGCGAACTAGTGTCTCAGTTTAAAAGCTATCGTATTGAAACTTGGCACAGACCCTTCTTTTTGCTACAGGCAATACATATGTCAAACCGGACGGATCAGATTACTATAACATATAGCTGCCATAGGAATGATCGGTCGACAAATATGTTTTTGTATGAAAAACTTTTTTGTTTATAAAAGTATCCTTATCAAACTTTCCCAAACTAAGTCTCTAGAGAGTTTATACAATCTGGTTTAATTTGGTCAAAATCAGACCACTACCACACGATATCAAACTTTTTGTTTATACAAATATTTCATCCAAACTAAGTGAGAGTTTTATTAAACTTCAAATAGTTTCCTATATTTTGATCAAAATCGGACCACATGGCTCCCATGGGGGCAATCAGACAAAAATGAAGTTTTGTATAAAAAACATTGCTGCTAGGGTATATAGCTTCGGCACTCCGAAGATAGCCGTTCTTTCTTGTTTTGATTTGCTTTTATAATTTTTAGGTCGCCATTCTTATTATGATAGTTCAAAATCAATATGGTTATAAGGCCTAACCAATTATTAATAAAAAAGTTTTTAACTTTAGGACTCCGACTCTTTTGGAATTTTTACTTTCACCATATGCTTTTAGTTTTAAAGCAATCAGCAATTGACCGATTGCAATAGAACAATTTTATGCTCGGGCAAAACAACGCTAGAGGGCGGTTTTCGTCATCCAATAGATGGCAGCACCTGACAACTAGTGTGAAAAGGCAATAATTTGATCTGCTATCTGTAGTAGACCTTTACTACATAGAGTTTCTTATTTGATTTAATATGTTGTTTGAAACTCTTAGCATAATAAATCCGTGCAACTCGAGAATCTACATACCAAATTTTAATGGTCAGAATGGTACACAAGATTTCTTGTATGTGTCCACTTAAATTGGTATTTGGCTTGAACTCAATTGGAAGAGCTTTCTTTTGACTACGGTTTGAGAGCTATTGAATGTATGCTGAGCAGTAAGTAACTTCGTTGAGTTAAGTGACACCAGGATACTTTCCCTACCAGCCTGTAGATGGCGCTTTGTTCTGTTTACAACAATATTAACTTTGCTTTCACAATTTATGAAAATTAAAATTATAAATTTAACTAACAGACACACAAGTTATTAAAAAACTTTGTGAAAAAGAACACCAAAAAATGTATAAATGATATAAAATTAACATTGACAAAATTTTATATTTATTATTTTGGTTATCTATATACATATATAAAAGAGTTCGCCTGACTGACTGACTGACTGATTCATAATCAACACTTCCCAAACCGTAAGAGCTAGAGTGCAGTAGATTCCATCTATGATGGAAGTGCACACTAAGGAGGGGTTTTGGTAAATTCAACCCAAAAGCGTAGATTATCGTGGAAAACTGTACGAATCTTTTTGTTTATCGTCCGATTGGCTTCAAACTCATTTTCAAAGCACCTCACATTAAATATTTTTTATTTATTTATTACGAGTTCCTATGCATTGTTAAACTACATACGAACTAAAACTAAAGCTATAGCGTAGGCCTTAATTCTACCGGTTTTGCGGTATGCACGCCTACGGTCGGAAAAGGGGGAAGTCTGGAATTCAGCATTTTCGTTTTTCATGCGAATGGCTTCATACTAATTTCCAATTTTCCGACATTGGGGGTAGATTTTAAAAAATCTTTGGGCACCACGCCTATTATGTGTTTGTGCAGAACCTTGAAAATGAGTTTCGAAGCCCATCACATGGAAATTCAAATTTATTCAAATTATTTTACGTGAAGAGCTTCGAAAATGAGTCTATGGGTGATCAGACTAAAATTAGATTTTCGGCCATACAACCTTGAGACCCCAATTTTCCGCACATACAACCTTGAGACCCCCTATTTCCGCCCATGGTGGATTTTCCAAAATCGGTGAAATATGTGTCAAATAAATTTTTGTGTAGATCTTTGAAAATGAGTTTGAATCCGATTGGATGGTAAACAAAAAAGTTTCACACAACAGTTTTCCACGATTTTCCTCGCTTGTGGGTGGAATTTTCCAAAATCCCGTCTCAGTGTGCACTTTCATCATAGATGGAACCTGTATGAAAATTTCAGCTAGCTCTTACGGTTTGGGCTGTGCGATGATTGCCAATCAGTCAGTCAGTCAGCACGAACTCTTTTATATATATAGATAAATGGAAAATTAGCTCTCAATTCTTTCCTTATTTCTTAAATTTCTAAGAGGTAAGCTGCTAGAGCGTGTCGAATGGCTTAAGCCTCCCTGTCTTCATTCCCCAACCTTCTAAAACCCCTCCACTCATCCATTCTTTCACTTCACAAGAGCAATATTTGAAGAATTCATTTTAATATTTCGTAATTATAATTTTTGTGCGTCAACTAAAGACAATCAGCTGTTTATGGATGCAATGTAGAATCGACTAGTAGACTCCCTAAAATTTTACTGATTCTGATCTCCTGGCAGATTGGAGACGCGCAAATTTCCAAAGTTTATGTCTCTATGAATCTGTGTCCCACACCTTTGTAGTCATCAAATTTGATATAAGGATATGAGGACCTCGAAAGATGCAACTAACAACCTTTTTAGCACCGTCGATTCCCACTCCCGGAGACCAGAGTGTATACGAGTATGTGGCAGTCGGGAGCTTCCGGCTGCAAATTGTTACTGTTTACACCCCTTACCCATAAAATGGGTAAAAGATTGTACTGAAACTGTGCAAATGTATGTAACAGGGAGAAGTAGGGATCTACGACTCTTTAGGGGATACAGATACATTCTTGATTAGCATCAAAAGCCGACTCGGACCGGCCCTGTCCGTCTGTCTGTCCCTCCGGAGGAACCCATCCATCTCAGCGAGTAGAAGTGAAGCCGCCACATCCAGTGCTCTACCTGCTAGCAATGCCGCTGGACTGCTTGCTGCATATGTGTGCGAAGATGTGTTTATGGAACTTTACAACTGCGTATAGCGTGTCTCGTAGAATAAGGGTATACTCAACTAGACCAATCTTACTTAGTAAATGTACTTGTGTTTATACTCGTACATTCATACAACCCCTTTAATACTTATAAAGACGGAGCTGGCTTTTACATTTGTTCAGCTTTATTATTATACGTGTCTACCGCAAAAACATTTCTTTCGTTTTACCTAGGATGCCTCTTTTAAATTTGACGACTTAACCGAAATACCTTCCCGAAGGCTATTCCAATATACCTATATAATACGCAATATGTTTGTTTAAGTTATATTTATAATATTACTAATTAAATAGCTGCATAGTAACTGTTTGTTAAAGTACTAAGTATCAGTAAATAAATAATAGTTGTTAGCAATAGGTCTCACTTTGCAATCGATACACAGAACAGTTGAAACTATGTTAAAACTGTAATAAAATTGTTGAGTTATGGCTGCCTTATTGAAAATAGTATAAACTTATAATTGGGTTTGGGTTCAATGCCCGCATATGAACACCTATTGCACAGTCCTCCGACCATAGTTATTGCCTTTGTTATTTAAATGAAATGGTCATTGCGGGGACTGTGCAACTTGGTCTCCTCGCTTTCACGTTCCCATTGGTTTCTCTTCGCCTGTAGGATTAGGTCCTGGAATGAACCAAACTCGGAGTTTTGGTTTGATTTGGCAGTGAGGCCCACGTCGCCTTCGTCGTCGTAGAGATTATCGTACGCATAGTCGGAGTTCCTTTCTGTGTTCCTTTGAGCAGCCTGGGGTGTATCCGAATCGCTGTAATCGTCATTATCATTGTGCTGATCAGCAGAATCATTATCATAGTCCTGTTGGATATTATGTTGCTGGTAGAACATTTTCAACAAATTATCTACTCCTTCCGACGACATGTCAGACACCATCCTCACTGCAATCTTCCGGCGGGTACGTTTCAATGGCTTCAAAGGTCGGTCAGCCAGCTCAAAATTAAAGGAGGTCTTAAGCATCCTATTTGAGCTCTTCAAGTTGTTAACCAGAGCTCGGAAAAGTCGCTTGAATTGATTTCTAGGCCGTTTAATGTGATTAGTTGTTGGAGCACTCAAGTACTTCGGATTTTCCATGATGAAGCGGTTCAGTAACTCCTTAGTGCCTTGTTGATCCTTTTGCGATTTGAGGAGTGCAACTAAAAATATTAGAAAACGTATTGTTAAAAAAAATATAGCAAACCCAAGTAGACTTTGGATCTCTTTGAAACTTGAACGCACCTTTCTCCTTCGATAGTCCGAGCGTGTTTTGAAAAACTCCCCATTCATCGTTCCGATTGTTGATTGTAGCACCAACATTTGCTGGTGACTCCTCGGTATTCCTGATGTAAAATCCCAAACAGTAGTGCTGGGTTGTGAGTACCAGAAGTAATATTATTATCATGCTTGCATACATGTTTAGTGCACCTCTTGTATCTTGCGCAGTTCAACTCAAAATGACGTACTTGCCGATGGGCTGCCTCCTTAAATACCATACGGTGCTGGAGTTACCCTGAGTCATGTCACTCACCATTACCACACAGGGATATTCAGACAAAGCCAACCTTTCACACTCTGTAGAAGTGCGAGCTATGGGCGCCCTCGGCCAGGACGACTCTCAGAGGGAGAGAAAGCGAGATGGCCTGTGCTCAATCGAAAGGTGCTGGCTTTGTTTTTCTAAGTAACACTTAGCGCATGCAGTGGCAATTAAAAGGCAACAGAACAGCTAAATTAGCGCTTATGAACTCTAGTCAGACAGGTAGCATAATCGGCAGTCGCCGGCGAATGCAAATGCGAGAATCAAAGTGCAATTGCGTCGCCTCAGGACGATGCCCAGGACGAGCGCGAAGACGAGGACGAGCATCGGACATCGGTGCGCCTGGCTGTTTCATGAATGTACTTGTAAGTAGGTCGCGCAGGTAATCGTTCGCCTTTTAAATGTGAAAGGAAGTGCATATAAATCCTAGCGCCAGCCATAAAAGGATCAACTGCGCCGATCTCTGTCTTGGTCTCTGTCGACAAATGTGTCGCTAATTATGGTTGAATGCGGGTTTTATTGATGCAATATAAATAATGTAAATGCGATTTGTGGTGCAGGGCGACACGCGAAGGCACTGTATAATTAACCGACGCGGCGGCCCCTATGGAATCCTTATCCGCACCCCTAATGATGGATGCTAGTCAAAACCAGATGTCCTACTACTGCTGGGTGAGTTTTAACAGTTTCGATTTGCCTTTAAATTCATAACATATTTTGAATCTTTTTCTATTAAATATGTCACAGAAAAACCTTTTTAACGGTAAGACTGAAACTTTACCGGGAGGGACTATGGGAACCCAAGGGATGAAAATCATTTTTACATGGTAAAACGTTTTCTTAAACTTGTTTTCAACTGTTTATGTTATGTTTAATTTTTAGTAATTTTTTCGGACGATAAGAATTTCAATCTCAATGACACTTGTATGGTATTAACAAGAGACGGCCACGGGATAAGAACTTCGATTTAGAGGACACATGACTGTTTTTGAATACGGCGTGACTGTTGCTAACAATTCAAACAATTCCGTAAAATGCTCCCCAAAGCTTAAGAGTAATTTTGATTTCGCGCATTCTGAAGGTATTTTTTCTGGTCTAGATAGATTCATCTCATCAAAGGATTGAAGGAGTATCGCGGTCTATCTCGATTAACCTATGGCCTTGTTATACATACAATTTTGACTTTGATCCATAGCCATTGCTCAGCCTTTCCGATATGTTGACTAACAATCGATGTAAAACTGCGGTCCATACATTCTTATCATCTGAGGCAGACGCCAGTTGTCAAACATTGTCTGTTTATTACTTCACTGAGTCCTTTCACCGAAGACGACTGGCTGCTTTCGGCTGATGATCGACGGTTGTGATACACTACAAGAACACATTTCAGTTGGGCAACCCCTGTCTGACTTTTCCGTCAACATTGCCTGTATATTTACTTAGTGTTTAATACGACGCGACTGCGACATTGCTGCCGAGTGCAAGAGGAAGTTTGTTTCGATAAATGGGAAATGGATTATGAAGTAATCCCCTGTTTACACTAAATATAACCAAATATAGTCTAAGCCAGCATAAAGGATATATTATTTACTAATGGGCCCAAGTCTCCGTGCCTCGCCACCGGAAAAATAATTTCCGTTAGACTTTTTGATTTTTTAAATTCATCTTTCAACGCTCTCCATAATGAACTTGTAGTATTAAAAATTTTGCAAAAGATTATTAAACGTATTGAGATGTTTACATAAAAACCGATTTGAACCGATGATCTTTAACCAATTCGACTGTTTCCGACTTACCTGCATCATCCTGTGATTGCATTAAAACAATTTGTGTTATAATTGGGAAGTTTTTCCTTAAGATTTAAGTTCAAGCATTGAAAATGTTCTAAATTTCTGAATTTTAAGACCTATTGCCACATATTGACATTATTCGTACCTATTAAAGTTTAGTCTGAATTCCATGAATACAACGTCATTTTCTTGTGGCATTCACTACTTCCTAATAGAAATTTCATTAAATTAGTCAATTTGGTATCTGGTTTCCGTCGATTCAAATCTCGATATTGAGCTTTCTTAATTTGAATATATGAATATATGTATGTGTTTTTCTGGTTTGTATGGGCTTCGTAAATTCGGACAATTTTTGACATTCAAAATAAGTTCTCCTATCCGAGGGACTGCGCATGTCAAGCTTGTAACTCTGAGAGGAAATCGTCTCGGAGAGCAACAAACATGCTGTGTTCAATGTTTCCCAGCCTCTTTACACATCTGCTGCACAAACTCATTCAATTATAAACAATTAAGGCGTTAAAATGAACATGCATTGGGTCTCACTATAACTTATGGGGTATTCACATAGGTATCTTTTTTTCAGAAGGCTAATTTTCAAAGTTAACATGAGCTGGGAGGCATCCACTTTCCCAACGGCAGCCAAAGTGTGGCTCTCTGAGAAATACTCAATCATCATGCAGTCGCCCCAAATACACTGCTATATGCCCGAACCCAGGACCATTCAAGTCTCTGGCATGCACAGTGCACTCGAACAATGCTTCTGGTATTTTGGCAGAGCTAGTTAAGGCCTTGATGCCACGTGCATTCAGACATCCGCAAGGACGAAGCACTTATGCCGTTAGTCTGTTGCTGTTTATTGACTGCGCAACACGAGTACGCATGTATGCCATTTTCCCTAGAATATTAAAAACTATTATATAAAGACGAACAAAACTCAATTGCAAGAGTTTCATAACAACGAAAGCAGCAGTTTATGCTGCTTGTCCTTTTAGTCCTGTTGAACATTGTTGTGCTTCATGTTCAGTCAATGGCCGAAGCCATTCACATACTTATTATTTATTGCGAGTGAGTGCTGCTGACACTGCCTTTATCGAGGATAGTAATGTGATTGTGTTTTTATTCCCTGTACTCAGAAAATTGCGTAAAGAGATATGCAACAGATATAAGGAGCCATCTACGATCCCACACTCAGAAAAATTAATGTCCTAAAATGCAGAAAGTCACCATACTTTTCCATATGTATATATATGTATATATATGTATATATGTATATATTTCACATTTATATGATACGAGTATGTGCCAGAAGTGAATCTTCTAGCTATTACTCTCGACATGTGTTTTCTTAATTTATACGCGAACAACAATAAGCAGAAGCTGCTCTCATACCATCTCGTTATTTATTTTTTAACAAATTCTTAATAATAAATCAAATACATACATAAATATTTCTTAGCATTGGGAATTTTCGGAAACTTCAACTCATTCGGAAATGAAATTTATTCAAGGTGAGTTAATTTTCCGATAACTACTTATTTTATAGGTAATAAAGCTCTTTGTGGCAGTGTATAGATCCCTCCTTGGATTGCCAAAATCCAATTAGATCTTACAATTTCTCTCCACTGAGATTCACAATGTTATAGTAGTTGTGGTCAGGGAAACGCTCCAATTCGATATAGTCCATTTCAGTGTGTAGTAATTTGTCGAGCATCTTGATTATTTCTGCAAATGTTGGCCGCTCATTGACATCCTGCGACCAGCAGTAGTACATTATATTGTACAACTCTCTTCGACAATGCTCCGGTTTTTCTAGACGATAGCCGTCCCTTACCTGCAAGTGTGTGTAAACAAATTGACATGACTGTAGGCACTTTCATGGGAAAATTATAGCTCACCTTGCGCATAACATCGGCGGCTGAGATGCCAGGATATGGCGTTGAGCCCAATGTTACAATTTCCCACATTAGTATGCCAAAGCTCCAGATGTCCGATTTAATAGAGAATATATTATCATAAAGCGACTCTGTAGCCATCCATCTAAAAATAAAATAAAATACTCGAGTCAGTTTAAAAGCCATAAGCTAGTATTTTAACGTGCTGAATTAACTTCTATGTCTATTAAATTTACAGACAATAGAGATGACATGCCAGGCTTAACCTTTACAAATGCAATTGTAATTTGATTTGTTCGATTTGGTGAAAGCCGAGATTTTGCAACATATAAAATTAAATTTATTTGTCGTGAACCTATGTAAGAAGTTTGGTGCCCTAGCTCTTACTGTCTCTGAAATCGACACGTTAATCCAAACAGACAGCTAGACAGCCAGACAGGCAGATGGGCCTGGCTAGAGAGACTCGACTCTCGATACTTATCAGTCAGAGGTGCCTCCGTCTACCTGCCACATACATATACACAACTACATAACATGCTTTATTAGCATTTTAGAGTATAAATTGGGAAGATTCCGTGAACCATCAACAAGTCACATAAGATATACAATAAGTAGTCGTTCAATGTGTATTTCATAAAACTCGAATAGTTACAAAAAACATAAGTTTTTTAAAAATAACAAGTAAGAATGTTATAGTCGAGTATACCCGACTACGTAACTCCCTGTACCCAGGTCTAAAACATTCAATCGCAAATTTATCAAAATCGGAACTCGATGACGAACGATGACGATGACGAACGACGGTAGAGTGAAAGAAATACTAGCAGCACAATGCAGAGATGAGCGAGACTGATCGAAGAGCTGATACTTATCGATATTTTATCGAAGAGGCCAATTGGCTGCGCGCCAACAGTCAATTTTTGAATTTTGATGCATAGTCTGCACTATGCAGAGCATTGATAACAATATGTTTCAAGAAAATAAAGTCATGCAGATGGCGCATATCTCACAAAGAAAAATGTCAAGCAGATCAGGTGCTTAAATTTATCGTATGGTTTGCGTACCGATAAGCAATTATGAAACCATATGGGCTTGTGTTGCTTAAAAGCGACATGTGCATCAGCTGATGCCGTGTGTTTTGGTATGTCGTGACGTCACGAGTACAAGACCCGCTGCACTTTCGCGCTCGCTCGCACACATGGTTAAGCCTTAAGTACTTAATAGAAAATGCACGCGCTTCGCGCTCGCTCGCCCATATGTACATACATATGCTGAAGCCTTCATGTTTCTGCTTGCCAAGCCTGCAGTACTGAATCTTGTTTGTTGAATAACTTCCGTGTTTATTATCCGATCGACTTGAAATTGGACAGTATATCAAGAATGACCAATGTATTATACATGCCAAATCCCAAAGCTATATCTATAAAACTGTGGCTGTAAAACGTTTTTATTGAATAGCGGGCAATGGGGGGAATATCTCGGATCCAAAATAAACTTGACCTGCTCCCGCTATACACGAAGCTACATTCAAAATTTGGTGTCTCTAGCTCTTATAGTTGCTGAGATCCTTGCGTTCATACATACGGACAGACAGACGGACAGACGGACAGACAGACGGACATGGCTAAATCGAAATCTCTTTTGATACTGATCAAGAATATATATACTTTATAGGGTCGGAGATGTCTCCTTCTGTCTGTTACATACTTTTGCACAAATCCAATACCCCCTTTTTACCCATTTTATGGGTACAGGGAGTAAAAACTTACATTTGAAATAATTATAAGAATATGTGACATTCATTTGTACATTCTAGAATGTAATACTTAATATAAATTCATTTCTTGGGTATATTACATCTCTTGGATCTCTTACCTTATTGGCAGTTTTCCCTCGCTTTTACGCTCGTAGATTTTAGACGTGATTATATCTCTGGCGAATCCAAAGTCAGCTACTTTGCATGTGTGATCTTCGGTTATTAAAATATTGCGGGCAGCGAGGTCGCGGTGGATTATCTGAAATAAAGCACATTATGTCAATCTTATACTAAGATTCGCCCATACAAAACATCTTCGGAATCCAAAACGTCGCTATATTAATAGAATTTAGTTATAGAATAGTATATTATAATTTTGATTATTTTTTACAGGATAAACAAGCAACTGTTAACAATACAATCGAAATTAAGTACCTTAAAAGTTGCTATGTATATATTTGGAATTCGGAAATTGTGATTAATATCCAAAAAATTGATAAGATCGATAGTGAACAAGTAATATGCTGTGGTCGAGTACACCCGACTACGAGACTCCCTGTATCCAGGTCGAAAATTTCCAAACACAGACATACACAAACATGCGCATACGCAAGTAACGCGTACTGCAGTACAAGCGAGGCATTTCAAGTGTTATATATAAGTACAGTTGCGAAAAAAAAATAGCACCACTACGGTCCTTATACTTGTTTATCAAAAAGCAATCGATTAAAGTTGGGATTTATTCAAATGATGATTTTTAGTATATTGCTTAGTATTTACAATATACGAAAAAGGTAATACAGCTCTTGGAATCGTTACCATTTTTTTCAACTTGGATAGAAAAGTGCCAAAAATAGCCGAAAACAAGTAAGAATGCTATAGTCGAGTATACCCGACTACGAAACTCCCTGTACCCAGGTCTAAGACATCCAATCACATCTACGTCCACTTACACATACATACACACATACACAAACACGCACACACACAGGCGGCAAAAGCGACAGCGCAAGCGAGGCAATTTAATTGGTGGCTGTGCTTCTTCTTCCCCCTCTCGTTGCATCACTGAATCTTCTTTCGTGAATAACTTCCGTGTTTATTATCCGATCGACTTAATTTGGACAGTAGATTAAGAGCGACTAAAGTATTGTACATGCCAAATCTTAAAGCTATATCTTGAAAATTGTTACTGAAAAACGGGTTTTATCGATTTGCGGGAGAACGGGGGGAGATATCTGAAATATGAAACAAACTTGATCTGCATATGGTATACAGGAACCTACATTCCTCTTGTAGTTGCTGAGATCGACGCTTTCATACGGACAGACAGACGGACATGGCCAAATCGAAATCTCTTTTGATACTGATCAAGAATATATATACTTTATAGGGTCGGAGATGTCTCCTTCTGTCTGTTACATACATTTGCACAGATGTAGTACCCCCTTTTTACCCATTTTATGGGTACAGGGAGTAAAAAATAGCACCACTTACGCATCCTCATTGAAACCGTTATATTTCGCAGAATTGCTTTGAAAAAAATCACGTGCTCTACAGTTTTGACTCTGATTTTATTATTTTGATTATCAAACTTAAAAAAAACCAAAATAATCCATACAATGGTTCGTGGAAAACACTGCAGTGCGGAAAAGCGCGAGATTATAAAGAAATTGATATTGGATGGAAAATCGTATAGGGAAGTTGGCTGATTGGTAGGTTGCTCAAATAAGATGATTCGAAACGCCATAATCTTTGAATAAAAAGCTGAAACACGTGGACGTGTATGTACATACATATGTATATGCCAAATCCTAAGGTTATATGTTTCAAATTAGTTCTATAAATTGTTTTTATCGCTTTGTGGGGGAGATATCTGATATCTGAAACTGACTGGATCTGCGTATGGTATACAGGAACCTACGTTGCTGAGATCGACTCGTTCATCCGGACGGACAGATAGATAGACACACGGACGGACAGGGCCAATCCACGCAGCTATTGATCTGATCAAGAATATATATACTTTATAGAGTCGGAGATCCCTCCTTCTACCTGTTATATACATTTGCAAGGATTTAATACCCCGTTTTTAAAACTTCTCCCAAAATCAACTCACATTACTCAGCCTAACATCCAACTAATACAAGTATATCAACACTAACACCTTCCCAAACTACTCCCCCAAAAACATAAATCTCACTAGACTCTAAAAAATCAAACTCACCAGAATTAACAACACACGCACACTCTGCAATCAATCTCCCATAGACATACGGCATATCCTAATCACATACTTTACTCCTCTCCTTTTCATCATACAGAACATCCCTACTTCACAACAAAGATCCCTTATCCCTAATTACAAACGCAACCAATAGAAAAGATAAGAATTCTTCTTAATTTCCTTAACAACACCAACTTTATACACAAAATATCACACTACTAATATAAACGTACAACACAAGCGCTCACACACACATTGTTCAAAAAATCATACTTACATATACATCCTGTAAATAATTTAAATAACAATTGTCAAACACATACATACATTCTTTAATAATGTAAAAATGTTACAGTTCAACCCGAGCCCCACTAGCTGAAGTCTCTGGCAGACATGGCTAATTCATTTAACTTATAGTTTTATGTTTTTTAACATTGTATAAATAAATAAATACCCCCTTTTTACCCAGTTTAGTTACTAAGAATTATTTGAAAAAAAATAATTATATATTTTAGTAAACTAAAACTAAATGTACTCGTACTAAAAAGCATATTAAATTTTACATTTTTTAAAATTTTCTTTTGCAACGCTAAGACACTTTAACTGATGAGGGAAGTGTTCTCCGTGTCTACTCAATCTTTCATTAATCTAATGGAAAGAAGCTAACCACGAGTGTGTTGACTTCACTTACCCCGCGTGACGTTAGGTAATCCATTCCCTTGGCAACTTGATACATGAAGGACGTTAAATCTCCTGACGTCAAAACATTTGATTTTCCGTGTGTATTTCCATAATGTCTACAATATTAAAAGTAAGAAAATGCAAAAGCTAAATAAAATGTGTGAAATGTACATAAGTATTAAAAATAATGTCAAGAAATCACTGTCAAATATCCATGACCCGCCCGCTCTCGCCGTTAAACGAATAACTTTCCACTTAAGCAAGAAAAAATATCTAATCTAGACCAACAGATTCCCTGTATCCCAACATACATTCTTACTTATATAAAGTGCTGCGCTTCACTCTGCTCTGAGCTCAAGAAAATATTTTTTTGAATACTCGTATGTTCTGTGTTTATTGTCCGATCGGTATTAAATCCTTAGCGTACTGAGATATTATACAATTTATGAAAGATAATTTTTAATATATTAAAAAAAGGTTTCTCTCTTTATAATTTGGTTGTAACTCGCATTCCTCGATTTGGGGAGAAATACAAATGAGTTTCCAAACTTATAACAATGTTTACCTTTTCGGTTCAAATAGACTCTAGGGCAGATATGTTTAAATCAACTTGAACTTGAGGATTAGAAAATACTGCGCACTACAAAATCATCGATAATGCCGACCTTCGATAGTTGTGATTGGGATAGTTCAAACTATCGATACTATGCAAGAATATTTTCTATTTTAAAATTGTTTTCTTATTTGCGATCTCCCTTTTAAGTCAAAAAATATATTTTATAATTAAAAGGACTGGTTGCGCTCCAGCGATAAGGCAAAGCTCGTGAGCATTAAAGCCCGATATTGGGTCAAAACAGCCATGGATACTATCACAGTTTTATCGAGTGTTTCAGCACTATTACAGGGTAATAATAAATATATGACATGCTGCCCATGCAGTGGCAACAAAATTCATATGCTTACCTCTCTGCCCGCGAGTTTCTTAAATAAGTTTGCAGCTTTCCACGATTTACGAACTCGAGTATAACAAAAGTTGGATCCTTGTCGGTGCAGCAGCCCAGCAACCGGACGACGTTCACATGAGGCTCCAGCGTCTTCATTACCTGAAATGGCATTGTCAGAATAAATATTTTTGCATAAATACATATATGTATGGAAATTGAGAGCTTGCATTCATTCTGAATTCACATAGGCAGACTGATTGAATAGATATCATTACCACCGGCTAATCGCATCAAGTTCAAAAAGATGATTTCAAGTGTCTATTAAATTTAAATTTCCCCCAAAGTCCCCAAGGTTCACTTACTACTCAATGCCCTCATTTTACTCGTCATTGCGGTGGCTGTCAGTCCTGATGTGAGTACGAGTATGTATTCAGTTTCAAGGTTTCTAGGTAGGTTGTTGGGCTTTGAGGGCGTTCTGCCATGAGGTGAGTTTTCCCACAAATATTTGCATAATGTGCGTCGTTCGATGCTTACCTTCCCATGATTTGAACAGTTGTAATTGCCCTTAGGCAAATCCCAGCCGAGAGCTATTTGCTTTGTTATCGAAAGTAACGCATTGTACCTTTAAGTTGATGCGTCAACCCAAGCTAGGGAGAATTGAATTCAATAGTTTGCATCCGAATGTGTGGATTGCACATAAATAATATTTTAAATCAAGTGAGAATGTTGTTGTCGAGGGTGTAGAGGTTTGCAATATCCTTTGCATGTCCTTAGTATAAATGTGTATACACATAAATGCAGACAGAATAATATATTTATTACTCTTATCGAATCTCTACTTAATTGTGGTTCAATTTGCTTCTATTGACTTTCTTGGTTGCGGCCAGAAATATCCAAATATGCATGTGTATGTTTTATTCAATAGAATGTAAATAGATACAATAGGGCCAGGGGCCTTTCCCCCCCTGAGTTCACTACCTGCTTTGGCAGCGTATGCTGAAATTGACAACCTAATCGCTTTACTTTCAGTATATGTATCCGATATCATTCTCTGGCTGCAAGGGAAAGAATTTCCAACCATCTAAGGATTCGACGAATTATCGTCTTGCCTAAAACTATGCAAATAGGCCCGACAAATCCGTGAACGCTGTGAAGATAGGCGCTAGTTGGCCTGTGTATGAGAGTTGACCTCGCCAAGGGCTCAATATATATATATGTATATATATATAATGTAGTATTGACTTACTGTCAATTAGGAGTGTGTCTATCCTCAAAACCTAATTCTGTCTGTTACGACAAAGCCTTCCCTGGATAAGTCGAGAGCTATTCATAAGGTGTAATAAAGATTAGTCCGGCTTTCTTATCTATCGACGAGCTGTGCTTCTTAAAGCATAGTCTGCAATCTATCTATACATACGAGTATATACAGTAGTCCTTAGAGCGGACAATGATGGCAGTCTCCAAGACTTTGCGGACGGACTGCTCCTATGTTAAGGCTATGGTGGAGATATTTATTTGCATTAGATGGATATACAACAAAAGTTGTTCATATGATTTTCTTTTTTATATAGTATATACATAGTTATTATCACAATCAAAATTTCAGTTTCATTATAAGTGGTAAGGTGTCTCGCTAAACGCTGGGTTTGTATTTCATATGCTGGAAACATTTTTAAATTAAAATTTATATCTATAAACAAGAAAGCTATTTCCCCAAGTATAAGTAGTTTTACTTCATACTCGTTACTTATTGATACCAGACATTCCATATCAAACTAGGTGCTTTCGACAATTTGTCGCATATGCTTTGGTTAATCTTATTTAACAAGTTCAATATCTTAAATCAGTTCCTGCATAGCTGAAACTTTACTCAAACTTTTTTTAAAACTTGTTGGCCTGACTATAAACTTTAAGAAAATGGTGCATCTATCTTTCGAGCAACAGGACCCAAGTCGCTAAAAGGGCGGGGGCAGACACCAACACCATGGACACCCAAAGTGGAGCTCCAGCCGCAACCGCAAAGTTAAAGTCACATCGAGTTGAGCGCAGACAAGGACCATTAATAATTTTTCATAGTTGTAAAATTAAAGTGCAATTATTCATGTTACTGGGGTAATCCGCAAAACATGATATACTGCCACATCCTTGTGGCTACCGTAGCGTATAGCTGTGCTGTTGTGTGTGTCCTGGCAGGCGCCTCCTCTACGTTCAACAACAAATGCGCCTTTAATGATAAAGAACGCGAGTTAAACGGCAACTCAACACTGTCTAGGGCAGGGGAATTACCCAAGCTTGCTACGTCCGTACCAGCTCTCCTGGTATTCAACGAGGCCTGCAACCAGCTGAGCGGAACTCCGAAGAATAACAATGCGCAGGTCCGGAGAGCCATTGCCGGAGAACCATTGTCGAGATTGAGCACGAATTCTGTCCCACTGATGATTGTAAGCAGCAACAGGAATCAGTTTGTGTCAAGGCGTCAGAGCGCGTGGGCTCCTTCTTCCTTTTGCCGCCCGTTTGTGCTCCGTGTTATACGGTTTCCGCTGATTCCCATACAATAGTAATAATGCGGTAACGGAAGCTCGAGTCAAATTCGCATTGTCTGCGGGCAGACAACGGGTCTACGCCAATTTTGTTCCTGATGCTGCACGTCTCTGCCGACTCCGTTCTTTAAACTGCTGTTGTCCTGTTACAGCGCACGGCTATAGTATATATTATCTCATGTGAGATTTCTCAAGCTTTCTTGATATAATTGATATGTGGTTTACAGTGTGAGCTTACTAAATGAAGTAACGCAAATAAGTTTGAGTTATTGCACATCGCGCTTCGAACAATTGATATTGCTCTAGTCGACTAGGAGATGCCCTACCCCCAGGTCTGAAGTATCCTAACATACTATATGTACATAAATATGTATGTACAATCAGAGCCACTACAAGTAAGTATTTCTGTACAGAGCTGCTGTTTCCTTTCCAAATAACATCTGTTTGGATAACGTCCAAGCTGTTTGGATAACATGCATAACAAATTTGGTATTCCTAGCTATGGTAGTCTCTGAGTAAAGAAAAATGAAACTCTTATTTGCGAATGTTGGTGATAACAATAGAGATTTATCTTATGGTTCACTGATAAAATGAATTTAAATGAACATAATACATATTCGCACGATATATTCCACCATAAATATATGAGGTCTGTTCAAAAATAAAAGGTTGACTGTTTTCTTCGATTACAATTGCGTGGAACATCACAATTTCTTGCAAAACGGTCGTATATCATAACTAATATTTCCTTGAAGCTATTGTGACGAAAAATATAGAAATTCATGGCTCTTGCAAAATAACTCATGCACTTGCTTATACAGAGTTGCTTTTACTTGATTTTTTGGCCAAAAGCAACACCGTAGTCATGCCTCAGCCATCGTCTTCGCCAGAATTGGCTCCCTGCTACATTTTATTGTTCCCAAAATTGAAGAGACCTATGAAAGGACGGAGGTTGTTCACGATTAAGGAAATAACAGCAAATCTCTAACCTTGCTAACAACTTCATTGACAAAGCTTCAAAACTGTAGAAGAGTTTGCATAAAAATAAGCAGACGGATACAAGAAAGACGTCGCCATATCGACCCGTCTCGTCGCCCTGATCAACAATATTGTACATAGTTTCTGGGAAAATGCCCTTAACGCTACACAGTTTCCGACAATGATTTCTATAATAGCATGAAACTACTTACAGTAATGGCTTAAACTGAGCCGCAGTCATATTTGGGCCGACGAAGCCAACAATATTAAACAACTTCTCGAAGTTAGCCAAAAATTTAAATCCTTAACCTAGTTCTTTAAGAGCGCCAGAGAAATGTGCGTTAAATTCACATTAAAGATGCATTAGATTCGCACTTATGGGGAAGTTGCGTAGCTTTGGCATCTGGCAAATGATGACAGCTGTGTTAAGAGGTCCTGGTGCGATTTTCGAGGGCTGAGGCGAGTTTTGCCAGAGTGTTAAAGTCTACAAGTTGCAAGGAGCTGCAAAGGAATTCTTTCGAAACTTTTCAGCATCGTTAATTTTCAATTTACAAAACTTTTTCATCTAACCAAAAACCCAAATGCCAGGCCCTGCCAACCAGCCAGCAAGCAATTCTCAGCAGCCCAGTTAGCGAAAGTCAGTCAGTTAGGTGTGGGTGGAGCAAAAGCAAGGCATCTGAGACAACTAGCTAAAAGAGAATCAAAAAAAAAGTGGCCAACAAAACAAATGACGTTTTGCCAATTTAAGTTTTAAACACTTTTCGTGAAATCTTCGATAATTCTCGTAAATATTTTGTACTTCCTTAACAATAACACTCAGCGGTACACGCTAGCAAGGGCAAGGAGTAAAGGAAAGTGTTCAGGACTAAGGCTCATAATTATAATGGATGGCGCTCAAGCTGAACATGTCAAGAGCACGAAATCTGCCATTTATTGCGCTGACCTGTCATGTAATACGTAATATTATTTGCCAATCTACATTTTGACATGTCTGGTGTAGACAGCTAAGAGATATCAGTACCAAAGAATAAAGTTCAAGTATATATGAGAAAATTCTTTTTTATAGAAACTCATGTTAACGCCCATACATAGCTCTTACCTCCAGTTCAGAAAGCAAATCCTTCTTTTCAATTTCAGCTGCGCTTTCCTTCAGAGTCTTTACAGCAACTGTCGTGATATCTCCAGAGCCTGCAAGCATAAAATTGATTTTAATTAGGAACATTAGTAATATTATTTGCACAATAATGGGGTTTTGGTAATGTCAACCAAAACGGTTGGAGCTAGGCGTAAGACTCTTGTATGAAACTGCCTTGCCTCTCATTCGATGGGTCCTAAGCTTTATGAAAAAAAATAAAATTATTAGTTAATTAATTTTTAGAAAATCCACCCTTAGTAATGTGATTTAATTTTAATTCTCCGGTAAAAAATTAATTCAACTGCGGCTCAGCGAATGTAAAAAATCTGTCTCTACGGGCGGTAAATGTGGGTCAAGGAAAAATGTGCAATCATTTTTTGTGGGTTTATTGTACGACCTTTGCGCTGTCAGTGTGTTATTGTTGTAGCAGTTAAAAATAACGGTCTTATTCATTTAAATGTATTATTTTTTAGCACGTAGGAATGCTACTCGTTCAAGGATACCGTATTTATACGGACAGATGAAGAGACAGGCGGACGAAAAGTATGATGATCAAGAATATATCTTTTATAGGGTGGAAAGTGCCTCTTTTTGCGTGTTTCATACACAAACATACCAGACTCTTCCTTAACCATTTAATCAACACGTCAATTACAGTCTGTGCTAAACCCTAGGAAAAAGATCTCAAAACAAATGTCAGATCTTTCAGTACCTAGTACATAGTAAGTAGTTGTCAATGCCAGTTTGTAAGCTTGTCAATGCTTTTAGTGCTTTCGTAAATACAAGTTTCCGTTTTGATTTACCCAGAAAAAGAAAATCAAATGCGAGGTACAGTAAAGAGATTGATAACGAATGAAAATGACGAACAAAATAAAGTCAAACAGACATGGCTACATAACTTTAATATGTCCGACCAGTCGGCGTGACCATTCGCTTCATTAGCCACATTCAGTTGTTGTTGCTTTGTTGCCGTGCATTTCAAAGAAAATCCCTCGGCATGTCCTTTGAACCGAGCTGTATCAAAACATGAAAAGGACAACAGCAGCTGCAACCTCTGACAATCGACGTGCGTAGAAGCTGACTTCGTGGCATTGGAGTCCTGTAGCCTGTTTTATTATGTTTTCCTGTCGTTTCTGATGCTTCTAATGGTGGACGTGGTTGTTGGTTGAATGCTACAGTTACGGCTTGTACGGCTTACGCTCATTGGTTTTATATAGGGTTTCGCTAATTGGATAAAAACGGTTCTGGCACTATTTAATGATATATCAAATGAATAAGAATGCACAAAATGTGCCGGCCCAAGAAGGAGATACTGCTTATTAAGTGTGTGTATGCTATATCTTATAGGGATCCGATCAGGACATAGTTTCCATTAAAACAGACTGACGGACACCGGTAGATCAACTCCGCTATAGGTGCTCATAAACTGTGTGGGTTCGCGAACGTCTCCTTCAATGTATTACACATTACATCGTAATAAAATTATAATACCCTCTGCAAGGGTTCAAAGGAGCGTTCAAAAGATGCAGGTCTACATACTATTTGCATAAAGGAATATCATTACCCGATGTGATTTGATGTCATGAACCCATGAGATGGTTTTATTAATATGTATATATATATATAACAGACAGGATATATATTCGGCACTACATAATCGGGCATACCCATCTGGATATACTTCGTCTGTTCATTTAAAAAACAAAGGCCAGTTTTGCTCCCGTTAACATAAGACTCAACTTCAATTTGTGACCGAAGTCAACCTGGTTTTCACATGTTTACGTTAGCTGAATCTGCCTGGCGTAAGTAGTCGAAAGGTTCATCTACATTGTAAATATTTGTAATGAAAATAGAAACACAGTGTTGCCAATTTGCATATGCACTGCATATGAATTTGAGATAATGAAATGCACTTTTTAGCGAGAACCTCAGTATGAATACTGGCCTGTTTGTTTGCTAAGATACTTGTTATTCATGTTTCTAGTCAAACACCCACTTCATGCCCACAAACACTTGCGAGGATTGAATTACTTACCATCCATGTCGGTGGCTTCGCAGCGCCAAACTTGCCCGAAGGCACCTTCGCCCAATATGTTGAAGAACTTCAATCGATGCCTAGGAATTCCCACTGATCGGTGCTGGTGTCGCTGCCAGAACCGATTTCCATCACAACGGCACGGCCGGTGGGTAACGAGGCACTCGAGCTGCTAACTCCGACGGCGGAAACGGCCATGTTGGCATCGCCGCCATTTGCGGCACTTGTTGATAGCTGGGAAGTTGACTACGATACCGCAATGAGATTGCGGATGGGTGGGTAGATTGGTTGGTTGGATGATTCGGTTGTTATTGGTGGCGACGTCGACGTCAACATTGTTGTTGGTCGTTTGGTTGGTTTCCGATGGTCGGGCAGGGTTGGTTTCCATCGATGATAGTTTATAGCATCGTTGTATGAATTGACAGCATTGTCGATGTTGATGTCGATGTTGGTGTTATTGTTGTTTGTGTCACATTCATTGTGCGCCATTGTTCGAAAAGTACAATTGAAAAATGTCTTTAGTTTATTGCGATTTATTTCTAGATTTCTTTCATAGCTTCCCTTAGGACTGCCCCGTAATGTGTGCTTACTTATTTACTTGTACTTTACTTTACTGAGGATGTACTAACTTCTACAATTCAGTATATTGAACCACCAAAGGGATCTGTCGCTTCTACTTTGATTGGATTTAGTTATTTCTCATATTTGCCAAAAAGCATCAAACTAACATGTAACAATTCTCCAAAGACACTATAAAAATTTGAGTAAAAAGGGCATTAAATACAAACAAATTTGTAAAAATAAAAAATACGAAATACAAGATTGACGGGGAAATATCCTGCATATATTACTCGTATTTATAAGGTAGTTCTATTAATATTCCAAATTTGCATAGTGAGTGCGGTAACCCCAATCTTGTTGTAGATGAAGTGTGAAATGGAAAAAGTAATGGTTTATTACCGTGGTTTCGGCAATGTATTATAAATTTCGAATATACTGCAATACTATACTTCAGAAGGCCCCTATCAAAAGCTCATGTAATTTTCCTTATGACTCAAGTCAATCTAAATGGTAGCAGCTTACAATAATATCAAAGAGATTGAATTAAAAACGTTCGGAATGAAAAAGACACTCCGCGCTGTCAAAGTAGATGGATAGTGACTGATTTTCAATCTAGATTCATTTGCAGGTATAGCAAATGAACAAAGCATACTTATGTACTTAGTATGAGCCAGTGTGCAACAACGTTCGACAGAGAGATACCGAGAGTAAAATTCCTGTGGTGTTGGATAATACCACAGCTACTGTCAATTTCTACCTGTCAGTTTCTAGTCGATGTGACGACAATGAATGACAGGCCGACAGCATCATGGTGGAAGTTTTTGACAGCTCATGGAGACAGATATTCAAATCTGTACTTGAGTAGCTGTCCTTACGATTCCTCTCAGATTTCCGCTGGGGGCTGTGGTATTGATTTGAATTTTTGCCCTGGATTGGAGTATTGGCTATGATCGTCCTGGCTGATGGCAGTGTATGCTGCTAGAAGTGGGTACTAAATGTATTCATGAACATTTCACAGCATTTTCCATCCGGCTACATAAGTTTTTGTTGGTTTTGACAGTTGTCACTTACAAATGTGTACAAGCAAGTATGTTATTGTTGAGAATGCTCGTACAGGAAATACCTGGTGGGACCTCCTCGATATCACGTGTCGGCTTCCCAATGAGTGGTTTGTGGAATTGTTTTTGTTTAACCTTTCAATTCGCTCAATTTGAAGCTTTCAGGATACAGATGACATGCAAAAGTTTACGTGTAACAAGAGTCGTTATTTTCTGAGATCAATGGACAGACGGATGGACGTACAAATTCAAATAAGGAATAATCTAGGGAAGGGCCTACTTTTGTCAGTCGAACACATTGTGAACAGGTCATAAAAATGTTGTGATATCCTGTTCGGATGGAATTTTCAATAGATTGTGCCGTAAGTACATCTCTGCACTGTAAAGATCCTTAAAACATATTGTTCTCAAATTACTCATCCCTAGGAGAACCTGTATTAGTAAACTATTTGGAAATTCGTATACTTTTTTTTACAAATTTAATTGGTCAAACCAATATTATACCCCTGTTTATTATTGCATATTGATAGCAGGAGAAATTCTTAGGACACACCGAACCTAGACCCATTCTTACATATTTGTAGTTTGTACAGTTTCATTTGCCTTTTAGCAATTCAATCTTTGTCAGCACAAATTAAGAAGCTTAAGATTATCTTTGCGTCTTTCAACTCTTAAATTCTTTTCAGCTCCTAGTCAACTTGTAACTCGTTTTGTTACCACTAATGCGTATTTGCTGTCCCTATGATTGGGAGCTCGGGGCATTCAATGAAGTAAAGTGTCTCTGTTAATTTTCTAAATGCCAGGCTGCTCCTGCCCCTTACCCTTACCGTTATAGCCAGCTGTTGATCCCGCTCCCAGGGCACATAGCGATTACTAAATGCAACAGGTCCGTTCCACTGTTGCATAACCATTGAATTGCGACTATCGTCGGTTGAGGTGCTGAAGTGGCTGGGATTCGACTTTTGGCCAGCTCCTCCTTCTCCTTGGACTTCTTTAGCGTTTTGCTGATGGCGCACAGGCGACGGCGACACAGGAAGCCAAGAATGGCGGCAACCACTGCGAGCATGCCGCAAATGCCAATAATGATTGGAATGGTAAAGGACTTGATGGTGAAGAGCGTTAAGGTGCCGCTCTTATCAATCGGTCGCTGTGTCTGCGACTCCGCCGGAGATCCCAATGGACTGTCGGAGGTGTGATTAGCTATGGGTGTCAGTCTAGTGCGACTACGCGGCGTCGTCGTCGAGGTCGTCGTTGGGGTTAAATTGGGTGTCAGCGTCGGCTGCACTTCATCAGCATTGGGCTCCTCGGGTTCCCTTGGACCCGGTATCGGTAGTGGCGGGTAGTAATTTGCAAAATTAGTATTTGACGGAAAGCCAGGCGGCAAATTCAAGCTCGGCCGCCGGTGTGGCAAACCATTCCTGATGGACTGCACTCCCGGCAGCTGATCGAAGGCGGGTAAGAACTGCGATATATTCTGAAGAACGTTCGTTATCGATGGTGGCGAACGGGATCCAAAACCATTATATCCCTTGCTCTCGTGACGTCCCAGTATGTTGATGAACACTTCATTTTTCGCAGTGAATTGGCCATCCGAAACAGTTACGTATATGAGAAAATTCTCACCTCCCTGAAAAAGAGACAGAAAATGGGTATCAACGTTTGGTATTAGTGTTTGTCAAGCCAAAATAATCTGCTGTGATATGTTAAAATAGAAAACTCTAAACATTGGCATGTCAATTATTTTTCAGACGCGCCGCGCCGAAAGTTGGCTTTCATTTGCAAATAAACAGTGAACTTCCATTCAAAATTCACGTTTTATTAAAAATCGATAGAAAATTTGTTGGCATCAACAGCCAAAGCATTAAAAACGAAATAATATATTTATAGTTACACAGATGTTGGCATTTCAATTCATAGATTTACATAAAATCAGTATTAAAAGGAAAAGATTTATAATTCCAAAGATTAATTCACAGATTTGGATAGGACATTTAATAAAAATATTTAAATTTACTTTATTTACACTTTTTCTAACAAAATGTAAAGGGTAGTATAATATGGAAGGAGCTAATGTACTTAATTAATTCAATAAGTAGCACTTACGCGTCCTGAGAGACTCTCGTTGAGGTAGACCACTCCCGTGTCGGGATCTATGCGAAAGGGTAACTTGCTCGGCGAAATGGCGTGCTGTTGACTTGAGCCCGCCGGAGAGGGGAAGCGCGGCTCAATTCCGAATACCAGATCATCGCCGTCTGCATCCTCGGCACGTACCCGGTCAATGACCTGACCCACCAGCTCTGCTTCCGATATTCGCCAGTTTCGCTCCCTCACATACAGAATTGGCGGGGCGTTTTGCTCCTGTGCATAAACTGAAAAAGTTTTGAGGAAACAACAACTTTAGCTATGATTATACAGTCGTTTCCCTGACAGTTACTTAATGCAATACTCTAATAATTGTTACAGTATATGAAGATATATCCGGTTGTTACTTTACTTTTGCGATTTCAGAAGTGCTCCGGAAACTACTCATCTCTAGAGAAGGTTGTTTGAACGTTTGCGATTCATTTCTCATTTTTTCTCATTTTCTTTCTTTGTGATTTAAATAAAATAATTATATATATATTTTTGTTATATTGTGATTTTTATGAGGGACCGTAAACAATGATTGTTTCCTTTTTATACCCTAGCAGAGGGTATAATAATTTTGTCTTGAAATGTGTAATGGACTGAAGGAGACGTTTCCGACCCCAAAAAGTATATATATTCTGAATCAGCATGAAAAGCCGAGTCGATATAGCGATGTCCGTCTGTCCGTCTGTCCTTCTTTTTGCTGCAGGCAGTACATCGGATCCAACTACTATAACATTTAGCTGCTATAGGAATGATCGGTCAACAACTATATTTTTGTATGAAAAACTTTTTGCTTATAAAGGTATCCTTACCAAACTTTTTCAAGCCAAGTCTCTAGAAAGCTTATACAATCTGGCCAAATTTTGTCACTATATCAAACTTTTTGTTTATATAAATATTACATCCAAACTAAGTGAGAGTTTTATTATACTTCAAATAGTTCCCTATAATTTGATCAAAATCGGACTATATGGGTCCCATAGGAGCAATCAGACAAAATTTAAGTTTTGTATAAGAACCATTGCTGGTAGGGTATATAACTTCGGCACCCCGAAGATACCCGTCCTTTCTTGTTTTGAACTTAGTTTAATTTCTGAATTTTCACCTCTCAGACCTTGTTGTTTCATGTTTACAGTGTTTGTGTAGCTTATTAAGTCAAATGATTAATGTTCTTCAATATTACGTTAAATCAGTAAAAAAGGATTCCTCGCAGAGGGAGTAGCTCATATGTACGTTGAATACTATTCTGTGCCTAAAGGTAAAAGAGCTGGAGTCATCGAATTTTTTAAAGGGACTGCCCATGAGCTCCTTAAAATTTAAAAGCAAAATGATTTTAGCCACGACTCCTCCCGACCTTGTATTCAGCAAGGCTCTTTCTCACCTACATTTGTGAGTTATTGGGGGTGCAATAAGAACCCATAAATTAGAATGTGGTGAGAGCGGACGTAAATATTTTGTTATGAAAATGAAATTATTATTCATTATTTTGTTCTTGGTAAAGTTCCGTCCAATTTTCCGTACGCACCGGGGGTCAAAATATATTTTCCGTCTACAAAACCTTCTATCCTTATTCCAAAGATGGGCATTTTGTAATTGGTATTGTATGGCTTTATTAGTGAAATTTACGTATAACATTTCGATGTAATTTTGTATCATAATTAGGGACTTCATGATAATGAAGAAAATACTGCCTCAGGACAGAGATTAAATTAACCTAATGGATGTGAAGTTTTAAATTTGATTTTGGGTAAAAATAGTGTACATGAAGATAATAAACAGGGGCAATGTAACTTTTGCAAAACAATTCATTGCAAATTATTATTTCACAGCTAACAAACATGAGTAACTCGATATGCAAAACTTAATCTTACACTCTTAATACCATGACTCACATTTTTCCTTTGAAGCTGCTCTAAAAATAGCAACCAATAACCTCAGTTTGAACTTTGTTTATAAACTTAGTTGAACTCTATGAACATGGAATATAAAAAATGGCATATGATGAAATGGAGTTCAATAAAATTCCGACGTAAGCAAAGTATAAGACAAAGCTGAAGTTCAGTTGAAGTCACATAAAAACCCGATTTTAATCTAATAAGATCGAAGCTTAAACATAAATTTATCCCATCTTGTAACCGGTCTTACATAAAAAACTTCAAGGACTTCTGCATAAGCTCCTTATGATTTATTAACAGAAGTAATGCCAGATGCCTGCTCGTAAGTAAGTTATATCACACTGGAATGTCCTAATATTGGCTAAAGGAAAAACTTGTTTAACTTTTGTATGAACGAGCCGATTGTCATTCGATACACTTTCGATTTTGCTGTCACTTTCACTTGCGTAAAGTTCGAGGACAGAGACAAAACCAATCGCATGCAGAATTGAATTAGCAATTACAGGTAAATCACAAATGAATGACACCATAATTAAGACACATTCAATCCGCATTCTGTGCTCTTTTTTTTCTGATTTCTGAAGCGCCACTTGAGCCCAGTCATGAATCTGGCGGGTTGAATAAACATACTCGAATATGTATTTCATTTGAGCCCATGAGCAGTCGGGCTATATTTAGGATTCGGTTTGATTTTAGTATGGCACATCTCACAAGGGCCCAACTGCTAGTTGGCTTTCTCCGGAGTACCCTTAGAAAACCGCAAGGTGCAACCTGTTGACCCGAGCAGCAACTGGGGGGCGGAGCAGAGTGCACACGGAATGCACACAATGTTAACTTTTTTGTGACTAACTGGAGGCGCCAAAGTCTCGCTGATAACATAAAAATTCACCAGGAGTACTGAGATTTGGTAGTTGATTTCAACACTCTATGGATTTGGCCGGCAGAGCGTGCTTACGAGTATATTTTTAACTTGCAGACGGAACCCATACTCGTATACTCGTACGTGTTGTCTTTCACGGATTCGCTGAGAGCTGAGCTGAGGCTGCTGGCTTTTAAACCGGTTTTCTTGCTTGCAGTTGTATGTTTACCATTTACCACACGACCTTCAGCTACACATTGACTCCTATCTACATACATACATATACTATATACATACATGTTGCTATGAGTATTTGCCTGTAAGGGAGCATTGCTCTTGTTGTACTCGTAAGTGTATGGGTGCGTGTGTGTGTGCTTTGGCAGCGCAAAGTGTATTCAAATTTACTGGAGAGGAATTTCAAGCATGAGATTAAAATTGCGCTATGCTCGACACTGGGTCTGCTTTATTAATCCGGTTTGTATTGTATTTCTTATACCCTGCGTCCATAAACTTATAAAAGGTAGAAGGATGCATCTCCGCTTCGAGTCAAGGTTACTCGAGTCTGTCCTTATAAACAGAGACTACTTGTACATGAACTACAGACGCCAAAATTGGTATGTGAGGTTTTATAGATGTGCGCAAATTTGGGATACATTTCCCTTAGCTATATTTACTTTATTTGACATGAAGATACTTTTTCAATATTCTATCCTAAGAATATTATGATTATTTAATGATATTTAAAAACTATTTTCTGCTGTGCGTTGCTTGAAACGTCTGCCCTTGGATGTAATATTTACTTATATATTTGTTTATTATATTGTAAAAATACCTGTATTCTATAATTCCACTTTCGAGCTATGAGCAATTGCGAAGAGAGTGTTTAGGGGGTCCTATTCAAGTGGCGAGCAGTGTAAATTCGATGTAAGAACGTTTGGTTGCAGGGTATCTTCTAGTAGACCACTCACGAGTAGAGCATTCTTACTATTAGATTTGTATACAAGCGTGGGTTTGATTTTAATGGATGCTGCTGGAGCTCAGACCCCCAATACATAAAGTGATCTAATAATCAAGTAAATGGTAAAAGAATACTGTTAAAGTAGGAATATGAAAAGTAAAGTAATTTAACATCAAACTTGATGGATGGAGATGGCAAACCCCAAGCAACTAACAATAGATAATTGAAACAGAGGGTAAAATATACTATCGTATAATATTTAGATCGTAGATATCAGAAACTCCGTTACTCTATATTCAGAAATACATATATACTTATCTCTTTAGTGACGAGTTATCCAAATTGATCAATTTAAGAATACTCAAGTCGAACCCTGGACTGAGGAACTCTTATTTCCTTTGGTTACACCTATTCGTATTTAAATTTCTAGACTCCACCCACACAATTTATCTGACGCGGGATTACTCGTATACGAACATGCATAACTAATTTGGATGCTCTAGATTTAATAATATCTAATGAAATTGAGTTCGGAAGGTCAGACGTATAACAATTGCACAAGCTTAATATATAGTATATTATTTTCCCCTTTGCGAAGATAATATAGTAAGTACATTTAATTTTTACCACTCAAACGATAGAAGTTCTTCGATATTTATTCATAATGCGTAATCAGCAAGTTCCAGACTGCAGTATACTCTTTATCCAGACTATTATATTTTGATTATTCGTGGGGCCGATAGAAGGCGTGGCAAACACAGTAGACTGTAGATCATATTTGGTGATTCTAGCTAGAGAAAGTTTTTGCTCATTTTCTGGAAAGGGGGAGGGGTGCCGAACATTTTTTGCAGCCAATGAATCATAGAGGTCATTAGCAGTCTATATGTAAAATTTAGTGACTCTATCTATAAACGTGTAGAAGATATACGTAGGTCTCAACGTGGGTGGGGTAGATCTTAACACATTATAAGACAATAATATATACCAATATGTGTGCCAACTTTGGTTAATCTTTCTTCAAAGGTGTAGAAAAAAATGTAATTCATACGGACGGATAAACCTCTTTCCAACAATGCTTTTGGAAGCAGAGTATAAAAATGCATAAGCAAAAGGTCCAAATTGACATTGTCGGAAATTGATGCTCTAAAAAAGCCAGCGGCGAATGCCAATCGCTACAGTTCGGTACCCAACGTCGAGGTCTGTTCGACTTCCGGTAACAAATTGGGATGCAAATAAACAAAACAGGACAAGCCTGCGAAGGAATAATGTTGAATGTACAGTAAAATGGCTATGCAAATTTAAGTAGATTCTGTAATACTGTTTGAAATGTCATAAAATATTCAATTGATGGGATTTAAACTCTGCTTGGGAGAAAGGCTTTCTATATTCGCGTGTATAGTTTATAAGTGCAAGCTCTAACAGGGATTGCTTTTTCCTTGTTTTGCTTAGCAAATTATGCGGTGTTCTTAGAGTTTCATTGTCCTGTTTCCTTTTTTTTTGTTTTGGCATAAAGGTCCTATCAGTAAGGCGGAGCTTTGGTTGCCTTAACTCTGGTAGTGGTTCGACTTATTTTTTGTCACCAAGCCGAGTTGTTAAAAAAAAAAAACAATTTTGTAGCGTTAACTCTGTTGTGCTGGCACAACTCGCGTCGTTTCCCGCAATCCTCATGAAATATATTAATCCCAAGAGAACAAAAGCTCCTAACCGCGTCGCGACATTGTGCCGCCTGGTAGGGACTACTAGGTGGGACTACAGACCGGTTGCAGACGTCGACCATGGAGCCAAAATACTAGTATGTATTGCAGTTGGCAGTTGGCAGTTGGCACTTGGCACTTGGCTCTTGGCACTGGTTGCTGCATCTCTGAGTACTTTGGGTTTTCTGGTTTTTGTGAACTTGTTTTTTCTCATATATATATTTTACACATTGCACGCCACCAAGAAAGTGACAACTTTAATAAACGATATTTTCAACTGGTCTGCAACGAAACAATCACTACTGCACACTCATATTGCTAGCTTACAATCTCCTATCTTATATTTGGTTAATGGCTTCGCAACCTACCCTCTCTGTATACATAAGTATGTGTTTACTCGTTTTAGTACACAAATTTGCATTGACCACGCCCACTTGAGCAGGGCAAACGAAGTGGAACAATCCGTGCATTGAATTGCATTACACAGACAACCGGCATTCGCACTACAGTGCGCATGATAAATATTTAATTTCAAGTGCTTCGATCTTCCGAGCAGAAGTATTTCAAAAGTTAGTTAAAATTGCCAATTTTCAGTAGGTTTTTGTGTGCTCTGACGGCGGAAACCGAAGTTCGAACTCCATTAAGATGCCTAATTGGTTTTTCGGATTCTTTTTATTCTGCCATTTAAAGCTTCATATCTAATTGCTTCAAGAGCTCGAACTACCTCATAGGTTTCTTAGCACGGCAGAAATACAATACGTTTGTTTCTCTAGTTGAACTTCACTTCACTTGACTGTGACTTGTTTTCTATGAACAACTTTTGAATCACTTTTAAACCACTTTCGAACCAGTTCATTGATCTTAAATATAATCGTCTCCTCTCTAACAGTAGCCAACTGTTACCATCGGCCACGTTCACCAGCATAACTTGCTCCCTAATATTTTACTGATGACTATGATGATGATAGCTTCGGGGGATCGATACCACATAAGCTACTTTTAGGTGACCAGCTGTTTGTATCGAAATACTTCTCTTATTATCGATTACTTGTATGTACACATAGCAAAATAAATGTATAAAGATACGTTAATTCAAATATGTTATGGCAATGACCATTGAGTTATTCGAAAAGCTTCCCCATCCCTAAAAATCCTCTTTTATCTAAATATAGCTACAGTAGCAGCTTTGAGGCTATATATATATAAATAAACATGAATATAAATAAGTATAATATTAAATACTAGTTGCGCCCCGCTACACTTCGCTGTGGCACATTGTGGTTGCATGGATGAGAAACTATAAAATAAACAAAAATAACTTACTAATTTCCCTCCCGTGCCTTATGATTTTTTAAGAACATAGAAACCTATCTAACAATACCTTCTCTCACACATTTGACCTTAAGCCCATTTCCCGTCCGTGGTGACGGGTGGGAGTAGATTTTTCAAGTTGCATACAATAGTCTTTCACCCGTGGGGATAGATTTACCAAACTCCTGGGCCCGGGAAAGCCTACTGTTGCTGGTACACAGAACAAACACATAAAAAAGCGGTTTTCACGCGGTCGCCTGAATGGTATTTATGAGAAAATTATATGAATATAAGCAAACCATATATTGTGACAAAATTTTAGCTCAATCGGTGCAGACCGTTTCGAGTCTTGGACTTTTGCACACACCAACATAATATTTTTATATATAAGTATATATACGCACATGCATTCCATTCTTAAATATACTTGTGATTTAGATATATTCACATAAAGCTACTTTTTAATTTAATAGCAATACAATTAGAAGGCTTAAACTCCTAATTGTATGTGTGATAATACAAAATACAACTGTTACCGGGTCAACGATTTAATTGATTGGTAAATAATTACTGTTTTGGGGCTTTGTGTTGGGGCGTTCCGTACAATGGGATTCAATGTTCGAATGCGTACAACTGCTCTTACTATGAGCACATTTGCTCTTGGAGCCCACACTGCTTAGATGCTGTTGTCGGTGGGCGAAATTGCTCGAGCTTCGTATTGCAAATGAAACCCAACTGTGTATTACCTTGACCGTGACTACTTGTTATGATTGCCCCCCGTAACTGAAGTACGTAAATAGTAGGTTTGTTGACATCGTCAGCTCTTGAACTTTCCGCTGGAGAGAGGTGTAATTTACTACAATTTTAGTGATGTCTTGTCACTGGGCTTTTTCAATTAGCACCAGCTATTGGCTGGTATAGGAGCCCATTTCACCACAACGACAGCTATTACTTTAAAGTTCTCCCCTGAGCACCATTAGAGTTCTGGGCAACGTGTCCACTTGAACACAGTCATTCACACGAACACATCATTAACAATGCACTTGCAGTTTCAATCTCAGCGTACTTAAGCTAATGGGGCCAATGCACTGATTACGGCAGACAGCATCAGCAAACGAGGCCAAAACCTTGGGCCAATTCAGCATAAGAATGCAAATAGTCTTTGGCCTTACATAACTGTGGTTAAGGATGCACTTATTTCCGTTAACGGCCTTGTGTCTCCTTGAGTGGATGCATATTTTTTTAAATGTGTGGTGCTTAATCATCCGTTAAGTCTTGGGTCGTGCATCAGATTACCCACGAAGTGGTATATGCTCGGCTGAATTAAGATTAATCAAGTTAACTAAATTACAAGAATTAACCTTGACCAAAAACAACTTGTAATCATGAAGTGGATAATAAAGGGCATAAGAAATGTGTTAATGAGAGAGGCATCTTCAGTAGTTAATTTGATCTAGCTCCTTTGAGTGAACCATATGCAAATGAAGATTGGCTTACATTTAAAAATTTCTTCACAGATGCGACCGTGTGTATGGGTACTGTTCATCGGGGTATAGGGTACTTGCTGAGCGAGCACTGTCGAGTACAGCATTCTTACTTGCAACAATATTAAAATCTAGAGAGGTTTCTCAATCTGTATACATATCTTATTATTATCAATTTCTCTTCAATTTCCATCATATTGTATACTTTTCTGAGTCAGATACAATCCATACATTTTCTACCATTACATAAATATTAATATTATATTTATCCATATTTAATTTCCTAAAATTATACCGTTTATGAGAAATAGTAATTAAGTAGTATGAAACTTCCCATAAAGAAGCGAATAAATTCAGTCTTTCGTAGAAGCTTTTCACTTATTTAGAATATTTTTAATCTATATCTATTTATACAAAAAAGAGAACTCACCTTCGTGTGTGAAGAACAAATCTATTGTTGCAGTGACCACCAAAAAGGTCAAAAGAAAGCTTCTCCGCGACAGAGTCCCCGGCTTTCCCGGCTTGCAGATGAAATGCCGCCCACGGGGATAATCCATTGCGCAATCAACCGCCAAAGCGGCAAGCCTGTCAGTAAAACGAAGGATACAGCCGCGCTGATGAAATTTTAATTAAAAACATACACACACGTAGTTTTGAAAGCAACCGAAATAAAATGGCACATTGCGCACAAGCGAAATACAATCCAGTAATATTGTTTTAGCCAAGAGTGTATCGTGATAAACCCTCTGTTATACTCAATTAAAGCTGGCAGGTGCTTGGTGAAATTATGCTAACTGGCAAAGCTTATTACTGACTTTGCTTATTTAACTATTTTACTCGTATGTTTGGACATTGTATCCTTGAACACTCGAGGGTTTTAATAATATGAACTATTATATTGTTATTATTTGATTTAATATCCAGTTGAATATTGATCTTAACTGTTTATTTCACCATTAATCTGAGCTACTAGTCAGAGGCACAAATATCAAGCTTGGTCTTAGGAAAACCAAGTGCGTGCGATGGTATGCGTCGGGCCTCAACCGGGTCTCCGATTTCTCTTTTGGTCATATACGGTTGCATGGCGCAATCGCTGGGCATACCCAATGAGTAGACAGAGATGTCAGAGTCGTAGTACGCGTGTAAGGGAGAGGCAGAAAGCGCGATATGAAGTTCCGCCTAAAATGTTTGGTAATTGTTGTCGACTTTGTCAAGAAAAGATTTACTGGAAAGTATTGTCTGAGCAATCTTACGAAATATAAAGTACTTTTAGTATTTTTAGCAAACTATATTCTATACACTATGATACAAAGTCGTAACATTTAGCGATGACGTCAGTCACACACACACACATGCACGAAATTAATATTCATTACCAATATCTATGTATTGGAACACAATATTATGGATCAATCAACAAACGCGTTGCATAGCTTATATGGCGTATGTATGTATATGATTGAGACGGATGTGGATGTGGAGTTGCTTTTGAATGATTGTTACAATACACTTGCACAACTTTGCTACACCCTTTTTACCCAGTTGATGGGTACAAAGTATATAATGGAAAATTCACACACAAACACTGTTTTGTTTGCACACTAAGTTGATGTTTACATTCACATGAAGTAAAAGGCCTTTTCAAATAATTATTATTCCTTGTTACGTATGTAGTACTTCTATTTAATTAGATTACTTTGAATATATTTTGGCTGTGCCCATTCTCACTAAATTACATACTACATAAGTACACTGGTATGTACATACATATATATTTGAACACAAACAAATAGGAAACTGGTATCCACAACTTTCTCGATTTGCGTTTTAGCCGACTCTCATTAAAGATACGAGCGGACGTTGCGTATAACAACACGGTCTATAGACTACTGATCCACGATTGCCCTCTGAAGCTCTGCTTCGATCTCATGAGCTGAGCAAAAATTAAAAACAAAAACTTGTTTTAAGCCAGAGACAACAAATTTAACTGCTGGCCGCTCTGGCTCTCACTCTTTGGCCGTCTCTTTGTGGAACGTAAACATAAACCAAAGCATTGCCATTCATTTTCATATACAAGTATATCTTCAACAGTTTATTATCATAATAATGAAAGATACTAGATTGAACTTAAATAGAGATGGGTATGTTCTCAAAAAATTATACGTTAATTCTATGTATTTAAAGAATGTATTATCAGTTTTGTAATTTACGAATAATTCGATAAGGCTAATTCCTTGTATCCATATGTTTTTATCCGAACTCTACTACAGCATTAAAGCATCTTGATGTTTCTACTTATTTCAAGCAAATATTAGATGGAAGCCAGTTGCAGGTTGCTACTCTATCTCATTATTCTGCTCTTGAGGTTGTAGACTACATTATTCTCACGTGTCTTGATGGCTCTATCAGCGGAAGTTTGAGCTCGTTCTCCACCAAGAGGTCTCCCTCTCTCTCTCTCTCTCTCTCAGGTGCTCGGGTAATGGAAGCTGGAGATACTAGGTGCTCCAAGAGTTCGTTGTGCACTAAGCTTTCTCAAACAATTCAAGGCACGCTGCCCAAACGTTTTCAAGGCATTTTTGGTTAGAAATCAACAGTTTTCTTTAAGGGAAGAGTATACCTCGCAGAGGGTAATATAACTTTGTCATGAAATATGTAACGCATTGAAGGATCAGCACCACTGTCCCTCTTTCTGTTTCTACCAGATAACTTTTTTCGGGTTTGATTTTCTTAAGCTCATAACTTTGATTTGCGATCCCTGGTTTCTACTCAAACTGTCTTAGTTTTACAGCTATTTTAATGAAACTTGCCAAAATTGCTTTTTTTTAGGACATAGGAACGATTGGCTAAAAATTGAGTTGTTATGTAACAAGAAAGAACGGCTATCTTCGGAGTACCAAAGCTATATACACTAACAGCAATGTTTTTATACAAATCTCAATTTTCGTCACATTGCTCCTTTTGATAAAATTATAGGAATTTATTTGAAATATAATAAAACTCCCACTTAGTTTGAATGTAATACAAAAAGTTTTTCATACAAAAACTCATTTTCCACTCGATCCTATGGTATAGTGGTCCACTCTTAACGAAATTTAATCAGATTGTATAAGCTCTCTAGAGACTCGGTTTGGGTGAGTTTCCTTACCAAGCTTTATACCTTTATAAAAAAAACAAGAAAGAGCGGCTATCTTCGGGTGCCGAAGCTACTTATATACCCTAGCAGCAATGTTTTTTATACAAAACTTAATTTTTGTCTGATTGCTCCTATGGAAGCCATGTGTTCCGATTTTGATAAAATTATAGGAAACTTTTTGAAGTATTATAATACTCTCACTTAGTTTTAATGAAATATTTGCTTAAACAAAAAGTTTGATATAGTGATATAGTGGTCCGATTTTGACCAAATTTGGCCAGATTGTATAAACTCTCTAGAGACTCGGCTTGGGGATCGATCATTGCTATGTCAGCTATATGTTATAGTGGTCCGATCCGGCCGGTTCCGACATACATATATACTGCCTGCAGCAAAAAGAAGGGTCTGTGCCAAGTTTCATTACGATAGCTTAAAAACTAAGAGACTAGTTTGTATAGAAACAGGTGATCAGACGGACATCGCTATATTGACTCGGCTATTCATGCTGATTCAGAATATATATACTGTGTTGGGTCGGAAACGTCTTCTTCAGTTCATTACACATTTCGAAACAAAATTATAATACCCTCTGTTAGGGTATAAAAAAAACTTTCTTATTCGAACCAAACTTATCAAATCAAAGTTTCATTATGTTTAATATAACCTGACTAAATCTATAGATATAATTTATATCTGACATTGGAAAATTCTGTTTGTTTGTAAACTGTTTTTTAAGCCATTCTAACCACGTTCACCAAATCGACGTAACATGCTGCCTTAAATAACATTGCAAACACATATTGGTCAGAATCGCACCTACATATATCATATACTAGCTGCCATTGAAATAAATGGATGAAAATAAAGTTTTTGTATGATTTTTTTTAAATATTATATAAATTGGTAAAGTTTAATTAAAATCTGATCACTATATCATATATCGTAGCTATCAAATTCAGTTTTGTATGAAAACCTCTCTACATGTCCATATTCTCTTGGCACTCCAAAATTGTTCTTATTTCTTGATTCTTGTTAATTCTCTCGCCTCATTCTCTCGTACATAGCATGTGCCGTTGTAGCTTTGGTAGCAGAGCTACTAAATGCCCCATTGCCACACTGTGCTGTTAAAGACAGTGGCAGCGTTGCCAACGAAACAGCCAAAACAAATCGACGAGGCATCGACGAAACAGTTTGCCCACTCAGCTGCAGCTGGTAGTATTGTTGCAATAAACAGAAAATCCCCACTCTGCCCTAACCCATTCCCCCGCTCTTTGTGAATTAGTAGAAATTTTCTACTAGTGCGAAAGTCGCTGCTCTGCGGTGCAATGAGAACGGGTAATTGATGCGTCGATAGTGCTAGCAGCTTACTGTGGAATAGAATCACTACATTGCGCTCAAAAAATTCGTTCAATTAATAGGTGCTACTTATTTCATACAAATCTAAACTAAACTTAGCGGGCACGCAAATGTACCGCAAGTGCCCTTTCCAGGAGATAGTTTCTTTAATTTCAAGGTTGTTGTGAAGTTTATAATATAATATCAGCCGAAGGCCTTTTGCAGCCAGTACTAGTAGCTTAAGTTTTCGATTATTTACTATCAATATTAATAAATAAGTGAATAAAATAATATAATACATATGTATGTAGCTAACAAAAGGTCTCACTTATTTCAATTATAACTTGTAATCGCTCTTACGCTATTTTCGACTATAATTAACAATACATTTTAAAACAAGTAAGAATGCTCTAGTCGAGTTTACCTGACTTCGAGACACCCTGTAAACAGGTTTGCAATTCCCAAGCACATCTTCCTACACATGCACATAAAGTTGCATCAAGCAGTTAAGGGGCAGTGCAAGCAAGCAGAGCATGGTGGCGGCGCAGCTGCTCCCTTCAATTGCTGTACAAAAATTGTTTCCTAAATAACTTTTGTGGGGCTTTTGTTAACAAACGTTTCCACTACCTTTCAATGTCTTTAATAGCTATAATTTTGCTTAAATTATCTACATATATACTTAGGCAGAAAAGGCTATGAAGTCTAAACTCCTTATTATAATTAATGTTAGGTCACACATACATAAGTATAAATATATACATTTTTTACTGATAATAAATGAAATGGAATGCAATTTATCGAATATATGAATATGAATTATGCATATGAAAAACAAAGATGATATCTTTTAACTTGTTCTTTTCTATCAATTTGTGGCGGGAAATATTCCAATCTGAAAAAATACCCTGCGCCCGTATACAGTTACCTATATTCAAAATTTAGTGCCTCTAGTTCCTATAATTTCCTAGATACTAGAGACGGACAGGGACAGGTCGACCAGGCTTTGATCCCGATAATATATATTAATTAAGCAAATAATAAACAGAATAATTATTTTTAAACATTCTCTTTGTATTATATGATCCACATATTTAATAGATTTCGGAAGATTTCGGTTACAGATTGGGTATGGGTTAGGTATTTTATATTTTAAGTCTGACTTGATATGTGTAGGGGAATTACTCATAATTACAATTAGTTAAATAAACAATACAATACTCAGAATTATGTAAATTCAGTTGTAATATGTAATATGCCATTCGCCCAGATTTGCACCTCTCTGCCCCACAGTGCAGTGTCCCATTAGTCACCCAGAGTGCTCTACAGACGTCGAATGTGCCGCTGCCGCTGCCGCCGCAGCAGAGTGCTGCACGGCGCGCTGTCGCCACCGTCCACAGTGTCCACACAGTTCGCACTGTCGACACTGTCGCCGCGACGCGACGCGAACAACCGTCAGTCGCATTCATGTTGTTGTGACGTAAGGTAAACAACTGATTGAGGCGAATGTGGACGCTTTTGCTCGGGGTTTATTTATTTGTTTTACTCACTTTCCCGCTCGTAATTATCCCTAAAGTGATACTTATCAATGTCAGCTGTGTGAACAAGTGAATGCATTAAGAATTAATTGAAAATAAATACAAATATCTTTTACTACTGCAGAACTTTCGGTGTACACTAACAGCAGTATTCTGTTAAAAATTCAAAAAATTAAATATAAATCAAAACACTCAGTAATTGATTTTTCCTTAAGTACATTATATAGATTTACTAAAGCTGTGCAAATGAAATCAATACTCAATTTAACTGGAACTAGTACAAAACTAACATATGCACTATATTCCATACTAACCCTACATTTAAATCCAATTATTCATTTAAGCCCGAAACCACAGTACCGCAGTGAGCAATTGTCAATGTTTTACTACTAGGTATGAATGTAGATACATACATATATACTATATATTCATATGTACATATGTGTATGCATTTGAACCCCGTTAATTTTTTGTCATGGGTGTTAAACATTGACCACTGTATGTGAGAGATCCAATAGATTTAATTTCAGTAACAGACAATATGTGTACTTACATGTACACACATACATATGTGGTATATGATATATAGATACATATACATATATGTATAATAACTTGTGTACCATGCATTCATTGACTGAGCAAATTGTCTAGGGCTCTTCTGAGGCCATTTGCAACAAAGCACTTGTACGCATGTATGTATGTAAGTACATCACATCTCTTTGGATGTATGAGTGTATGTACGTACATATGTACCACTCAGAAACTGTCAAAGTGTAATAAACATAACTAGCCTGATTAGCTGAAACAAGTAAGTGCTAGACCTAAATATACCCTATACCAAAGTCATAATCATATGTAGTATTTCCCTACATATATTGCTTGAGTTGTATTTATCCATATTAATTACATTATCAGAATAAATATTAGCAACAATAAAAATGATCAAGTCAAGAGGATGCGCTCATAAAATATCCTGTTAAATAAAGTATCCTAACGTATTCCAAATACTTGAAATGTTTATTGAATATATCTTAAGTGTTTGCATATACACATATTTACTTATTAATATCGATAAAGGTTTCTTGAACTTTTTTTTGTTTTTGTTATATGTAATTATTTGTGATAGCTATGATCGGCACCTTGCGATCTTACCCAACCATGTATAGAATTTAATAAGCCAGGATTTACATATCTACAGAGATGGTAGATCTTAACTAAAGACTTACTTTACATGAGTGTGGGAGATAATAATAATAATAAATTTTTAAAAAAATGTTCATTGTTAGAGGATTTTTCTACTGGGGAGGTCCCTTGGGTAAATGTCAGTCTGCTGGCAAACGGGTTAGGATGGTTCGCTAGCCTTAGATTATAGCGACTAGAGTGTTCGTGAACTATTTTGGCTTATTATCAGATCTATATGTAACTTTAACGATACGTAAATTTGTATACTATAATTTGTTATATTATCTGACTTGTGGTCGGAAATGCCTCCCTCTGATACCCTTTTATTTACCTATTTTAGACTGCAGGGTAAAATAAACTACATTAATCCTTATATACAACAATATTGTTCATTTCTTTCAGATGTAGCAGTTATGAATTTACACTAGCAATGAAATGCTAACCATACTGAAGTACAAACTAACAACGTTCATGAAGTAGCATGAAGACTGCAATTATTATCATTACACATGCACATTCTTGCGAACTGTATATGTAAGTAACTATTGATATTATTAAGATATAATCTAAAACCATATTCATTAATTCAGGGACCGTAGAAATAATGTTTTCAATAGGCAAGGTATTTAAGCTTCGGTGTCCAAGAACATTTATTTCTGTTTTGGTAATAATGTGATAAGAATCGTTGGTTGCTCAATTACACACGCGCTGATAAGAAAAAGTTCAAACAAGCACTACTTGAATCATTGATATTTCCCCAGTTCAATCGCTTAGCTCTCTGTAGACGCTTCGTAGTTTTGTGTTAAAAGTGTGTGCTCAAAAGCTAAAGAGCACTGTGGCAAGGCCATTCGTTCTATAATGCATACTACATTGTACTATATACCTATAAGTCCTATGCACATACATATATAGAATGGACTAATATAAATAAATACTAACGCTCTTCTCAAGATTAAATACTCACGGTATGTTTACAAATCCTTCTTCACAATAATATTTTACTTAATGGCCATCGCAATCCATCGATTCTTTGGCAACTATAAGAAATAGAGGACCGAATTTGACCTAAATACTAATACTAAACTAAAGTGAAATAGTATATATTCACGTTACTATATTATAACATTATATATATATCTGTTTTTGCAATTAAAACTCGTGTACCTATTCAGTTAAGCCAAAATAATAAAATACATTTTTTTTTAATTTCAGAATTTTTGTCAAAATCAGACAATTGATTAAAGATAGAAATCGTGAACCTATTCAGTTGAGCGGCAGTGTGTGCACCTATATAAAATGGACTAACCTAATAATTAAGACTTAGAACCCAAAGTACTCTTATGTTTACAAATCTATCTTAACAATCAATTTTTGCGATGCATCGATTCCATGGCAGATACTATAAGAAATAACGTACTGAGGCTTACCTAATTTTGTCAACTTGCATATGGTATAAATTAGTGGTATAGAATAAAACTTACATTTGGTAAGATATTTCATAGTATATATATATATATTGCTTGATTACCACACAACTGAAATTTTGGTCGACCTTTCGTATGACAGCTAGATAAGATTTTTTCAATGCGTGACACTTTTTGTGACAAAATTATAATACAGAATATGCTGTAGAATAAATGCATAGGCTTTTGAAACACTTTTGAGTTCAAACTTCATCAAAATATATTTTAAACAAGAAAGAAAGGCTATATTCGGCGTGCCTAAACTATTTGAAGTATAATAAAAGTCTCACTTACAGAAACTCATTTTTCACCCGACACTATAGCAGCTATGTGATATAGTGGTCCGATCCGGTTCACCCATATGTATGTACTGCGTTGAGCAAAAAGAAGGGTATGTTTCAATTTTCATTACGATAGCTTCAAAACTGAGAGACTAGTTTGCATAGAAACAGATGGACAGACGAACATGGATATATCGACACGGCTATTGACGCTGATTCAGAAAATATACATTTTCTTGGGTCGGGAACGTTTCCTTCAGTGCATTACACATTATAAGACCCACTGCTAGGGTACAAAATATATTAAAGCTATAAAAAGTGTAGTTAAATTTTGTTTTATTCGATTTAAGGGAAACAATTTCTGAATCAAACATTATGGGCTTGAATGAGCGCCTACACACAAGCGATGGACAGACAGTGCGAAAGTCAGACTAAAGAACATCTGGCTGTCATATTTTTTTAAACAACTATATTATGTCCTTATAGTCGTTTTATGTGTGCAGGACAGAGAACCGTGAGTCCACGCTCACAGTATGAAGCTCGTCATTTTGATTTGA
The DNA here is from genome assembly GCA_035043065.1 of Hirtodrosophila confusa. NCBI lineage: Eukaryota > Metazoa > Arthropoda > Insecta > Diptera > Drosophilidae > Hirtodrosophila > Hirtodrosophila confusa. The sequence goes on along the minus strand of JAWNNI010000105.1, from coordinate 149,348 downwards.
GGGCCATTTGAAAAGCCATTAGCTCTGCAATATTCTGTCATGTAGAAAAATCATAAATCATGCTGCTGCTAACATACAGAGTTGTTTCAGATGACACTGCGGACAGCTCGTACGCCTTTTGGGCTGTGTTCCCGTTAGTTAGGATGAGTTTTGGTATTGTGGCTTCAACCAAGGCACAGAGCAACAGCTGCATCGTCCTTTTCGTAATGGAGGCTGTAGCCCATTTTATTGTTTTAGCCTGCACCGATAAAATTGGTATCAAAGGCATAATAAAGTTGTGCAAATTTATGAAACAGGCAGAATTGTAATAAAGTATGCATGTGTATATGTATTATTGATTACCTTCAACAGCCGAGGTAATCCAGATGTCAAGATCATAGTGCCGCAAAGGAATCTACAGTGGATCAATAGATTCGGTACAATCGATAGTTTTGACTATCTTTTATCAATTTATGTACGAACAAATTAATTTGTAATTTTTCGTATACCGTAGTCAGATTTCTTTATTATTTAATAACTGGGGATGCGCGTCAAAATATTTTGATGAAAGTTAATCATGTATATAATAATATAATAATACACAAAAATCACAATTTTCCAACCCATTTGGTAATTTTTCTTAATCGTAGAGCCACATGAATAATTATTTTGTAGAAAAATTATTTGAAAGTCGAAATAAAGTAGAATTTCAGCATTTTTCCCATATTTTCTCACCAGCTGCGTGAATTTCCCAAAAAGTGAAGATCTTTGAAAATAAGTTTAAAGCCGATGGTAAACAAAAAAGTTTCATAGAACAACTTTCTGCGAATTCCCAAGCTTGTCAATGGAATTTTCCAAAAACCCGAACTTGTGTGCACTTTCATCATAAATGAAAACAGCTGTGGAAATTGCAGCATTCTATCTTTTACGGTTTGAATTGCACATAGCATACCCTAAGTGACACACAAAGCCCCAGGTGCGAATCACAGTTCATGATACCTAATTTATAAATATATTTCACTGTTAATTTTAAAGTTCACATTTGATTATAGTCTGATATATACTATAATATAATATGGACTTTAAAAAGAGCATGTGAAATTTAAAAGGAAAATGGGGTATTTTGAAAATTCAAGTAGGCATTTTATTATTTTACACTTGTGTTGAAACAAATGTTTTACGACACAGACTAACACAGACTCACACAGACTTTTGAATAGTTGAAACAAAAATAAAACATACATACATCATAAAAACAGTTTCGAAACGTCGAGGAAATTAGAATAGCAATGGATCAGGATGAGGAAGATATGCCCACATTCAAGTGCGTACTGGTCGGTGATGGTGGGACTGGTAAGACAACCTTCATTAAACGCCACATGACCGGCGAGTTTCAAAGGAAATATGTTGCCACACTCGGCGTTGAGGTGCATCCAATAGTATTCTATACCAATCGTGGCGCCATCCGCTTCAACGTATGGGACACAGCCGGGCAGGAGAAATTTGGCGGACTCAGAGATGGGTACTACATTCAAGGCCAGTGCGCCATCATTATCTTCGATGTAACATCGCGTATCACCTACAAGAATGTGCCCAACTGGTATCGAGATTTGGTTCGCGTCTGTGATAATATCCCCATTGTGCTCTGTGGCAACAAAGTGGATATTAAGAATCGCAGGGTCAAGGCCAAAAACATTGTGTTCCACCGAAAGAAAAATTTGCAGTACTTTGATATTTCCGCAAAATCGAACTATAATTTTGAGAAACCATTCCTTTGGGTGGCCCGCCAGCTGATCGGCGATCCAAATCTGCAGTTGGTGGAAATGCCGGCGCTCCTCCCACCGGAGGTCAGCATGGATGAGGATTGGCAGCTTGAAATTGAGCGCGACTTGCAGCAGGCGCAGGCGGTCCCCTTGCCGGATGACGATGAGGATTTATAAACATTAGTTCAATACAGAAAATAGCATCTATAAAAGTTATGAAAATAAAGAAAACAAACCACAGATTGACACAGTTAAAACACAACAGGAACAACGATGAGCACTACAGCCGGGCGCTCACACAAAACACACACCACCCACAACTTATTCAACTCTAATTCAAGTTATTTTGTTGATTTTTATTTATATTATTATTATTTTTACTTTTTCGTCATCGGTTCCAAGTTTCACACAGTTTAGATTACAGTAAATGAATTGGGAAGTTCAAATGCAACAAACATTACAAAGTTGCTATGGTATGATACTATGGCAGCTATATAATTATGTGGTCCGATTTCGACATATTTAAAGCCATGAAAAGTATAATAAAACTCAGTTTGGATGTAATTTATACATACACACATATAAAACTGTTCGTCCTGTCTGACTGATTGGCAATCATCGCACAGCCCAAGCCTTAAGAGCTAGGATGATGAAATTTTCACAGCTGTTTCCATCTATGACGAAAGTGCACACTAAGACGGGGTTGGAAAATTCCACCTGCAATCATGGAAAATAGGAGAAAACGATTGTATGAACCTTTTTTGTTTACCACCCAATGAGCATCAAACTAATTTTCAAAGATCTATACAATAGATCGTTCGATATATTCGATTTGTACCAAATTTGGTCAAAGGAAGTTTTCCATGTTCAGTTCTGATAAAAATTTATAAGCTTATATAAACTTTGCCGATACTTTGATGTGGTGAGCTCGGTCAGAATATTTTAAAAGACTTAAAAATTCTTATATAACCTTCTACTTTTGTAATGATAACGCTGATTTAAATAAATAAACCTATCAGTAGAGATCTGAAGATCCAGATCAGTCTGATAATAATAATAAAAAAATAAAGTTTTTATTCAAAAACATAATTAACCACTGATCGATCCTATGGCAGCTATATGTACAGAACCGTTCCTTTCGGTTCCGACATATGTACAGCATACAACAAAAAGAAGTATCCATGCCAAGTATCATTACGATAGCTCGTAAGTCTAAAACTTGTTTGTATAGAAACAGTCGGACAGAAAAAGGAAAGTGTACTAATTAAGAATTTATTTTACTGTTAGTGTCTTTTCACGATTTTCTAAGCAACCTTCGACAAAGCATAAAATCCTGTATATTTTTATAAGCTGGTAGAATAAAAGTTTGACTCTTTCTTAAGATTCTGGACTTTTGCATTTTAAAGAGTCTAAAGTATATAGTAGTTGTTAGATCCAAAGTTGGAGTCGATAAACGTACTTATTTGTTGACAATTTTACCTTCTTAGATCCTAGGTGCTTAACAATACGAACTGATCTGACAATTGGCAGCACGTTTTCATAAGAGCCACAAGGATAATCATGTGCCATACACACGGCTATCGTACCCGGTGCAATACAGTTGTACTCCTCACGCTTCTGCATCTCGGCCAGAAGTTGGGCGTCAGTGAGGCCAGCGTTCAGTTTCATCATCAGTCTGTGGAGAACGAATACCTGTTGAGTGAGCCACAACAGGAGAAAGTGGAACAAATGGAAACACCAAAGGATCAAAAACTTGTCGTACGGCTGCCATCCAACTCGCTTCTGAAGTACACCTCCTACAAAGATGTTTCTATACTACACTTTCGAGTTCCCCCGGATTCGCGAGCTGCATATTTTAGCTTTAAAGCGTTTGAAGAATCCAAAAGTGCCTTTCGTAAGTGATATCTTTACAAATCTCTCACTATTTAACAATTTAAATGATATTCTTAAACACACTTTTATATATTTACAGAAAGAAAATGCAAAGTTAAAGATGTAACCGTACATTTGAAGGCGAGCAGTTTTCCTGTGATAAGTCCAGAAAATATTACCTTTCCAAAAAATTTTCTAATCTCTGAACAAAGGTAAGATTCCATGCGTGATAACAAGTCTTAGTGTTTAATCGAAATATAGTGGATCTTATCTACGCAACTCATATATTCTTATCCTTTTAGAATGTATTTATAATTATTACTTAATGAGGTACTTTCTATTATATTTCTGTTCCAGGTTCAAGGTGTATGACCTGCAGATTCAGTCCAATGAGCAGCAACATCGCATTAATATACAGGGACCCCTAATGGGCAGTTGGTTCGCCGTGGCTTTTGTAAGTTGGACAGATCCCAATAATGATCGCATTGAACAACAAGGTAATAACACAATATTACCAAAAATATCTTATGCTTCAAAGCCAGCTTTTCCAATTCCTATCAGCATTTTATAATGTTGCACATAGGGAGTTTCTTATAGTGTATCAGATCTTAGGATCCTTGTTTATTAATTAATATTCTCAATTGATTTTTAAATAATTACGGGAATTTGATAAAAGTAGTTTGAATAAAGAAAAAATAATGAAAGCGACTATGTAATTTATTAGATAACACTGCAAGGCTGTACGATGTACTTTAAGCTCAATTTAATTAATTCTTGAATAGTTTACTTTATAAAACACAAATTTTTAAATTGTCTCCGGCTTCAACATATTTTCAACAAGAAAAAAAAAATTTATAAACTTTTACCGAGTAGATTACAAATTAAGAGAATAATTTGCATGGACGGAAGTCATGTATATCTTAATCCTGGCTGTTAAATGCGTCGATCACAAAGAATATTAAAACCAAAGTAGACATAAAAGCTCGTACACATATTACGTAATCATCAATGGGGTGGGGTGAGTCAACCATATGATTACGTTTGATTACTTGGGGAGGGAGAGTTTTCTTGAGCTCTCGATTTGAAGAAAGATTCATCAAAAATTTAATGACAAATGAAAGTTCTTCCAAAAGATCTTAATAGAAATAGGAAAACGTGTACAAAATGTATTTTTACTCCCTGTACCCATAAAATGGGTAAAAAGGGGTATTGGATTTGTGCAAAAGTATGTAACAGGCAGAAGGAGACATCTCCGACCCTATAAAGTATATATATTCTTGATCAGTATCAAAAGAGATTTCGATTTGGCCATGTCCGTCTGTCTGTCCCGTATGTATGAACGCAAGGATCTCAGCAACTATAATAGCTAGAGACACCAAATTTTGAATGTAGCTTCGTGTATAGCGGGAGCAGATCAAGTTTGTTTCATATTTCAGATATCTCCCCCCGTTCCCCCGCAAACCGATTAAAACCGTTTTACAGTAACAATTTTCAAGATATAGCTTTAAGATTTGGCATGTAGTCTCTCTAATCTACTGTCCAAATTTCAAGTCGATCGGATAATAAACACGGAAGTTATTCACGAAAGAAGATTCAGTAATGCAGCGAGAGGGGGAAGGAGAAGCACAGCCACCAATTAAAATGCCTCGCTTGCGGTGTCGCTTTTGCCGCCTGTGTGCGTGCGTCTTTGTGTATGTGTGTTTGTATGTGTAAGTGGACGCAGATGTGATTGGATGTTTTAGACCTGGGTACAGGGAGTTTCGTAGTCGGGTATACTCGACTATAGCATTCTTACTTGTTTTCTCTGAAGAAATTAATTTTGGATATTAACGTTATCTTAGGTGGGGGAGCGGGGCAGATCAGCTAAATGATTATGCTCCCTACATAGGAGGTATCAAAAAAGGGAGAAAATTTGATTTCGTAATATGTGTACTAGAACAGAATATCATATGCATACCTATAAGGACATTAACTAGTATTAAAGTCCAAAGATAAGAGGAATTTAATAAAATATATTTATGAAAAACATTTCCCCGTGAAATATGTAAGAATATGCAGTTGTAAAATTGTAAATTAAAGTATTATTAGCCTTTGGATATATTATATGCATTTGGTTTGTGTCCTTTTCAGGACTTGCTGCGTCATGCGAGACGTTGTTGCTGGCCGAGTTGTCAGTGTCACGCTTCTGGCCGATTATCATAAATGATGGCCAAGTGGATAACGGCAATCTAACCAGCAGCTTGGTCTCCCACCAACAACAGACACAGACTGCCAACAACAGCGCCAAAGGACATTACAATCGGACCCCTGATGAGCAGCATGCTCCAAATTTCGAGGGCAGCTGGCCATCGCTTTCAATGCTTACAGAGGAGCAGCCTCAAAACACAAAACATGAGGAACCGCAACAACTGGATGCCCCATCTTTATATGACGTCCGTCCAATTGAAAATTTAACACATACGCACACTGGATCCGGGTCGGGGCCAGAGCCTGACAACCACAGAGACACGGATAACAACAGCAGCAGCAGCAACAGCAACAGCAACGCCAAGCCCACCACAAACAATGAAATCATTTACAAGTTCTATGTGCCTGATGAGATTGGTGTTGCCACCGCACGCATCTCCTTTGCAGAAGTCTGTCTGTCTTGTCCGGACGTCAGGTTGCAGATCCAGGCAAACGCATTCCCGGCTAGCCCCAGCGGAGGGCAAAGTTTGAATGGGAACGAGCACAACTACATTCACAGTGCGGTCATCAGCCCGAATCAGACGGAAGAAATCTCAATTGAATTTTATGTGCAGCCAAGCACATGGCACTATGCCCTGCTGAAGTTTGTTGCCACGCCGGATGACTTCTGGCTGGATCCAGCACGGGCTCCCAATAAAGTCCCAGACGAGCAAGCTGGATTGGCTCAGCACAGATTGAGACAACAGAACAGAACAGATGCTGTGACCACTGAACTGCACAACCTTGCCTACTTTCTGCAAATAGACTATCCGCAGTTGGAGGAGCATAATGAGTCGACCAGGACGCGGTCGCAGGCTGAGAATGTCAGCAATATGGAGAACGCTTGGCAGCCGGTGCGCTTTCGCGGAATGGATTTCTACTCCCTGCTCCGCCAGAGCTATCGAGAATTTTTTATGTTCGACTACGATTTGCAGCCGGATGCAAACGGCACTGTCCCGTCCCTGCTCAATTTGACAGCACAATCTGCGGCAGGATTTGCCTTTGAGCTGGGCGAGGTCTATGATATTGGCGGCACACTCACATTTGCCGTCTCCATGAAGCACGAGCTTCGCTTCAGCAGCGAGCTGAAGCCAGTTCCACCCCCTACCTCGCCACCCTCAGAGCGGGGCGGCATTCTGGCCGAGAAGCTAGTGGGTGGTCTAGATGACACGGCATCAGTAAAGGGCCAGGAGCAGCTGCCCCGCAGCAATCAAAGCATGCAAATAATTGTGTGTATGCACCTGGGAGAGCCGGGTGTGCCCACCTGGCCAGACAAATGCCGCTATGGTCAACGTCTGATGCATGCTTCCAGCATAGTCAACAACACGGATCTAATGGGCCTTATACATGTGCCTTTTCCAGAAAGTGGCCTCTGGTAAGTTGCCGCAGATATCATACATACCCTTGCAGATAGTTTCTTTTATGCTAAAACTCAATTTTCGACCAGTTATGGCAGCTATGATATAGTTATCCGACTTTAATTAAATGTATTAAATATATAAAAACTGTATAAAGTATTATTAAACTTGCAATGCCTGAGTTTCGTTCAAAATCTGTATGAACAAAAGAGTACAAAAACTTATTTTTCATCCTCTTTTCCTATGGCAGCTATCAATTAAAAATTATAATAGTTCAATCTCGATAATGTTTAGTCAAAATCGAAGAAAAGTATAACGAATATAAGATTTTATGAGTTGAGATATCTTGAAAGACAATTACAACTCGTTTTTCTATAAACAACTCTACCGATTGTTCAGTTATGTGATAAAATGGTGCGATTTGGAGAGCTTGCTTAGAATATCTTAATAAACAAAAAGTTTTTCATACAAAAACTAATTTTTCATTCGAATTTTCCTATGGCAGCTATAAATTAAAGTTATAATAGTTGTTTTTCCATAAACAACTCTACCGATTGATCAGTTATATTATATAGTGGTGCGCTTCTAAATTTGGTCAGCTTGTTTCAAGCATAACGAAACTTCGATTTGGTGAGATTGTCGACCAATCGTTCCTATGGGAGCCATATTTAATTAATTATTTGTTTATTGATAATTTCTAGTGCTACAAACCAAACCTTATTAATTGGGGTACCAGTTACTTTAGTTATACAAAATTTTAAGAGAATTGTATTACACATTTGGTCGTTGTGTGTTATAGTGATCAAATTCTGAGATCAATCTCTGATCAAGAATATCAACTTTGTGGGGTCGCCACACATATGTGATAAAATAATAATTATAATACCTTCTGCAAGCTTATAAAAATCAATTGTTTGCCGTAGTGAATTTAAATTGGTGTTTCATACTATCTGATAAATCTAAGTACTATATAGTCGAAATAATCATATGTTTTGCTTATAATTATAGGTACGTTACCATGGGTCTGTACTGTCATGGGGCAGAAACGGCACGCGTTACCATTATTGACAGCGTTAAGGAATTTGTACGCCAGCACGCAAATTTGCTGCGGGATATGCGCGCTCCTTGCGCCTGCGCTGGCAACGCTGAAGGATATGCAGCCTGCATCGGATCCAGTGACTGCTTGGGCGCCATGAACGAAACGGAGACGCTGAAGGTGAAGGAGTGCATGATGGACTTTAAGTGCACATCCAACTATATGGAAATGACGCGTCTCTTCGAGATACATCACAAGTCGGCGACGGAGCAGCACTTTGCGCTGGATAACTGCAATACCTCAGTGGTGTTCTCGGTCTCGTCGAGTCCTTGCGTTGCAGGACGTTGTGGTCGCTTTGGCCGGTGCTATCATTACATGTCTGGGGGCTTTGTATTTTCCACATGTGTATGCATGAAGGGATATCGTGGCTGGGACTGCACCGAGGACTCCCAGGTGCCTTCGAGTATGTCCATTCTAATGGCCTTGCTGCTGCTTACGCTGAGCAACCTGCTCTTCATTCCAAGCATTTACATGGCATTCCGACGTCGTTACTATACCGAGGGCGTTATCTACTTCTTTGCCATGTTCTTTTCTATATTCTATCACGCCTGCGACTCGGGTGAAGATGAGTATAGTTTCTGCTTGGTCAAGATCGGCGTGCTGCAGTTCTGTGATTTCTATTGCGGCCTTTTGGCCATCTGGGTGACTCTCATTGCCATGGCCCATATCCCGCAGCAGATTGTTTCCCTGCTGCACATGTTTGGGGCCATTCTGCTGGCATTTGGCACAGAGCTAAACAAGCAGAGCCTCTGGGTATTCCTAGCCCCAGCGCTAACTGGCATTTGCCTCATCTCATCCAGCTGGGGTATACGCTGTGCCAAAACTCGCAAATGGTTCCCGGCCAGACGCTACCTGATTATTTTCATGCCGCTCGGAATGGCTCTGGTTATGATCGGCCTGGTCTGCTATGCGTTTCTTCAGACTAAGCAGAACTATCATATTGTGCACTCCATTTGGCATATGGTTATGGCTCTGAGCATCATGTTATTGTTGCCCTCACGCAGGTCCTTTATGCCGAAATGCTAGCATTCGGATACCCTGACGGAGCAGGAGCTCTACATGTGAACTCCACGTGCTGCTGTCCCTCGCAGCTGATGTACCCTCATCTTTGGGAACCCAATGAACCTTACAGGACTGAAAGCAATAATACATTTGTGGCTCAGCATACAAAACAGACATGGAATCGAAATAAGCCAGGTATCTGCAACAGAAAAGCAAACTGCAAAACATTGAAAATATAGCCTGACTTTTCTGAGAATGTGTAAATATAATTTGAGCGATTTTTAATGAAATCGCGTTTGTATACCCTGAACCCACTAAAATTTGTAGGAATCGGAATAAGAAAGTTTTACAAATGAATGTAAATGAATGAATGATCTCGGATTGGAACACTAAATTTTATATATAACTTTACCGCTTACTAAAAGCAGATTAAAATTATTTGAAATTCTCATTTCTTACTTTCACAATTATACTCACAATTTTTCAGATGCACAGCCTTAAATTACACATTAGGTATTTCATGTATCAAACTTGTATATTTCTAAACAATCGGAGAGTAAACGTTTTGTGTATGAATTTACATACATATATGTATGTGGGTACAGGGTATCTCCTAGTGGAGTACGCACTTTTACTTGTTATCAACATAAGTTACATGCTAAAGATAGTTCCATCGTTAGATACATTTATTGTAATACTAAAATCTAGGAACCCGCTATAAACATTAAGAAGCTGTTGTTATTTTAGATATGAATGTATAAACCTATTGATGAAGCCTTACTAATCTTAATGGATATCACTCCTAAGAATACATACTGTTAGTTTAAGCGGAGACTGCACTTAGATCTAGAACTATGTTGTGTTTAACTTAATACTAGTTAACAGGACCTGCTTCCTAATTATAAGCGGATACATGTAAACAAAAACACGAATTTTAGCACAAACAATAATATGTATAGAATAATATATGTAAGTGTATCCCTAAGTCCATTCATTAATATAATACTATCAATCAACTAATAGTGGCTACACTTTCTACTTAGGTACATACATATGTACTAAAATTGGGCATATACATATATAAATAAGCTAATATTACATACTTGTATGCACCTTATGTTGCACAGCACCAAACATTTAACACAATGTCCAATAAAGATATTTGTTTCCTAAAATTCCTCGTTTGAAGTGTTAAATTATGTGCGTGCATACATACTGTGTATGTATGTATATTTATATAGTTACTGAATAATTCAAGTCGGATCATGCAAGTAAAATAACTAGTTGAATAAATGCAAATGATTTTTAAAAAATATCAACCCTTTTGAAACTTGAATTTCTATCCAAACACAACTCTGTAAGGATTCTAAAAACATTTGTAAACATGATTAATATTAAGCCAAGCAATGTGAAAGCTGGTTAGGAGCTTTACAAGATCTCTCAGATTTTATTAACCTAAAACGAGCAGGAGATTTGTAACTTTTACTCATACATTAAAGAAACAGCATTCTTACGATGTAGCCTAAGTAAATATTTTTCCAGAACACACCGATGGATATACACTAATTTTGCAAGCTTCAGCCTTCCTGCTTGTCAGGACATATCACCGTTGCAGAGGGTATTTGGATTTCGTTTTTCGACTTATTTTAACTTCTATGGAAATTAGGGCTAGGTGTGCTCAGGTTTTGTTTAAAATCAGATAAACATGCTGTGCTACTGGAATAAAATAAATTTGCAAGAGCATTTGTAACAGCAACAGATCGTGCTTTCACCTGAATCATTTAAATTTGATTTAAATTGAAAGTAATTTAAATTTAATATGTATTTTCTGTGTTGTAGGTAGTAGGAGTATGTACTTCATTGACTTCGTTTAATTCGTTAATGTTGATGATTGGTTTTGTCCAATTTATTACTTAGTAGCATTGTCACATAAGGGAACCATTTAATTTAATTAACTCTAATATACTGGACCACAATAAACCCGAAATGAACTGTTGAATCAACGTACACTGCCAGAGCCGTAGCGAATTTCATTTTCAAACTGCTCCGCCTTGAGCGTACCGTCTATACTCTCACAGTTCTTGTTAAACACACTGTAGGCACTTATCTCATTGGATTTCCTTGGACCAGTTCTGGTATTGAAGTATATGCCAAACAAGGCGGAGAACATCAGAAAGACCAATCCAAATTTCAGCTCAATCGCTATCACATACAACGTTACCCAGAACAGAAAATATACACTCCACAACGTGTACTTTAAGACCTTACTCCCCTGCCGCACATCGGCATTGGGCGCTGTCTGGGGCAACAGTTCCTCCTCTTCGCTCGATGCCACGTATTCATCACTCGCCTCGCTGATGGATTCTATATTGCGCACTTTGGCTGGCTAAAATAACGAAAGATCGTCATTAGTTGTTTTAGTACGTGGTATGCCACAAGTCATACTTTGACGTCGATTGTAGTATCGCATCTTCCCTGAGTTGAGTCTGTGCCCGTGCCCAGCATCCAAAATCTTCGAAGTTTAGTTTTGAAGTTGGTCAATGTTTCCTTTCTACGTCTCTGCAGTCGATATTCTTTTAGCTGCTCTTGAAAATCCGCCATGGGACTCTTTTGTGTTAACTCCAAATGGTTTTGCGTTGATATAAGGATGATACACATTCGTTTGTTTTGGTTTCAAGTATGTTTTTTATAGCACGAGTCACAAAATATCGATAGAAGTCACAGTGGCGATATCGATATGAGAACGGGAAGTAACTGTTTGTGTATAAGTAACTGTGACACAATACGTGTCATACTGTAAAAATATTTAGTATTAGATATTGGCCAAATAAAAAGTGCTACAATAAACGAAACGGCTGCTTGGATTTTGTTATTCTGTACGGCAGTTTAGAATTATAATTTATGTTTTAAGCTTACTTTTTAGTCTACTTACACATTGACAATGAGTTTGAATCTGGGAAAATGTTTCGATTTTTAAATCATAAGTACTTGTAGGTTCTCAAACTAATTTCGCCCTAACTTTCTACTTGCCAGATACATTTTTAGTTATTAACTAAGCCAGATTGTACACTGGATGATATTTTCATTGCAAAATGCTTTCAACTTCCATTGAGAGGCACTGTTTACAATAATTATGTTTCCAGAATCTACATAAAAAATGTTTCGTCGGCAAGATTATTGAGGGCAGTGCAGATTGTAATATTTTCTGCAATGTATTGTGTCGAAGGAAGGTAAAAACAAGTTAAAATAATGACAGCTTATCGCACGAGTGGAGTTGAGAGTCACGGAGTCTAGTATGGTTAATTACTTGAATTTGCTATTTTCCAAAAATTCAATAGAGCACACGAAACTCTTTAAACACAGCGTCACTTAATGGTTAAGAAAAGGCGGACAGTCATGGGGTCCATAAAAAACAACTTGTCATCTTGATTAAAAACGTACCTGGTTCAAATGTCACTTCGTGACAGAATTACAAATGAGCGATTGTACAAACACAAACATTTTATTTTCGTCATTCAACAGATCGCATAAAAGGTTAAATAAAGATAGAGTTATCTTAGAAATACGAATGTTAAACATTTTTGATAACGATACGCATACCGAATTTTATTTAATAAAACTAAATTACCAGTATGAACGATCTTGTTGTATTTAAAAGCTACCAGTATAACAACTAAATACCTATGTATGCATGTCTATATATTTATATATACACAACCCCCGTAGTTATAGTCTACTCTCGCGTGGAGCTTGCCATAGTGCTAATTCTAAGCTCTTTCATAAATAACATCCATACAGAAACAGATTAAAAATAAAGTATCAAATCCAGCTACTTGAATCTTAAACACACAAGAATATGTCCTAATAAGCCACACATGCTTACGAGTATATTAATATTTATATGCGTCACAAAGTAGTAGCATCTGTTGTGTTTTCACACTTTAAATGCCGAGGTGTTATTAAAATCGTAAAGAATTTTACGGCCGAATACATACGTACGTAGAATAAAAACGAAAACCATCTATGAACATATGAAGCGACAGTGTTTTACATATGGTTGAAGGGTATCTGTATTTGTATGTACAATGTGTATGTATTGCAAGTAATAGCAACCTTTCAAATATTTGCTCAAATGAATTGAAAAAAATGAGACTGTATGGAAGGCGTTTGCTTTTGTTCTTACAGTATGCAACAAATGCTTATAAAAATTTGAGAAGAATAAAATTAAAATCCAAAACTCAATTTTGTATAGAATATTTTTAGCTAGTTTTAAAAAAGGCAAATTTTCATGCAAAATTTCCATTCAATCCCTAATAACCCCTAAAATAATAATACTGTTTAAAAGCATTAAATAAGCGGTCGATAGGATATTTTATAACCTATTCAAGCAAGTCTTAAGGGAATGTAGGGTTTCTTTTATGCGTTTGGATAAGACGATCTCAAAGAAGGGCTATATTTATTGATCCTATTTCAATACTTAAAGCTACCATTTGGATAAGTCGAAATAGTATCTGTCTTCGTTGTGCTCGAAGTCGGCTGTTGATGTTGCACAGTGTTATTTAGATTCTCCGGCCCAGAAGTATTGATAAATCAACCAGATGTCATCTCCAATCTTATTTATCTTTGTTGCGCACTGATAACTTAACTTCCAATGTTGACACGTTGGGCGTCCTATCACACCTAAAACGATCTCTAGTAAACTTAAAATGTTCTCGAGCGTATCGCGCCTCATCAGTAACGATTTGACGCCGGATTGGCAATGATAGCAAGTTTGTGCTGAAAATAATAAAGTTAAAATAATGCCGGACACGCAACAGCCAGACATCGAATCAAAGTCCGGGAACTCCACTGAAAAAAACATTCATTCCGGTCACGAATATGAGGAAGTACTTGAATTGATCGGTACGCCGTTTATTTAGAATTTTGATATTATGCATACCAGCTAACTAGTAAATATTCGCCAAAGGATTTGGATGTGTGCAATGGACTGTTCTCTTTGCATCAGGACTACTGTTAATGATGGTTATAAATGAGACCATGGGCATGTCGTACATTACAATTGTATCCCAGTGTGATTTTGAAACAAATTCAATGGACAAGGCCGTAATGAGCGCAGCCAGTTTTGTCGGTAAGTTTGCCTGGCTGATAAATTTAAAAAATTAAATGTACGGGGGTGATTTCAGTATAATATGATAGAAAAGACTTGGCTTGGTCCACTCCTTTTCATAATTTAGTCAGTACATAGACATTATAAACTTAATCTCCGTTTCAACAGGAATATTTTGTTCTTCATATTTCTGGGGTTATCTCAGCGATTCAATTGGACGAAGACCAGTATTAATATATACAACCTTTTCCGGAAGTATTCTGTCATTAATTTCAATATTCATTCCGAACTACTGGATCTATGTGGCTATAAGATTTTCGTCGGGTTCTTGTAAGTATATTTTTTAACAATTCAATGCCAAACAATATTTGCATAATTTAATAAATCTAAACATGAATACATTATGCGCTAGTCAGGCCTAACTAAATACATGTATTTAAGTATGTTAAGTATTCTGCTCCTCTTTTCGACAAAATACATAAAATTGGTGGATAAGTACGCACAATTTCAAAAAGTAAAAGAAGAGTAAGACGAGTATTTCCAATGGGAAGTACAGGTCGTTGTCCTTAAAGTTGAACTATATTCAATGATGAGAGCTTGGCGGAGCAAAGTATTAGCAGTTTAATCTGAAGACGCCCTCTGGGTTCGACTAGTTACGTAAAAATATTGAGCTCAAATCTCTGGTGACAAATAATCTATTCAGAGTGTCCAAGGCATTATACAAGGTATTATCCCCTCCATCCACCGCTACGTCGCATGTGAAACCCTCAACCACATCCTAGACGTCAGATTAGTACAACCGATGGGTATTATTTATGTAGTTCTTGTATTGTAGTTGTTTATTTATTTTTATTTAAGAAGGCAAAACAGTGCTACCTCGAATCAAAACAAGAAAGAGCGGCTATCTTCGGGTGCCGAAGCTATATACCCTAGCAGGAATGTTTTTTATACAAAACTCAATTTTGTCTGATTGCTCCTATTTTTGTACCGATTTTGATCAAATTACAGGAAACTATTTGAAGTATTATAATACTCTCACTAAGTTTGGATGAAATATTTGTATAAACAAAAAGTTGGACATAGTGATGTAGTGGTCTGATTTTGACCAAATTTGGCCAGATTGTATAAACTCTCTAGAGACTCGGCTTGGGAAAGTTTGGTAAGGATACATTAATAAACTAAAAAGTTTTTCATACAAAAACATATTTGTCGATCGATCATTCCTATGGCAACTATATGTTACAGTGGTCCGATAGCTTTAAAACTGAGAGACTAGTTCGCATAGAAACAGACGGACAGAAGGACAGACGGACATGGCTATATCGACTCCGCTATTCATGCTGATTCAGAATATATATACTTTGTTGGGTCGCAAATGTCTCCTTCGGTCCACTACACATTTCGAGACAAAATTATAATACCCTGCTAGGGTATAAAAATATAATATAATATATAGGTATATGGAAAAAATTTAAAAGCCTTAACGAAATTACAATTGAAAACTAACAACGACACGTGCTGGTGTTGGTGGAAGTTTATTTGACAGTCCGGCTAGCTATGCCCCTATTCACAGCAAAGAGTTGCCGGTGGCGTTATTAGAGCCTATAGCAAGATAGTAAAGAGTTAGTTATGAAGAAAAAACTCATAGAGTCTAAGGCATAAAACTAAAGAAGAAGAAGTAGGGGGACACAGAGTGGGCAATCTCCGACCCGATGGGGGAAGATTATTATTATAAGTCGCTCACCGTAAAACTTTGTGAATTTGTAATTGGAAATAAAATTTTTCTAATAATTTTTTACTATAGTAAATTCTCCTTGGGCGAGCAGACTCGTTCGTCGCATAGCTACTGAGCGGTCAGTAACTGAGCAAAACCATAAAAGGTCCGCAAAAATAGGTCTTTTTTTGTTGCTGTGTTTTCATTATGTTGTTGCCACAGGCAAAGCATGGAAGAGGAATGGAGAAAATGACAGGGCGCTGGTGTGTGTGCATATTAATATTATTATTAATATTATTACTATTAATTTATATTAAATCGAACTACACGCACTACTGCATCGAGAGACTTCGTGTTCACTTATCTTTGAGTGAGCACTGACCCGAAAGGCCGAGCAAAATCGGTCGTTGGTTGAGCTAAGACCGAACCGAGCAAAAACGATCGAACGAGTAGGCGACCGGTCATTATCTGACTACATACAGTAGAGGGGACGTTTTTTGCGAGCTCTGATGATCTAAATATTATAAATTAATATATTCAGTCAATATGTGCAATCAGTCTATATCCGACTATAAGCAAATATGAAGATTAATATTGGCATTGAAAATGCTTACATTTATTAAAATTTTGCCTGTATAACTGGGAAACCGATACGGCAGGTCCAGAAGATGGTTCAGAGTGCTATCAAGCAGATGGGAACTACCTATATCTTCTACAGTTATTCTTTACAGACAACTACCTCTATCCGCTCCCACAAAAAAGTCAGTTATTTCGACTGGAAACATAGTATAATGCAGTCGGGAACTTTCGACAGCTACATTCTTACTCCTTTATAAATGTTTTTTTTGTATCTGTAATACATATATTCGCAGCATAGCAGGTGCATCTTCCACCACATACGCATACCTCGGGGAATTCTTCACGCCGAAACATCGCCCGATAGTTATTAATTATGCCAGCTTATTTGTTGGCATTTCGACAATTTACGTACCTGGTAACTATTTAAATACTTAATTTATGGCATTAAATTATTATATTTGAATCAATTAATTGTATATCCTAAGCTGTGGCATGGCTAGTAATGTCTATGGATTGGAGTGTTGATGTGACGGAGAGTTTTTCATTTCGTCCTTGGCGCTTGCTTACATTTTTTTATCTGCTTCCTGGTGTGTTGGGAACATTACTGCTGCTAAAATTGCCCGAGAGTCCTAAAATATTAATGTCAATGGGTAAAATGGACAAAGCCCTTGCCGTCGTAAATTGGATCGCCGTGAAAAACTCCGGCAAGCAGCTACAAGAATTCAAAGTCGAGAAGCTTAAAGCTGGGGAAGGCGCTGATAGAGAAATTATATTAAGTGCTTCAAACTCAGTGTAAGTCCAATAGTTTCCATCAGAGTCACTTTTTAATCACAATTGTTTAATCTTTTAGCATGGTGACCTTGAAAAAAATGTGGCAGGAGACAGCACCATTACTTAAGAAACCACATTTACTAAACTTTAGCATTAGTTGCACAATTATGTGTGGTCTGTTCTTCAGGTGAGTCGAATATCCGGTTAACTTGTCTATTTGCTGATTGGAAGTCGATTAACAGCTCCTCGGGCATGGGCTTGTGGTACCCAGAAATAATGAATCGGCTGGGAACGAGTACTGTCGAAGACGCCACGACTGTTTGTGAAGTCATCGATGCTTCAATTGATCAGATGCAACTAAACATAACAACAAATGTGCGAATAGAAAAGAGTATATAGATTCAAAAGTTAATTACTTTCTTAATTCTTGCAGATTTGCAACGATGAAATAAGCACAAAGAGCTATATAGACACGATCACCTATGGATCCGCTCTATGCGTGGGCTATATTATAATGGGATTTGTTTTGAATCATATCGGACGCAAAGCAGCAATCGCAGGGGGATTGGCCATAGCTGCTGGTTGTGCTATTGCATTGGTGTGGATAATGGACGAGGTTGTCATTATAATCTGTTTTTGTCTGTACTTGGTATTACCCGGTCTATGTGTATCGGTGTTAAGCGGTGCCGTGGTGGATCTGGTTCCCACAAACTTGAGGGGCAAAGCGGTTTGCATCTGTTTAATGCTCGGCCGAACGGGTAGTGTCTTTGGGAGTAACATCATCGGAACACTCTTGGAATCGTACTGCTCAATAACCTTCGGTGTATTTTCTGGATTTGTTTTGCGTAAGTACGAAAAGCCTAAAGAAGACTTTGAGGCTTTGAAGAATATGTATTTTGAAGAAGTTCTCTCGATTGCTTATCTTCCATTTTTAGGGCCCTCAATTGATTTATATGTATGTACATATTTAAGTCTTTGGCGGTAGATTAAATGTGTACATATTGTAGGTTGCTCCCATGCAAATCTAATTTATCATATGAGAATTATTATTTAAAATCAATTCCTTTATATATTTGTAGTGTCAGATATGCCTTCTTCTTCTTTCTGGCCTTTACTAATTTTATGAATACGCAATTGTAATAATTAGAAACTTTAAATAAAATTAAATAATTAGAAACTAAATTAAATTTTATTTTTCATTGCAGTTTGTGCATTGCTGACTTTATTTTTGCCAATTTAAAGGATCGGAAAATAGTTAGATCGGGCAGATGATGTCGCAAATTACAGAAAGTATTTAAACTTTTCTTGTTAGGGCGAACAGCAATATGTAAGTTTTGGCTACTTTCTACCATCACAAAAAAAGACAAAAATTAGTGTTTTTTGAACTGAGAAATAAAGATACTATTATATATTACTTCCTTTTTGTTTTATTTTCCTCAAATGCCACACTTTAAAACTTACAGATCACATTGAATTGGGTGGAGGTGTACAGTCAAATTTAATAAATAATAATTTACTAAATAAATATTATACTTGGAATTCATGTATTTTTGTGATATAAGCCTGGTGATCCTCAAATTTTAGAATGCCCTCAAGATCCTCAAAATAAAACCACGTTTTGAAAATGACTTCAAGTCTTACTCTTTCAACCTAGTTTGGAAAAGAAAATAGTTCCAGTGGGCTAAGTTCTTAATTGTTCTTTAGTTCTTTATTGTTGCCAGATTGATCTTGATCTTCAGATTTTAACCATGTAGTTATATTTTTTAATCGTCGTTCTTTTTATCATAATTACAAGAAATAAAGAATTTTAGTTCGTTTTACTGGGCGTTCCCAAGCTTCTACCTTAAAAGTTAATTTGAATTTAAACTCTTCTTACAACTTAAGAGTGTACCGATCAGTTTCTTGTGTAAGGCTTTGAAGATCAGTTTGAATGAATGAACCAGAATGAAAGACGAGATGACGAAAATAATATATGTGTACTCCCTTCGAATATTCTAATAATTGCAGCTCTTTAATTGAGCACTGTTAGTTGATTTATACAATAATTTTAATATTTTTGAACTCGTATCTATAGTGTCGACCTTCTATTAACACAAATTTGTGATTTATATAACTATTAGAATACTTTTCAGGTGTTAAACTAAATTTATTGAATGATAAGCTTACCAATTATTTTTAAATTTTTTTTAGTAAACCAGTAAGAATGCCTTAAGCTAGTATACTCGACGAAGAGATACCCAGTACCTTCCCAAAGACCTTTGTATACATGCGAAAACACATCGAAAAATAAATACAGAAGTTAATCAAGAATCTACAATAGTTTCAGTACAGTAGAGGGAAAGCAGTAGGGCAGTCACCACTTGAAGTGCTCTGCTTGCTTGCAATTCCGCTGAACCGCTTTATGTATATGAGTGTAAAATGAAATGAATAGAGCATTCTTAGTTGTTTTCAGATTATTTTCCACCTACTTACAATGGATGAAACGTATAACTGATTTATCAGAGAACATATGGAAATAGATATATGCGCTCAGAGACAACTCTTTCAATGACAAAATGCTGATACCCTCTGAAAGAGTATACAAATCTGTCTGTTACCTTTGAGGTAAGTATAAAATTCATAGGTTAATCTAAAAGGTTTCAATTACTATTAAATACAATTAATTGCTTTACATGGTATCTCCCATTCGATCTTGCTCTGTTAGCATCGCCCATTCACAATTAAAATAGCTCTCTTGATCTCAAGCAATAAACATGTTCAACTCAGAACAAGTTTTTGCTTACTCAACCTGCAAATGTATTTAAATCTGGCTCACAGCTGTTAACTGTGTTTTATATCTCGAATATAATACACGCCTTTTAGGCGGTGTTGATTTGGTATGACAATCAGTTTGTCGTTCTCTCTTGGAATGCCAAGATGCAACACCTTAACACCGGAATGTTTGCATCAAATTCATTAGACTATGATGAGGTCTTGGAAAAGATTGGTGAGCTAACCAGCCAGTGTATGTACTGCGATCCACTTATTAAGAAATGTCCTTTCTGTGATACAGGCTATGGAAAGACTCAGTGGGTCCTCCTGCTAGTAAGTGGACTTTTAACAATCACTTCTGTGGGTGCTCAACAATGTATGGGGATTATTGTACTCGCATCCCACTGCGAATTTCAAACAACACAAGCTGAAAAGGGCGTCATGATGGCGGCTTGTGTGGCGGGTAAGTCGTGAGTTAATTTGCATAAAAGTTACATTGTTTGTTAAATTTGATCTACACCTGGTTTTTTAAAGGGATTTTCCTCTCAACCTATATATGGGGATACGTTAGCGACGCCATTGGCCGCCGTACGGTTTTACTTTACGGAATGTTCATGAGCAATGCCCTCCAATTCATTCTTATGTTTGTTACCAGCGTTTGGCTGTTTAACATAATTAATCTACTTTGTGGCATCAGGTGAGTGACTTTATTGATTCTAAAATAAGTCAAATAATTATAAGCCTCATGCATTGCACACACAGCGTGAATACCCGTTTATATGAACAATTCGTAGAAGTGAACACAGTATTGCTACATTGGAATATTTTGCATACAATTATTTTAACCATCAAGACTCATTTTCTCTGACAAGCGTTTGAACGAATACTTTCGGTACAGTGATGGCCCTTTGGATTTAAATAGTTCAATCTATTTACCGACCTCTGTAATTAAAAACAAGTAAGAATGCTATAGTCGAGTATACCCGACTACGAAACTCCCTGTACCCAGGTCTAAAACATCCAATCACATCTAAGTCCACTTACCCATACACACACACATACACAAAGACACACGCACACAGGCGGCAAAAGTGGCTGTGCTTCTTCTTCCCCCTCTCGCTGCATTACTGAATCTTCTTTCGTGAATAACTTCCGTGTTTATTATCCGATCGACTTGAAATTTGGACAGTAGATTAAGAGAGACTAAAGTATTGTACATGCCAAATCTTAAAGCTATATTTTGAAAATTGTTACTGTAAAACGGTTTTAATCGATTTGCGGGGGAACGGGGGAGATATCTGAAATATGAAACAAACTTGATCTGCGTATGCTATACAGGAACCTACATTTCAAATTTGGTGTCTCTAGCTCTTGTAGTTGCTGAGATCGACGCGTTCATACGGACAGACGGACAGACGGACAGACAGACGGACATGGCCAAATCGAAATCTCTTTTGATACTGATCAAGAATATATATACTTTATAGGGTCGGAGATGTCTCCTTCTGTCTGTTACATACATTTGCACAGATGTAATACCCCCTTTTTACCCATTTTATGGGTACAGGGAGTAAAAAGTATCTTAAAAATGTATCATTATACATACGTGCACGATTATTAGCATACGTAGTTAAAGTTGCAGTAGTTCTTGCTGTCTATTAGCTAC
Source organism: Hirtodrosophila confusa (assembly GCA_035043065.1). Lineage (NCBI taxonomy): Eukaryota > Metazoa > Arthropoda > Insecta > Diptera > Drosophilidae > Hirtodrosophila > Hirtodrosophila confusa. The sequence continues at coordinate 127,464 of JAWNNI010000105.1, read as the reverse complement.
ATTGCAAGAAATTTGTAATTTTAAATTTATTATATTTTCTCTACAAGCACGTGGTTATGAATCCATTTATTCACGAGCATATCAAGCTCGTAATTTTCCGTGCGACTCTTTTGTGCAACTTGCACAGAAAGAGAGACGCTTGCAAGTATTCGGTACAAGATATTGAACCAGACATGTTAACGTACTGTAAAATATGCCTTCGACGATTATAGTAAGATAGTAAGATTTTTGGCAGTACTGTTAAGTCTGTCACGGAGGCATCTACGAACCTATAAAGTGTATATAATCTTGATCAGTATCAAAAGGCGAGTTGATCTAACCTTGGTCGTCTGTGTGTCTGTCCGAATGAATGCTTCGATCTAGAGACTATAAGAGCTAGATACAACAAATTTGGAATGCATATAATCAATATCTACTTCTATACCAAGTTTGTTTCAAAATGCACGAAGTGCATCCATCCCCCCCCCCCCCCCCTTGCTCCAACACCACCGCAAATCAATAAAAACAATTTATAAGGACAGTTTTGACAGTTCTTGGCCATTCTTTATTGGTTGAATGATTCTCAAGTCACTTTCAATCTATTGCTAAAACTTCAAGTCAATCGGATAATAACCGCAGAAGTTGTCCAAGAAACTAGTTTCAGTACTGCAAAGCGGGGGCAAGCAGCACCGTAACCGCCACTTGATGTTTTTAACCTTAATTTGTTGCATACATGATTCTCCGATCACTTAATATCTATTGCTAAAATTTTAAGTCGACCGGATAATAACCACAGAAGTTGTCCAAGAAACAAGTTTGAGTACTGTAAGGCGGGGCGAAACAGCAGCAAAGCCGCCAGTTTTTACAACAACATTTACAAAACTGCAACATTTCAATGTCTATACATACAACAACAGAAACAGCATGTAAAAATGTACAAATTATCGAATTTTCCTACATTTTCCAATTGTGCATTCTCTAAATGCATCTGAAGTGTAAATACACTGTAATTATTAATTATTCCTTTAACCTTTAAGCACTGTGAGTGTCTAGCTTGTAAAAAGTATGCAACTATAATTTACTAATTTACAGTTGTATGGATCTATCTCTTGTAGCCTCGGAGGTGTATCAGCTGCAATATATGCGTATTTGAGTGAATTCAACATACCTCGTCACCGAGCAGTTGCGATTAATTATTCGACCATGTTCGTCAGTGTGACTGCAATCTATGTGCCAGGTAATTTTCTTATAGCTACAAAAATATCATAAGAACTCGCTAAAAGGTTAAGAGTCTTTGTGTAATGAGTTATCAGAACAATTTATAGTGTCGCAAGCAAAGACATAAAAGCCCAGACAATATAGACCTACCCAATTTCCGATGAATCAGCACAACGAGAGATTTCCTAAATTGTAAATATATATATATATCTTTATAATATCTTTAATTAGCGCTATTACTTTAAAGATTAGAATGGTTGTTTTTATTTTCTAAGTTTTTTCATTATTCATAAACGTGTTTCATGCTTCAAGTGTCCCCAGTCTTAAAGACAGTAACCATATATTGGCTAAACAGGTATTATATAGCACAATCGATTCATCAATGCACGGATAGACATGCCTATTTCCAAAAAGGCAGTGTTGTGTAAAGAATAACTTACTACCTTTAGTTCTATTTAAAGCCCAACAAGAAGGAACGGCTATCTTCGACGTGCCGAAGCTATATACCCTATCAGTAATGTTTTTTATACAAAAACTCAATTTTCATATGATATTTCCTATGGGAGCTATATAATAATGTGGTTCTATTTTGATAAAAATTATAGAAAACTTTAAGAACTAAAATAAAACTCTCAATTGTTTAGTTTGAATGTAATATTGGTATAAACAAACAGTTTTTCATACAAAAACTTTTTCACCCAATTGTTCCTATGGCAGCTATATGATATAGTGGTCTAATTATGACCAATTTTGTTCAGATTCTGTAAACTCTCCAGAGACTCGGCATCACAAACAAAAAAAGTTTTTCATGCAAAAACATAGTTTACGACCGATCATTCCTATGACATGCATGCTGCCTGCAGCAAAAAATATACTTTGTAGGGTCGGAAGCGTCTCTTTCAATACGTTACATATATCGTGACAAAATTATGATACCCTCTGCAAGGGTATAAAAAGCAAACATCTTTCCCAAAATTCAAAAAAATTAAAGCCTATGCCCAAGCTGATAAACATATGAACCTTCAATTTTCGCCTGTAATTTCGCATTACGCATGCGAGTTAAGATGAACAAGTAAGAATGCTCTAGTCGAGTATACCCGACTACGAGACTACCTGTACACAGGTCTAAAACCTCCAAACACATCTTCATAGACTTACACATACACAAACACATAGAAAACTACGCACGCATACAAGCAACAGTGCGAGGCATTTCAAGTGGTTGGTGAGCTGCTTCTCCCCCTGCCTGTTACATACAAATGCACAGATTTAATACCCCCATTTACCCATTTTACGGGTACAAGGAGTAAAAATATTTATACAGCGATTGAGGTTATAAAATGATTTCGTTTGTGTAACATGCATTGTATAATATTTGTGTGAGATTTTCAGATGTTTTTGTTGATAGGTAAAATTAAATAATTTTCATTAATTAATATAAAACTTTTTTCTTACCAAAATCGAGTACTATCGATCGTATCTGTGTAGTACTTACAATCTAAAGTTACTACATACGAGTACACAAATAATATGTATTAAAATGTGAATTTCTGTTCTTATAGCGACTGCGTGGTTATTATTATCCTCAGACTGGTCCTTGCATATAGTTGGAGACTTTGTTTTTCGACCATGGCGTTTAATAATGCTGGTTACTCTATTACCCGGCCTTATTGGAGGTTTGTTGCTTCTATATTATCCGGAAAGCCCGAAGCTGTTGCTATCACAAAATAAAGAAAACCAGGCTCTGAATGCGGTGAATTGGATTAGTAAATTTAATCGAGGCCGACCAGTTAATCAGGTGCTGAATTGTGATGAACTCACACTCAAACCGGAAGCTCAGACGGAAGAGAATATTTTGGCCAATCACAAAGGCTGTGACATTTTGACAAACATCGGACGTGCTACACTTCCGCTATTCCACAAGCCGCATGGTTTCAACTTTATATTATGCAGCTTGGGTATCCTGTGTATGTTTTTCAGGTGAAATATAAGTTTTTATTAGACTACTGATCAATTTTAAAAGGATTTCAATATATTATAAGCCTTCAGCATTTTACAAGGCTGTTAACTATTTTAAACACAATGTTAATAATATTATTTCTTTAATTTTATCAGCTCAAACGGTATGCAATTTTGGTTCCCGGAAATTGTGAACCGTTCATCCAGTAGAGAGAATTCAAATTCCTCTACAGTTTGCGAAATATTGGATAGTTCTTACAGTGCACAAGATCAACATGCATCAATGAATAGCACTGTGGTAAGACTTAAACTGTATTTTATCGATTTAATAATATCTTACATTTATTTTTACTTTCAGATCTGCTCCAATCCCATTACCAATGAGACATATATTAATAATATGATAGTTGGAATAGCGTTTTTAATAGGTTTCTCAATACAAGGCACTCTATTGAACCCCATTGGTCGTAAAAACGTTCTGATGGCTGCCCTTATATTATCGATATTAAGTGGAATCTTACTTCACTTTGTTTCAAACGCCATCGTGGTGCTAATTCTATTTTGCCTTTTCATTCTTCTGCCAGGATTATCAATTTCTATAATGTTAGGCGCCATTGTGGATCTGATGCCAACACATTTAAGGTATGAAACTTGTAAAACCATACAAACATTTAACTGACTCCCTGAAAAGACCCTTGAAAAGACAGTGATTGCGGAGATAGAGAAAATCGCCAGCAACACCAACATATGCTGCTTATTTAATAGTGCCCTTAAGACAAAATTAATTCAAATACTTTCATCAGAATACTTATATGTTTTTGAACAATACAGTGAGAGTAATAGTTCTTTATAACCAATTTTATATTGATGGGTGTCCTAAAGTTCCTGCAGTACGTGTCCTGAATACGTGTCGTATTCCATTCGAGTTTACTACAGTCAAACAAATTGAACTAGTGAACTCTTGCAGGATTTATAAAATCGTTTCAATCTTTTTGGACTCTTATCTTTATCGGCATGTTTTGATCTTAGCATATATATTAAATCGTATGGGATGTGTTTCTTAACAGATTTCATATCGAAATATATTGTCTTCATCATATTGATGAATTCGCGTTTGCTATAATAAAATAACAAATATTTTCCTATAATTTTAGAGCAAAAGCTGTAAGTTTGTCTATGACATTGGGTCGCCTTGGCATTATTGCAGCAACCAACTTAATTGGAATAATGTTACAGCCGTACTGCAGCACGACTTTTGCGATGTTAACATTTATTCTCTTTGGTAAGTCACAACGAAATCTTCCTGTTCCATGTCGTGCAGCTATCATAATCTTTTTGCAAGAAATAAATATTCTTTTATTGATTTGTTTTTATCTATATTCTTCTTTCTAGTTTGTATTGTGATTGTTTACCGCTTGCCAATCAGGAATTCAACATAGGAATTGAACTACTTACAGCGTACCTACATACGAGTATACATATGTGCTACAAGTATATAAATAAAGGATCAAAATATTTTTCGAGAAAAATAAAAAGTTACATTTTTTAACAGCTTTTATACTATATAGACAGATGACCAATTAAGTCGCCATATCGCACTCTCACCGCTAAAATAACATAAGTGCCTGAAGGAAATCCTTAAGAAAATTAGTTGCCTGGAACTACCACATATATGAACGAGTTCCTAAAGCACTATTAGTAGAAACACTAGATTTTATTTAACTTCAGACCCACTCTAATGCCAAATATAATATAAAAAATTAGCAATAAAACACAGGCTTAGGTTCGAAATCTGAATCATATATTTTTCAAATATATAAAAGATACGATTTATATTTAAATGGCGTTATATCTGATAGGAAGTGTCATCCAACTATCAGTATTAGTGTTAACTAACTGCGTTGGAAATAATAATTAATTATACAAGAGGAACAAGATTTTAAGAGAGTCTGATTGGTTTCTGGTTAATCCGATAGAGATGGTAAAAATAAAATTTCACTATCATATTCTCACATATTCCTAATATAAAAGAACATAAAATTTCATTAAATATTAATAAGTATATCGAATTCAATTAAAGTATGTCGGCAAAAAATAGATTAATTTGCTTAATCTTCTTCCTCGGTTTCGGCATCTTCAGCATCTTCAACGGCAGTGTTCTCCAGTTCGTCGGTTACATCTTCAACGTTAGAGGTTAGTTCAATGGCTGGAACTTCCTCTACAGGAGTTGTTGGTACATCAATAATTGGTTCTGCGGTCTCCTTTTGGATAGATTGAAGCTCTTGAGCCGCTATTTCGGCTTCTTGACGGGCGATTTCGGCCAATTCAGCTGCTTGACGTGCCAGCTCAGCCTCACTCTCCTCTTCGGCCTGCTTCTCAATTTCCTCCAAGCGAGTTAGCTCTTGCTCTCGCACACGCTGTTCCTCCTCTAAGCGAGCCTCCTCAGCCAATCGATCTTCTTCAGCTTTACGTGCAGCAGCTTCTTCTGCAACTCGAGCTTCTTCTGCTGCTTTCTGTGCTGCTTCTTCAGCCAAACGAGCCTCCTCGGCAAGGCGGGCTTCTTCGGCCAAACGATCTTCTTCCGCCTTACGGGCCGCAGCTTCTTCGGCAGCTTGGGCTTCTTCCGCAGCTCTTTGGGCTGCTTCTTCAGCCAAACGAGCCTCCTCGACAAGGCGAGCTTCCTCGGCTAATCGTTCTTCTTCAGCTTTACGTGCTGCAGCCTTTTCTGCAGCTCGGGCTTCTTCCGCTGCTCTCTGGGCCACTTCTTCAGCCAGGCGAGCCTCCTCGCGAAGACGAGCCTCAGCCGCTTCTTCCGCAACACGCGCTTGTTTGGCTACTTCCGCCAAACGGGCCTTCTCAGCTTCTTCACGTTGAGCCCTTAAATAAATTTAGATTACAAATAAATGTACCGACTAGATAAGTTCAAAACACGCACTTCTCTTCCCGGCGCTTGGCTTCATCAATACGCTGTGCCCGTTTCTTTTCTACATCAATTTCATCCAAGGCCTCCTCGTTTACGGTCAATAAACGCTCCTGGCGCAGACGTTGCTTCTCCTTGGATTCCACATCGATCTCATCTTCGAGGGGACGGGGCGCAGAAAATTTTCTCGTAGGGCGATTTGGATCCAAATCGGCATCTGAAATTTAAGTCTCGTTATGAAAGTTCCAAACTTTAGTTGGTATTATGTTTAAAAAATAATCAAACTTATCTAAGGTAATATGCGTAAGAATTACGTGTGCATATATCCATATATCTATATACATTCGAATATATGAATATAATTTACATTTGCAAAAAAATTCTAAAGTACATACTTACTATTTCAGAATGTAGAGGTATTGGCCTAAACGTCAAGAACGGAGACTTGCAGATATAGAAGACTCCAATAATAGAGTAGTTGTTTGTGATTAATGGAAATTAGTAATAGCTTCTAGTTGTTTTAGTACATTGAAAATGTGTTTATATCTATTGTTAGACGAAACCAGTGGAACACTTTTGCTGTGATATTATTACAATTATTAGTGCGCATATGATTATTCTCGTATTTACATGTGTTTTTGTAATTTCGTATGTACATGCTCTTAAGTTATTTATAACTCTGTGCTAGAAAAGGCAGATCACCAAAAACTATCTTCCTACCGATTCCGTTCGTCCGGAACTTGTTTCAAACTTATTCTTTGCGAATTACTGGCAACATTAACAATTTTAATTAATTTTAAATTATTATATTCTTATATAATTTTTTTATATTATTTCTTATATTATATATTATATTATTTTTTTTATTATTAAATGTTAATATCTTTGCTTGCCTCTATTGCCTTCAAAGAGTGACTAAATTTTAGAACAGTGAAGAATCGCTAAAGAAATAATATTTACATACAAATTTAGATAGAGAAGCCCCAAATTTTCAGAACCCAAGAAATGTCTTTACCCATGAGGAATTTAGGATGTTCGGTACGTTATTACTCATAACAATTGTTCCGATCCCAACGAAATTTAGGGTGGCACAATCATATATATGTACATATATCATAAGTGGAGATGCAATAAATAAATGTAATCTCGACACTCCATAAATTGAGGGTATACACCAACATGTGTACCAAGTTTGGTTGCTCTAGCTTCAAGGGTGTGGAAAAAAATTGCGTTCATACGGACAGACGGACATTTCGCAAACCCAATATACTCTTTTTCCCTTCGGGAACAGAGTATAAAAATCATATACGAGTATTTAATTTTTAAGGAAAATAGGTGCATATAGCGTGGGACGATCAAGTTTCTTTAATATTTTTGATATCTGCCTCCGTCTAGCGAAATAACGTGGTCAATAATTGATAAAAATAAGTCCTAGAATTTTATAGAAACCGGAAATTAAAATCAGAACTATGAACTATTTTTGGACCACAGAGCTTGAAGCTTGCGTCTATATACTTATTTACATATTATGTTAGTATTTCAGTGGTATGAATTGAAATGTGTGTTAGTAACCTACAGCCCTGGTAACAGAGTATACGGAGAGAGCACACACAAATCTATTTTAAATTCTCCGATTGTCATATCCTATGTGTCAAAATTTAGTTACATTTGAATTGAGAATTTTTCTTTAAAGTATATAACCTATAGAATCTGAAATAGTATTTAACCGCAACCGAGAAGAACATATGTTGAACTATAATTTACCACATCTCGTTAAAATATAGTATTCGCCTTAATTCACTTTCACTTTCTAATTAGAAAATATAGGTCAAGGCCATTGAAATAGTCACACTATATTTTTATCGTATATCATACCTTAGTATTAATGTGCTATTAATCCCTATACATCTATTTTTGTATTCTCTATTTATTTATATACATATAATATGCATACGTATATATATATTATCTGTCGTTAAAGATTTTGGTATACTATACCAGGCCCTCCCCCCCTAATTAAACACTTTTTATTGCGATGAGTTGTACATTTTTAGATCGGTGCTTACATACATATGTACATACATTACGTTTCAATATACATGGCATTCATTATAAAATACGTTACATAATTGTAAAAATATACATAGATATTAAGTTACGTAATCCACATAAATTCACAATTACGTAGATTCTGTAAATGCCCAACAATATTTAATTAATACAAATACAAAAATTTAGGGGCTTGGATAAGAAAGATATGTAATAGCACTAATATATGCAGTATATGATTATAGACAAAAAAAATTAGTCACAAATAGTATAAGCACTTAGAGGTATTAGTATAAAATGATTCGTCAACATTTTATTTATTATTTTGATTTCAATGGGAAAGTTTTGGTTAGTTGATTTGATAATTGATGAGAAAGCGATAGAGTATGCTGATATCATCATGTTTATAATTTCGATATCGGCTTAGTTTTCTACTAGGCAAACAGAAGTCTTTTTAATATATTTATTTAAATCAAAAATGAAGTGTGTATATCCATACAATAAAGTCAGGCATGTTATCATTTAGGCCTCAATTTCAACAGCTTCAACTGGAAAGAATCAATCAATCATAAAACGTATTAAGTTAGTCAAATACAAAGAACAAAACTAATCAGGGTGCGGAAACCAAATGCGTTAGTTACAAATATGAACTTGAATTTAGTTCGCTCCTATTTTTCACATACAAGATCATTACAAAGTTATTTATTCATGAGCTAATTTAATTTTAGATGTATTTATTAAATTGGGTAGGTGCAATTCTCTTTTCAAAAATGGGGATAGTAAGTTAAACTCTTTTATTTGTACTCCTCAATTAATTAACTGGAAGTCCCCAGTAAATGATTAAGTTAAACGAGCATGAGTGAAAGGGTCACTAGATCTCTATCGTTATATACAGCTGGTGTTTACAAGCAAGTATAAGAATTTTCCGTTTATACGGTACTTACCTTCCTGATGAGAATCATCGACTTGCTTCTTAGTCTTCCAAGTCGGATGTCTAAGGTACCAGGACAAAAGGTTAATATCGTTTCGAACTTTGTCCGAATCGTACATAGGGCTTCTAATATTATAAGCCTTATCACCACATATCCTTACAGAGGCAAGATGACTTTTACCTTATTTTTTAATATTTAAGAAATAGCATTTAATACCAAATTTAACAGCACTGCAGGTTGCAACTTAAAGTTATTATACGTTTTTTTATTATTACAGTAATCCAATTTAGTTAAATGCAGATTACAAATTAGTATTTTAATTACTCACCAACGTATTTTACAGCTGGTCTTGGGTAATAAGATATGTTGTGAACCTCCTTGGCAATATGACGAACCGGATTTGTTATGCGGGCTACATAAGCATCCAAGGCCAATTGGGATGTAGGGCCATTTGAATACCTAAAAAGAACCCGACATTTTATTGATATGATACGGTTTGCTTTACCAGCTGCCGTTCCGATAGACAAACCTACGCCTCTTTAAAGGCACTCTTTGACAATGTACTACATCACCCCAGGGATATAGGATTGAAGAGTATTTTTCTGAGTCAACCTCCAGTAAAGACAGAACCTAAATGCTGTTTGCCAACCAAATATATAGTATACTTCTTATGCATCTTGTGTATGCTTATTTGGTATGGAAATATGCTAAGTATATATTAATATTAGTTTAACCCAAGAAAGAATCGTCCATGGGATGAATTACTTAAGAGTTTTAAGAACCGTCAAAAATTTGGCAGGACTGTTATCAAGAAGTACTTTGTAATAATTAATTTATTCACAAAATACAAATACCTATCAAATACTAAATCTTACACATAAAACTACTTAAAACTTCCTGCTAATCGTTCGACGAAGATTGAAATTACTAATTGAAAGTACTAATACTACCTAATGTCTCTCGGAATCCTCTGTCATTGCTATCACATCCTTAACTTACCCAGTCACGGGAAATGGTGTACAGCTACGTGCACGGCGCACAACAGGAGTGTGCAAATCGCGAATCAAGGATTGGGCTCGGTGGCGTATCCTACTCGTTTCTTCCGAAAAAGTCTACAAATTGTTTATCATTTTGGGAAACAAAACTATTAAAATTAATATCATTGTTGAAACTTGTTTAGAGTCTTGAGCACGACTACAATAACAGATTAGATATAATATGTCGATAACTTACGGTAAAGGGTTCGGTATTGAGGTAATTAGTTAGTGCCCGAGCGCCATATCCTGGGGGAAGTCTCTTCAGGTATGAAGGTACTGCACGAACCGGGGTTGTGGTGATCCTCACCGGTGATACCGAGCGAGCATACACACGTGTAATTGTTGTAGGATTGTAATGATACGATGGTGTGTATGTTGTATACGAAGTTGGGACATAGGCCGAAGTGTAGTAGGTCGATGGCAAATAGGTTGGACTATAATATGCCGATGGCGTAGTATAGGAGTAAGACGTTCTCTCCGGAGAAGATATAACACGCGTTGTCGTACGCACAACACGCACGGGCGATGGAGAGTGTATTACGCGCGATACAACTCGGGTGGGAGAGGTAACAACCCGAACAGGCGATGATATAATACGTGTTCCACTGACGATACGTCTTGGGATCGAATAGCTCGAGTAGATTGGATAACTCGATTTGTATACCTATTATGTATTTGGCAATTATATCAAGTTAGTGGAATATTGTACACACAAGTAGTGTGAGGATGTGAAGTGCAAGTAGAAAGGTTTTAGCAAAATAAATAGAGTGTAGTGCAAGTATATGAGTAATTATGTAAGTATAATTATAGCAAATGCATAACCTTGTATCTTAACAATCTTCTCAATAATATTATTGAATTTAAGGCAAGCTTAACTCTAGTCTTTAAAAACAACCAAAATTTGGGTAAGGCTCTTCTTGCCGAATATTTTAAATTGTCAATCATTCTTTAATCAATATGGTTTAAGCACGCACCCAAAAATATGCTATATTCATTTGTAGGTTCTCCTAAAACCTTTATTGGCAATAATCAATGTTATATCAAAATTTTAGAAATGAATTGGTTGTTATATATACTTAATAAATATTTTGTGGTATACTAGATTAAAAGAACTTCATAAGATTCAAGCATTGATAAGAAACTGATGTTTTTATTGTCTAAAAGTACTAACCACATATAATTCCAGGTGATGATGAAGTGATTGATGTATGAGCAGTGTGAAAATAATTCGATAGGAAAAGTTTCAAAACAGAAAACAGATGTATGACAAGCAATTTGTGAGCATATCAATATCAAGATACTTACACGAGTTACTTTTTGAACAGACGGATACTGTAAAGAATTATACAATATTGGATTTAATTTTTGATATAAGATATTGGGAATCCGTTACATTGATATCTAAGCCCTGGCAACTAGTCATTGTAAAAAAAATATATATACTTTGTAATCTTTTTAGGCATGGCTTGCACCCATATTTAAAGTTTGAATTTAATCAATATCATCGCATTGAAAAAAATGTTGAAAATAGTGCCAGTCACTAAAAAAGTCTGAATAAATTATTTCATATCATATGCATTTGTATTATTCACATGAATATCGTATTTTAATTCTAATTGTCCAAATGAAAAAATGCGGTATATTTTGTTTACATATGTTTTTAGTGAACGCGATTTTATTTTATTGTATCACAAATACTTTTGAATTATAAATGTTCTATGGAGTAGTTACATCATTTAGATTTGGTTTTCAAACATCTATAAACTATTTAACAATCAAATGGATCATTAGTGCTGTTAGTCAACTCGAATAATTTACACAGTTTCGGTGATAAACATTATAAAAATGCATACATATCTATGTACATATGTATGTGGTTAGAAATTGCAAGTTACAGTTAACAATGTACAACCATTTAAGCGAAGTGATTAGTGTAATTAATGTTTGAGCCGCATAAGGGATCTATGCCGTTACTTTTTAAAATCAGTGCTTAGACGTGATATGAGAAGTGGCGATATCTGGTGCCACCGGGCAAGTTTCCAGAGGTGGTAGAGGAGTAGCTGTATCCACCGGGTCCAGCGCCAGTAGTGCTGGTCCGCTCGGTGCTATAATTGTAACCACCGGGACCACTACGCGACGATTGCTCAACGGAGGAAGAGTATGTGGATCTCTCCGGCCTGGAGTAGGGGTTGCTTGAATCGTAACTGCTTTTCTCAACACTTGATTTCGAGGTGTACGAGTAGTCCGAAGAGGCACGGCTGCGATGCGAGCCAGGTCTATCCGTGCACAGGTCTAAGCGTGGAGTCTATAAATTCCGATGTATGCATTTAGGTGAGAATCGTTATGGAAAATAGGCAATCAGCATACAAATGTTATGCAACTAAAAAAAACAAACCAACTTGCTGTTCCAATAACACGGCTTTTCAATATGTGTTCTATTTTATGTAATATTTTGTATATTTATAACTGTATCTGTATTTTGACATGGACATATGTATATATATATATTGTAGATTTTATTTCAGTTCTAAATTACTTTTACGGTGACCCAATATGCACCAAATCTAGTTCTGCTAAGTTTAAACTAAAGTTTTCTGAAATTAAGCGAAGGTATCTGGATAAAAACTTGTTTACTATACATATGTATTTAATCTTCGGTATCAGTAAATCTTTTAAAAGATGGGCGTGTGACAATTGTCCCGAGTAATTTGCATAACATACATATGTATTAACATATTATACAATATGTCTATGTATTGTAGTGCTTCAAAGTACTCAATTCAATCATGTCTGAGGCTTCATAAAAGGAAATTGAAACATGTTCGAAGCTTTAAAAGTTAAATAGTAATTTGGTTCAATGGGTTTTAAGATGTAAGAATCAAGAATATGTCGTAAAGAACAGATTATAACAAATGTATGATAGTCAATAGTATTAGATACAGAACGAATAGAATGTCAGATCTTTGAAAATGTTTTGTGGTAAGTTAACTTCTGGTCGATCGGCTTGTATATATGTATAGTATGTATGTATATGGCTATGTGTATAGTACATCCTAAGGATTGGTTATAACAATGACTTTAAAGTCTATTCGTTTGATTCGCTTTTGGTTCGGTTGAATTTCGTTAGGGACTGCTCCTCCTCTATCAATTAGTAAGAGTACTTAGTGACCATGGCACCCGACTTTTCATTGCGATAGGTCTCCCGTCGCACTGGCAGACTCTCGGAGGCGGCGCGGTGTAGGCGCGGAAGTTGACTATCGAGGGAGTCGCGCGAGGTGCGGGCTGCCGTATTGCCACCAGCTTCCACGGTATCGATATGTTGGCGCACCAAGCTTAGAATACGCGATCGATTCTTATCGCGGGTCGGCACGTATGGCTCAATGGGTTGGTAGACGATCTTAAGGTTCGGCTTAATGGCAGCCCGATTAATGGGATCAAGTATTGATCGCTTGCGTTGCTCATATTCCGGTCGAGGCACTCCAAAGGCAGTTACCGGATCAGAGATGAGTGAGGGCCGTGGCACGTATGGAACTTTCTCCCAGTCAATTGGTGTTCTATGGTTTGTTCTCTGCAATGCCCAGAATGTCACATAATAGTATCTGGGTTTTTAATTTAGAAAGCCAAGTTCACGTTGTTAGAGAATGCAGTGAAGATTTGCGGTGCAGCGTGCTGGCAGTTCGACGGCTGGGTTACCATTATCATCGGGTACAAATGTGAAACTGGAGACATTTACACATACATATGTGGACTTATGTATGCATTAGTGTCCATGTGAATTGGCATATATGTACATATAGTACTATTCATACAGGTATGCATGCACTAAGGCTGGAAAACAATCGATGGCACTATCGATAGTATCGATGGTTTTCTCCGACGATTTGTTCCACTATCGAACCGGCATGTATAAGGCAATGAGTTTCCTGTAACTCTTTGAACTGATTTGTTTGGCTTATAAGAATAAAACATTCCCATGGCATTCACAATATCGTAAACAGTCTCTTGCTTACAATTGCTATCGATACTATCGATAGTTTGAGCTGTCACTATCGAAACTATCAAGGGGCGGCACTATCTATAGTTTTCCAGCTCTAGTATGCACATACACATGTATGTTATGTCCGGGGAGTACTAATTGGAGTTAATAAGCCTGGTACTTGAATGCTTGGCTTATATACAGCGCAATTCTTTCCGTGGTTGGTGGGTTGATTTGAATGAAACATCGGTTATACAAACATACATATATACAGATTAAGTTAGAGTGTAGTGTGGCTGTAAGTAGTGGGCAATATGGACATTCATTTGCAATTTTAGTTAATTAATTGTTGGTATTAATAGGTTCATACAATATATAAACAAAAACGTGGGTATATTTACATGTGTATAGTGTTTGCTGTCAACCTTTCAAAAAAAAAATGGTTGCACATCCTTATATGTACTACATATGCACAGCGTTAATTTTAATTAAGTATCTATGATATACAGTTGGTAACAAAAATTAAGAGTGACTCGATATTCCTCATATTCAATGCTGCAACTAGACCCAATTTGAACACTTGAATATATAAGATCTCCTTTTCAATGCGTGTGCTTATTAATCCCGTCTAATATATTTTCAATGTGCAATTTTATCCAATTGAAAATACAAAAAGTTTGACTATCTATTCAATATATTGTGGCGAATTTTTGAAGACGCTACTGATTTCGATTTGTGTGAAATTTGCTGTTGTATTTTGGAAATCGGAATGATATTTTTAGATCTGGCCGAAAGCGAAATGCCCGAGCAGCTTATATTACATATACATGTGTATGTGTGTACGTGTGTACAGTCATATTTACATAATGTGGAAGGTATGTACAAATATGTCTGTCTATATCTATATTCATGTGTGGAATGCAACTGTACATATTGAAAACAAAACATTGGCTTGATTTGTGCACAAAATTTGAAGGCAAAATATTCACAGTTCCATAAATTTATGATGCAGACACATAACCTAAAAACACAGAGCTGCAAATTGAGCTAAACATTCAACATGTTTTCAAATACAAATATACAAAATAATTGAGAAAAAATAATCTTGAATATTAGCCATACGACGAGTAATCCAGTTTCAAATACATTTCAAATAATATATCTTTGTTTAATTAATAAATGTGTGCTAAAGTGCACAAACACAGTCTGACACACATACAAACACACAGTTTGATATATGCACATATAGTATATATACAAGGCTATATTTGGAATTTGAGAGCAGAAGCGCTTTTTTTGACGTTTGAGAATGTTTTTGCCAATAATTTCGGCTGAGTTTATGACAAAGCGTAAAAATTTGTAGAAATTATTACGATATAGAAAATAGCCATAACCTTGGAATGTTTTTGCAGCACTCGCATCACGGCAAAAGCGAAACAAAAACGATAGAAAAGAGCACAGACTTATAAGTATTTTGCTACTCTTACTGAACTGTGCTGATATACATATAGTATCTCATAAATACATATTCTTGTTCTCTCACAATATACAAATACAAATGCACACATATTACGCACAGATATATACTATGTGCTTAATATAGTGGGCCGGATGTTTCTCTATGTAAATCTGCGCGAGGAAACAGTGAAAAGCAACTATAATATTGAATACTTAGTATTCATATGAGAACAACTGATTTAAGATTAGCACGCACAGACATAGATACATACATACATGTGTGTGTGTGTGTGTAAGCGGTTTAAGAAAATATAAATAAACCCTATGCATATATTTTATCTTCTTATGTCAAAATAAAAATAACAATGTCTTCTTAAATTCCAGTACGCATACATACATACATAAGAGTATGTATATATGTATGTATGTATGTATGTACCTGGATTGTGTATGGGTGGATACATATATAATTAATTCTGTAATTTAATGCTGATACGATATTCATATGTGAGACATATACATTAGAATGTAAGTTACTTTTGCACTCAAACGTGTTTCAATTTCTTAAATATTTTTGCACTCTTATAAAATGATATTACGGAATACAGCAAGTGGGATACAAGCGCTTAATAAAAATAGATATAGTACTTCGAATGTACATTGCAGTATGGTTAACAACGTTTTTAATGAAACTCCTTTCATAAAATGTTCTATTAATCTGCACTGTCTACAGGCTGGCAAATTTACTATATGAGTACATTTCAAAATGCTTTCAATTTAAGTTTAAATTTCGAAAATTGTTTAATGCAAACACAAGCTTCAATCATTTTTTGTTAACTCACAGATGTATTTAAAAGATTTTATGAAACGAGAACCACACTACTAGTATTTTTTGTTTTCAATATCATTTATTTAACTCGATTTCGTGGAATATTTTGGAAACTTACCGTCACGGCGTAGGATGTTGTCACCGGTCTGGAGCTGTAGGTTCTACGGGTTGTAAATCCACTTTCGTAAACCATTTTGAAGATTATATATTTGTATTCGATGAAAATAAAATTTGAAAATCACTTGTTCGTTGTAATCGATTCGAATTTAACGTCTACTTCGTGTTCTTTACTTGACGCCCGTTCGAGTTGTTCTGTTTTGAGAACAGCATGGAACAGTTTCTTATATTTTTCGAATACAAAAATTGATATAGCCTTCGCTCTTTCTTATTCTCTTTCCTCAACCTGAGATACATTTATTTTTGGAATAATAAACATTGAAATCTCTCATGGCTGGGAAGAGCGCGCAATTTTATTTTACATAAATCTAGTATTTTTCACTTCGTACACGCACACAATTACCCATGTCAACACATATATAATTAAATATATATCGTATATATATATACGTGCTTTTGTATTAGTAAGTAAAATTTCTTAAAGTATTAGTTATTTGTTTTGATTCATCTCTTATTCTACCTTGAAAAGTATTAGTTGATTTGATCAAAAGTGAAATTAATTAAACGCCAAGAAATTATTCATCACATCTATAATTGGAATATTAACCTGGTGTAATGCATTAGTTATCCTACTCTCAAAATACCTGAAAGATTTTTAAAGGTCGAGATCCTCTGAATCGGAAGCTATGAAAGTTCCCATAGACAGGAATTTTAAGCAAACATGGTAGGTTTTTTCCACATCCTGATTTTGATAGCTATAATCGAGATTATTTGTTGAGAAACTGCTTGTATACAAAACTTGTTGGTTCAAAAAATACACTACACTCAATTCAATTTTCAAACGGATCATTTAGAAAATTGCAGAATCGAAAAAAATGGTGCCTGTATAACTAGCTTTAAGTATACACTAGCATTGCAATAAAATTACATTCTGCACTGCCCCTTAAAACACCCTTTCCAGCAAAACAAAAGGTAAGAAAATATGTTCTGCTTAACGGATCTGAATGGCTCTGAGCTGTGATGTATAGATACTCCATGCTAATTTATGATACAGGGTGTATTCTGGTCGATTACCCTCGCTTTCTCGCTTGTTTACATAGATATGCACATCCATATGCATATACAAATATATACATTATGACAAGGTAATCAGATTCATACTAAAATTCATATCCATGAATGTATGTATATTTATACATATGATATATGCATATATGTACAAATAAATACATAAATAACAACACGACGAAAAGCTAAATTTCTGATGACATTAACCTTAATGAATGACCATGAATAGAAAAAAGTTCAGAGTAAAAAAATCATTTGAGAAATGTGTTTGAGCATTGCGCATTTTTCAACTTACTAGAAAACAAGTATTTTCTAGCTAGTACTTACTTATAAATATATTGCTTTCGAACATGCACATTTATGATTAGTAGAACGATTTCTCCCATTTTGTATATTTTATTAAATATGTTTTGTTCAGAAATAAATACAGCTAATTACATATTAATGAAAACACTAATGACCTTACATAGTTTGCTTGTTTAATGTGTTGGCCAAAGAATTTCAAAAAATAAATAAAATAAACACACTTTTGAGCATATTCCAAACAAGAATACAGAATTTATTTTAGTTTAATATCTGCGTAGACTACTGGGTGTAGGATATCTCAAAGTCAAGCATTCCACATGTTTTTGTAAGCTTTTGTAACATTTCTTTACAATAATAATTGTTTTTATCAATTATTATTAAAACTAGAATTTGGTTTTTAATCAATAAAAGTGCCTCTCCCAAATAGTTATAATTTTAATTACAACACACCAAAATAAATGTTAGTTATTGCAAATTATCGGCTTAAACCAAATCTGTACACAGTATACCACCAGTATACCAGAAAGCATGCAAATAAGCAAACTGGGCTTCGATGTAATTATCAAAAGATTAATAAGAAGTACTTCGCACAGTTCAAATTTACATTGGAAATGAATGATGCATACCAACTCGAACTTCGACTTGCGAAGTGAGCTCGTAGAGCATCACGGTGCCGAGCGCTATCGAACCACGAGGAAAATAAATAACATTTCTAAATGTCCATTTATCAAACTACTGGACTACTGGCGAAGACCCGTACGGTGCTCAACAATTATATCGGGGGCACGGCATACAACATCCGCAGCTTGGATAAGGTTGGCAGGGGTTACTAAAGGGATGATATATATTAGGGAAAATGTTAGGTTCAATATTCGTTAATGCTTACCATCTAGAAAGATCGCGCTCCTCCAAGTGAACACGAAGGATATCACAGGCTCGAACTTCATCGCCACGACAGGGCCTTTGATTATACAAACTATAACTGCCTGCTCGCCTTTCGCCTTGTTTGAATTTCGATCCTTTGATACCGTTTCGCACCCTAGACCTGCTACGATTATTTTCATTAAATCGGCCCGAATGTCTATTTCCAGAACCGTGAGATCCTGGTGTCTTCCCATATTTAGCTTGTTGACTCGATTCTCTTATAGGACGACCCAATTCATCCACTCCCTTGTCTCTTCCACTTTTTCCTTTATTTTGGCCTTTTAATTCCATGTCGGAGTCTCTTTGTGATTTTCCTTTTTGTTTTTTACTGCCATCTCCTTTGGATTGCCTATCGTCACCTCTTCTTTTCTCATTTCCATCAGACTTGCGATCCTTCTTGTTTGATTGCCCCTTGCTGTCAGCAACTCCACCAGCATTTTCTTTGCCTTTTTTCTCACCCTTTGATCCTTTATCCCCGGGTGCTTCCGAGCCTTTTCTTCCACCAGAACTTTCTTTGCCTGTTTTCTCACCCGGTGCTCCTTTATTTGCAGCAAGTGCTTGCGCATCTTTTTTTCCAGCAACACCTTTTTCGCCTCTTGTTCCTTTATCCGCGAGTGCTTCTGAGCCTTTTCTTCCACTAGCATTTTCTTTGCCTTTTTTCTCACCTTTGGATCCTTTATCCGCTACGGCTTCCGAGCCTTTTCTTCCACCAGAACTTTCTTTGCCTTTTTTCTCACCTTTTGATCCTTTTTCCACAATTTCATCTGAGGCAGTTGGCTTACCTTTCTTGTCTTTGCCTTTTTGGTCGGCTTTCCCTTTATCACCGATCGCGTCCGATGATCTTTCACCTTTCTTATCCTTACGATTTTTGTCGCCACTTCCCTTATCTTTATCTTTATCCGATTTTGAAGAATCTGCGGCTGCTTTATCTTTTTTCCCACCGATCGATTTCTTTTGCTTCTGTGAAGAATCAGCAGCATCAGCATCATTTTTACCGCGCGTCTTTTCGGATTGATTTTTATCTCCACGTCCTTTTCCCATTTTCGAGGAGTCATCTTTGTCGTCTTCGTTGCGATCTTTTCCTTTCTTTGATTTTCCAGGTGTCTTATTTCCCGAGTCAACATCGTGATCCTTGCCAACATAGTCTTTCTCCTTTGATGATTTTCCGGACGACTTGACTTTATTTTTACCGCTAGAGAAGTTTGTTTCTTCATCTGCATCGCCCTTTCTATCAGGACGATTCTTGTTAATTCCTTTTAAGTCATAACGTTCATCCCTCCTAGAAGAATCCTTATTAAACTCCCTTTCGCCCTCTTTATAAATATTCTTATATTCGTCTCCATCTTCAATTATAAGAATGTATTGCAAAAAATGTGTATTATAAGATGTAATATGTAAATGATGCTAGATGCTTACCTCTTTGTCTATCTAACCCCAGGGGATTTATGCTATTGCCACCATCAAATACTGTATACTTCTCTCGGCACTGCTGTCGGTTGTAGTTTCTTATTATCTTATGACAAACCCTCTTAAGTATTGAATATGTGTGGTCATTCAGGAAAGAGCTTTTACAGCAGGAATGACAGCAGCAAGGACTACACTTGTTGTGATTTTCGTTGCAAAAAATTTTGGTGCTAGATGAGCTGCAAAAAGAAATGTACGTTAGTTCTATAAAAATGTGACTAAGAAATGCATACCTAGATGGAGGATCACAACAAATTTGGTCTAAGTCAAAACCCATTTTGTTAAAATATTCATTTTAAATTTAAAATTTTAAGATCCCGGTTTTTTCTAAATTTTCTATTACAATTGAGAATGTTTGACATTGGATGCCAAGACAATCAAAAATATTTTATTATAAAGACAGCTTTTTCTAAATAAAACGGCACCAACATAGAAAAGTAGGTATAATGCATATATAGAAGTTATAATCCTGTTATCATCGTTATTGTTAAAATATTTTCTCTATTTATGGAAAATATTATACAAAAAACAAGTAAGACTGCTTTACTCAGGTGTAAAGTAATCGAATTGTTTATTAAATAAAATCATTTAGCAAATGAATGAGATATGTTTATTCAATACATAAAGCTAATCTATGCTGTAAATATTATAAACGCAGACAGTGAAGAGCATGAGCGAGATATTTAAATATATCCAACAATGGTTTGTTCTATTCACTTTTCATATTTTTTTATTCTTTCCCCAAAAAACTATATTAAAAGAAAAGCTATGTTTAGGATACCGACGAGTAGTGGGGTTAAAAATAATTCCACTAAAATATGATGTTTATTGCCGATCGTTAGCAGCTAGACGACATAAGTAGCAGCCCGGTTTTGATTAAATTTGCCAAATTATATATTATACATACATACATATTGTGTTTATGATCAAATGGATAACAACACTTGCGAATAGTAGGAAATCCAATAGTGAGCAGTCAGTGACTTAATACCAGAAATTTCTTGGTCGAGTGCATCTTAAGATTGTGCGAGTTACAGGTGCAAATACTTCCACATATTCCATGGTGCGCGTTATGGACGTAAACCCACACTTAAATGTGTTGTAAGTTATTGTCGCTACATTATGTATATATATCTATAATATATATATATGTATATATGTACGCTTGATGCAATAATTTTGTGAAATAATTGAGTTTTGGTTTGCGCATGAATCTCACAACTACACCTGTAAAAACTTACCGGAGTAATAGTAAATGTAATAGCTTTTCGTTGTGCTAGAATGACTTCATTTTAACTCAGTACTGGGATCAGCACACATACATGTGAAGAGATATGTACATATGTATAATACGCATGCATGAAGCGCATAATAGTACTTGTTTGACAATTTATAATTTGGACAAATTGCTTGAATCTTTAAGTAACGCGTGGAACAATTTCAGTTTCGTTGAGCGCATATAAATATAAGCGTGGATGTAATAATAACTATTAGTTTGGAGTTTCAAGTCACAGCGCAGTGTTAGAGTTTACAAACCGCAAGTCGCACACAAGGATTAAGGATTTCTTATAAATAACATGATGGATATCAAATACGTGGCCCTGCTGCACCTAATTGGAATGATCCTTCTACTAACTTCTGCCCAGGCCATTCCCAAATATGAAAGCAAGCCAAAGTGAGTTATTAAACAAAGTAATTGTGCCTTATAGGACTGTAGCATCCAAAGGATACAAATACGAGTATACGAATTACTGGGTTCGTGTCTTGTGAAAAGAAAACATTTCTAATGTTTCAATTGAAGTGATTTTGTTCAAACGCTGTATTGCTGTGGATTTCGTAAGACTTAATCGATAAAGTATTGGAAATGATTTCTAAAACACAGTTTTGGTATTAAAATTACCTACACGTTTCCATAACATTATCATAGAAAGCTTGTAGAAGATTTGTAAATTACATTGTTTCCTATGAAAGCTAAGTTAATTCTACAGAAAAATGTGTAGCATACTTTTTTGAGCAGGATAGAATCAAAAGAGAAAACTTCTTTATACTTGGATTTAATCTTAAGACTATCGTAAGTCCTTAAAATATGTTTTAAATGTTTATGTGGAACCAATTGGAATGGAAACCGAAACAGGCTGTATTGAAAACAAGTCATAATTTAATCATTTTTTAGAGCTTACACGGAGAAAGCGCAGTGGAGTCGAGTATACCACAATGAAAATAAAACTGAGCTTTCAGAGCCGCAGACTGCCTCAACAAAGGAAAGACTAGAGCGACTAGGATACACGACGGGTTATGGATCCTTGAATGTATGTTTTCAAATTGTGGCAGTCCGTATAGTTGATGAGTTTGGTTTTTTTAATATATTTAGGGATACCCAGGTGGCTCCGGACTTTCTGCATACAATCCCATCAAACTGGACCTTGGTGGAGTTGTGCTGGGCACCCTTGTTGGCATTGGAGCCATAATCCTCATACCCAAATTATTATCAGCCTTCCATGGCGGTTACGGCGGCTACGGACGCAGTGAGTAGAATTTATCCTTCCTTCCTAATATTACGCACACTCAAACAACAAAATGTTGCAAATGTAGGCGAGGATGACAATGATTTAGCGTCCTTGAGCAGCATGATTAACAAAATTGACGATGTCCTCGGCCAAAACAACATCGACTCTACAAGTTGCATGCAACGCGCCGTCTGCGGCTATGTTCGTTCTACGGAGAACAATATGAAGACCGGAGTATCGGATCAGATGGACGAATTCATTCACATGCTGTCCGAGTAAGTTAAGGAATGCGTTTACTATGCTAATTTGTTTTGTTTGTTTGCGTACACTCAACGGTGAAGCATGTAGCTAAATATAAATTGTTTATATTGCCAGTCGAGTTCAACAGCAAAGAATTAATGTGGGAGCTATTTTTAAAAAGTTCAAAAACAACAAGATCAAGAATATATGCTTATGTAAATTTGCATATATTTCATTTTTTTTTTTAAATATCTCACGATTTCAATGTTATTCATTTTTACAAAAATGTATATATAAACAAATGACAAAACATTATTTTTGAAGAGGGCGTGATTTAAACATTTTTCCTTTTACAGAAATTCTCTTGTGGACTATCTATTAGACGGAACCGCAATTAAGGAATCCTTGGAGCATGGAAAGGAAGTAAACGGCAAACCTTGTGAAGAACTTTACGTATCCTGTCCATTGGATAGTAAATCAGCCACAGACATTCTTATGAAATTACTGCCCAAAAAACGCAATCAACCAAAGTCCAAATCTAAAGGAATTAATTCCGAATCAAAAGCATAGAAAACTTTAAGATATATCAACTTTTTATGTTATTAAAAATGTTTTACAAATTATAATTTTTTATTGTAAAAAAGTTATTCAAATATGGAAAATAAAAACGAATTCCAACATTTTATATTTAAATTAATTTATTTTGCAATTCTTTTATAAATATACTAGAAATCGTTCCCACAATGAAGCAGCTAATTATTAAAAACTGATTTTTGTATATCATTTGGTATTTTCATATACTAGAACATAGATTGTTCAATTAACAATAACCAACAAAAAGAGAAAGCAATTCTATACAACAAAATATTAAAACATATAAGAAAGATTGAAAAAAAAAGTGGTTGTGAATAATTTACTTGACAAAGGCTGTAGTTTTTCGAAGTGCACATAAATAACTATATCAGGATTAAATAAATTTGTTGAGTACAAATTTGCAATTTATTTGATTTGATTTTGAATGCCTTACTAACGAATGTAGTCGAAAATATAATCAAATATGTAAATATTGTAATTATTATATTTTGTTCGAACTTATAACGGCCTCATTCATAACTTTGCTTCAAAAATGAAAGATATTAATTTATTTAGACTCCAGCAAGGTTTGTAGTTGTATTTCCTGTTTCTCAATTATGGGCAGCCAGTGCTCCGATGGAAATATGAAAGTGGTTGGCTCAAACTTTCTTATATTATCTAAGTTCCTGAGCACACTATTACGATGGGCATTCTTATCCTGTATTATTCCTTCCAGCTTGTCCACCAAATTATTTGACTCTCGAACCAAATCATCGATAGACTGAAGTAGGGCATACCAATCAATTTTCTGCCTGCCTATCAGGTTGTTACCCCTGAGATGAAATGGAAGAGGTATAAAACTGCGCCACGGCTTAAGGGGCTCAATGGTATAGGGTATGAAGTGTTGTTTGTCCTCCATTTCAATAGCGTCATCCTCAAAGAGCCACGATTCTAAAGTTGGATTCAACTTCACACCGCGCATTGCCTCCGCTGATTCGGTTGAATCACTGTTTTTCCTATTGAAATCCAAATAGCGAATTTTATTAATTTGGTCTTCCACTTTCTTCTCTATATCGCTTCCGTAATTCCCAAAGTCCATGAGGCTCGAATCGGTAATACCACTATCGTATGCTTTCGGCAAGAGGGTTTGTGTAGAGACATTGGCCGTGTCAATAGAGTCGGTCATTTGCGATATGGAATAGGTCAATATATCTGAAAGAATCATAGCTTGAGCTTAAAGGTTCAGTGTACTCAATCTTGATTTCTTACTTACATTGATGTTGACCATCCTTCTTAATTGAGTATTGGCCATCTGTTAAAATGCCAGCATCCTTAAATAAGATCAAGTCCTTCTGTGCACCTACGCTCGCTTCTTTCATCAACTTGGTAGGAACTATATCCGTTTGAAGGGCCACATTGGTTTTGCCAGCTCTCAAGCGTCTATGTTCAGTAAAAATGTAGATTATCTAGATTAGATTGCTATGAAATATTGCTTACTCACCTAGAAGCGTCCAGCAATTTGGCTCGAAGCAAAGCACTCTTGTCCGGCTTGGGTAGAGTGGAAACGCTAACAGCTCGCCAAGGAGGTCGCTTGGCTTCATCCTTATCCTTATCCTTTTCTGAGGCCAGCTCTTTCATGCGCTTCCAACTAGTTTTTGCTCTAAATTAAAAAGATTTTATTGAAATAGCAACATACACCTACCTACCTATACAATCATTTAATGTCTAGTGCCTATTTAATGCTGACACATGAAATAAATTGGTTTGCTCTAGTCAAGAATTGTCGACTAGGAGATTCCCTGTGCCCATCTCTAAAGTACATGTGTTGAAGCTGTGTATTTATTTAATTTGAATTGCTGACCCTTTAAGTATATAGTATATGTTATTGATAGGCTGAGTTGATTAATATTAATCTGTGTAAGATTCAGAAATTTCAGAAATTTTAAGCAACAAAATATCAAAATTGATAACTTAATACTCGAATACCATACGTATATCAAGTTTAATAGTTATTATTTATTTTGTTTTTGTGATTTTAAAATAGTATATTTTATTTGGCACCAATCAATAACCATAGTAAATTATAAGGTAACATTTAGCAATTAGAAGCCAGGTTTGAATAAAAAAAGGAGCAAAAAGAATGGATATAGAAAAATCATTAAGTATATCAAAGCAATTAGATTTCACTTACAATCTTAAGAATATACTAGTATATACATATATTTGGTAAGCATAATTCATATGCATACAATTCAAGTATCAGACCTTTTTTGCAGAAATTAAACACAGAAGTATATATGAAGCCTCAATTATAATAAATATTATCACCTTTTCTCTGTTGACAATAATGTTTTGCATGTACAAAATTTCTTAATGCGCTTTCTAAACACTTTATAAATCTTATGTAAATATGGTTATCTGTCTTCGACTTAGCAATATCTGACGTCGAGCTATGAGTTGGATCACAGCGGCAGTTTTGGCCAATAAATTAGTTCCATCGGGTCAGAACAGCTATTGTCGAATTAGTTTATAGTATTCATTATTCTAGTATTCTTTCTGTTTAACTGAACATTGGTAAACATAATTTCAATAAATAAATATGAATGTATTGAAATGTTCTTATACACTCTTCAAATATTTAACATATTTAGGGAACCTTCTAGCGAAGCACTGTCGACAAACGCACAATCATTAAAAGTGCATATTTGAGTTGGGTAAAATTGGACCTAATTTAAGTTTATATTTATCAGCATTTAGGCTTGTCTATATACATGTATATCCTATATTTACATTCCCAACCAACCTGGTTAATGCCGCAAGTCGATTGCTCGCTGGCAAGCCCGTTTGATGTTCTTCAACGCTTTGTGTCTCACTATTTTCCGATGATGTGGCACTGTTGTTGGAGCTAGTTGGTGGTTGTACCTGTACCTTGCTCATGTTACTGAATTTTTTTATTTTTAACTCCTTTCAATTTAGAGTGTATACTACTTGCACGAGGCTTTTCAACGACCGTGAGTAAAAAGGTCACTGCTTTTATCGCAACCAATATATCGATGCAAATAATTTGCCTAGCTCACGTTACTATGGTATCCACTTCTTGTATGTCCTATGCTTGTGTATTTCCATACTACACATATTTATACATATATTTATAGGGTATGCACACACTTAAGCAGAACAAATACTTAATAATACAAATAAGACTAGTGCTCGCTCTGATCAAAAGTAATATGCCATGATATCCTTTTTAGCTGTGCTGTCTGTATCAAGTTATAAAGTACCTTGAAGCAAAGACGTTTACATTCATATATTGAAATAAGATATGGGATTCGGAACGAAAATCATGTACAAAGCATGTATCATAAACAATTAAATTATATATTTATTTTAATGTTTCCTATTTCTGGTATTTTGTTTTGCTTTCCTTGATCAATTTTGCTAACCACCGATTAACAAAATAGCTGAATTGATCATTATAATCAGCTTTATAAAAAAAAGATGCATTTAAATCAAAACAGCGCACTAAGTCCATAAAATGAATAATATGGTATTCTTAGCTACGAAAACTAACGTTTTTATAAATTAAGATATCTACAATATACCATTTTATTTATTTACTTTTAATTTTAACACAAAACTTTCTAGCAACACTGACTTAAGTCATAAATTATAATGACTAGAGCGTATCTACTTGCCGAGCATTCACAATTATACACATATATCATAATTTATTGATTCAAATAATTCCTTGGCACTGCAAAATAATTGGATGGGACGGATGTGTGTCCTCACCGCGTGCCAAAACTTAGCTTCCCCCGCCTGATACTTTTCATATTACACAACGTTTAACGTTTCAATTACCTGCAGCTTTATACCAATAGCCGCACATATTTTTAGAATTCAACGTTTATCGTATAACAAACTGATATTTATTATTAAAGTTGGAACATTAAGAATTATGATAAAACGCGTTTAGAATACGGAAAGGTTCGATGTTAAAGCCATCAATATGAGGCTTTCCGGTTTTATAGCAACATTCCGTAAACAACTCCACACTCTCTCGATGGAACCAATAGTTCTTTGTACTGCTGTTAGAGTTAAGATCAAGTGTGTTCAATTGGAATACCCCGAAATGAAAGACTCGTCCGTCTGTCTGAGCACATTGAACAACAATCGGTTTCTGGAGAACCCCGTTGTTAGAACCACCGTACAACTGTTTTGCGCGGGCTGCGGCTGCAGCAAAGGCCTTTAACATGGTACGTCCGTGGAATTGAGGTTTCGTCACTGCGGATCCGTGCAAATTGCTGACGAGACTTTTATTAAAGTACGTTAAGACTGTATGCGGATGTGAACAGTTTATTTCCGTCCGAATTGCTAGAAATTATAACAAAAATTAAAAATTATAACCGACAACTCGTAACAGCATTTTTAATTCACTTACGATAGAAGTTATTTTCCGTGTAAATGTGTCGTTTTGGCATTGATACTGTGCATTTCATTGGATAAAGATCTGGCAGTTCCATGTTAAATTTGCCCTTTATTGCCTCCAAAGCACGGGAGGAGCTTATTAATTTATCTCCAGTTATTGCAAATGCGAGCAAATCATTGTCCTTGGTTAATGAGGTTTGAAAAGTGACATTATCAATTAGCTTGCGACGCACAGTCACAGAATGACCTGCTAATTTCTCGATTTCAAACAAAGTTTGTTCATCAAAAGGCGACTGAAAAACCAATTTTAGAAATTATTATTATTTCAATTAAAAGGGGCGTACTATCCGTTATCAGTATATATGTATGTCTAGATCGAACTTAACTAGGCATTTAAATTTCCTTCATCTTAAATATCAATTCATTTGAAATGTCACTTATACAAGTTAGCCGAATTTAATCATATTCAGACTATATCATATAGCTGCCATTAAAATCTGCCAAAAATCTAGTTTTTGTATGAAAACTTTTCTGCAAAGATATATTACTTTGGTAATATATATTTCTTGTTTCTTAACTAAAATAACGTTTTTCTAACGATTGCTCGTATAAAAGCGTTATGCTCGGAAGGAATGATCTGATGAAATCCAAATTAAACAAGTAAGAATGCTCTTGTCGAGTAAAAAACCCAGGTCTAAAACTTTCAAACACATGTTCGTAAACTCACAGTAGATTAAGAATGAAGATGGTATTATACATGCTCAATCCCAAGACTATATCTTTCAAATTGTCCCTCTTAATCGTTTTTATCGATTTGCAAGGGAGCGTGGGGAGATATCTGAAACTTGAGCTGCGTATGGTATACAGGAACTCACATTCATAATTTGGTGTCTCTAGCTCTCATGGTGGCTGGGAACGACGTGTTCATCCGGACGGACAAACGGACGGACATGGCCAGATCGACTCGGCTATTGAGGCTGATCAAGAATATACATATGTAATTTATAGAGTCGGACATGTCTCCTTCTGCCTGTTACATACATTTGCTCATATTTTTACCCATTTTATGGGTAGAGGGAGATGTCTTTGTTGGATACGCGACTAGTTTACATAGAAAATGAGTTGGACTGATAGACAGGCTTAATGTGGTAAATCAATCCATCCCTAACAATGATATAAATTTCATGCGTTTTCAGATGCTTTCTGAAAAATTTACAAGTCTTGAAATCGACAAAATATGCCAAGTTCCGTTTATATCTAAATATATATACTGTTTTACAGACGGTATATATTTAACAGATTTATACAACCAACCTTCGTCTTTCATGCGATACTCCGTAGACGCGCGGCAGGTTAAATGCAGGCCGTTCAATCAATTTAACCTTTGGCAATTTTACTTGCTGAGCATCCAGTAAATGGGATGAAAAAATAGCATTTTGAACACTTCGATCAACGGCCTTTGGTATCTGCCCACTGACAATAGCGTCCTCGATTTGGCGAGGGAAGCTATCGATTTCAATCGTGTTCGTCAGAACCTGTGCTTGGGGCAATCCTCCAATTAGCACACTGTTATCGTTAAAAACATGACAGGCAGTTGAATGCCAATTCGGATGAGATGCGTCCTCAGGGATCGTCTTTGGCGCTGTTCCAACAATTTCTACACTGCACGCATATAGTGAATTGTTAAATGGATTTTAGCCAGGTTAACTTGATTGTACTTACAGTTTACGTTCCCTTTTCGGGTTAAGCAGATCATCTGGTGTTTTCACTTGAATTCCCATTCTTAGAAGCTCGGCAGCGGCACCTGTCTCTTTGGGGACACGCCTGCCTTGGACCTGCCAATGCTTTTTGAAATGCCATCCAATGTGCTGAGCATACAGTTTATTGGTTAGGCGCATTTTTAATTCTTTATTTTACCGACCGGTTATGAAATGTATGCTATTGTATCAGCTGTCTTCAAGAGTTGTGTTGCTTTGCGGAACTATCGATAAGAATTGATACCAATATATAAATCGGCAGTCGAATGTTTTCATTGCCATCATTCCATTGTGTTTATGCTCTGCAGGGTTGCCAATTATCCCAATACCCAACCAAAAATACAGCTGAATGTAAAACATATTACAAAAACTGTGTGCCTTAAATTGGTATTTCACTTCTGCTTGTTCCTCGCATTTGATGGTCATTTCGACATAAATACCCTTTTCTTGAATATTACAAATTGTTTTATACAAAATTTGCAACTCAATTAGCATTGTAATAACCTTTTTGATTCTTGAAATGGCTAAATATTTATTTCAACGGAACACCCTGCTTATATTACCACACTTTTCATAAAAAAATTCAGTATTTTCTTGATTTAGATACACGGTCACACTAACGCTGAATTTCTGGCAGCATTGTAACCATTGCATTTTAGTATTCGTGGTTTAATAGTTAATTAAAGCGAAAGTATTTTCGGAAATACTCTTTGGTAAGTAAACTATGCTAGATAACTGTTCCTTTTGCTACAAATGTATGTAACTACAAGTGCGCCACTCATAATACATACATATGTACATGCACAATTTCTCAGGCTTGCGGGGCTACCATTGTCCACCATATCGTGCCCGAATGCGCCATATTACTGTATACATGTGTGTACATCCATATGTACATATGTATATGTATGTATGCATATAGACAGAATGTATGCTCATACATATGTATGTATGTATCTACTTATGCTATAATAAACTAAACTTCATATATAGTTTTTACCACTTTGCGAACGTGTATGTATGTATGTATGTGTAAACAGCACGAGTGATTGATACCGACTTTAAATCAGTGATATAAACGTACCGGGTTATTGCTTAAATATGTACTCATGTGTGAACATACATATGTAAATTCAAAAACTAGTATGTATGTACATACGAATGTGTGTGCCAGTGTTGCCGGCGCATATTTCAACAAAAATAAACAATAGTATTCGAAAAATCCACTAAAAAAAAGGCAATTACTAAAAAACACCCAATTTTAAGGATCAGGATGTCACGCAAATCTAGGGTTGTCAGCATACAAACAAAAATTAAATATTTGTTCTTATTTCAATTGATATCTTTGATAAGCACACTTTAAAAACTTTAAATTAAATGTATACATGTTTTTACTCCCTGTACCCATAAAATGGGTAAAAGGGGGTATTACATCTGTGCAAATGTATGTAACAGACAGAAGGAGACATCTCCGACCCTATAAAGTATATATATTCTTGATCAGTATCAAAAGAGATTTCGATTTGGCCATGTCCGTCTGTCTGTCCGTCTGTCCGTCTGTCCGTCTGTCCGTATGAACGCGTCGATCTCAGCAACTACAAGAGCTAGAGACACCAAATTTGAAATGTAGGTTCCTGTATACCATACGCAGCTCAAGTTTTTTTTTTCAGATATCTCCCCCACTCCCCGATCGATGAAAACGATTTGTTGGACAATTTTTAAGATATAGCCTTATGATTTTGCATGTATAATACGGGGGTCATTCTTAATCTACTGTAAAAATTTCAAGTCGATCGGATCATATGAGATTGAAAATTTTAGACCTGGCTAAAGGGAGTTTCGTAATTGGGTATACTCGTCTAGAGTGAAAGTAGTGTTATATGTAAATGCCAAATCCCAAGCGTATATCTTCAAAATTGTTGTTGTAAAACGTTTTTATCGAATTGTGGGGTTGTTGGGGAATATCTGAGATCCGAAATAAATTTGACATGGGCCTGCTATACACGAACGTACATTCTAAATTTGCTCTTATACGAACGGACAGACGGACAGGACCAAATCTTGGCTACTGATACTGATCAAAAATATATATGTATACGTTATTTTATTTTTACTTTTACTTTATTTGCACATTTTTTGAGTACAGGGAATTACAAATATATACATATCATCAAATTCTTTAAGACTGTATTATTGATAAAATGCAACTACATAGTATGCAAATGTAAACCAGAGATTTCCGTGACACCCACCTCTGTATATTGCTAATTTTGGTTGACATGTGCACTTGTTCTTTTTTCGAAGTCACTCACTTATTTTTCTCAGTTACTTTAAAAGTTTATCTTGTTCATGAACAGCTTAGCTAACTACTCGGAACAGAAATAGCATATTAGATTAACTAAATTATTAATTTGAACAAAAGTGGGAAATCGACCAAAACTAGATTGGCCACACTGGTGTGTGCATGCTTGTGTTGCCGTGAGCGATTCGCACTTACCAAGGTGGACATGGTTGCTCTGCAGCAAAATTTATCAATGGTCTAATCGATAGTTTAAGATAGTTGTTATTGATAAACAAAGACAAGTAATCGAATAATCGGAATTTTCCTCATGTCGCCCATTTATATTAAAGTTCAATTCCAGAAAATAGGCATAAATCAAGCAGCTAATCAGTATGCCACGCTATAGGGAATGGGACTTGGCGTGCAAAGTGTATGTTGGAAACCTGGGCTCATCAGCGTCAAAATACG
This sequence comes from Hirtodrosophila confusa, assembly GCA_035043065.1. Classification (NCBI taxonomy): domain Eukaryota; kingdom Metazoa; phylum Arthropoda; class Insecta; order Diptera; family Drosophilidae; genus Hirtodrosophila; species Hirtodrosophila confusa. The sequence continues at coordinate 94,974 of JAWNNI010000105.1, read as the reverse complement.
AGATCGAAAATGCGTTCAGTAAATATGGGCCACTGCGAAATGTGTGGGTGGCACGCAATCCCGCCGGCTTTGCATTCGTTGAGTTTGAAGATAGACGCGATGCTGAAGACGCAACCCGAGCCCTGGACGGCACACGCTGTTGCGGCACTCGAATCCGTGTGGAAATGTCTTCGGGACGCTCCCGCGACAGAGGTCGTCGTGGCGCTGCCGAGGGAGGCAGCAGCAGTGGAGGTGCACGCGCCCCTGGACGATTCAGGTAATTTTATGCATAGCGCAAATTATTTAAACACATCAATTAAAGCTTTAGCTAGATAATTCCTTGTGTCCGTATTTATAAAACCGCGCTATATATATTTATTTTCAACATGCCTTTAAAGAGTGTACATTTTGCAGAATTGCTTTATATAAAAACATATTTATATATGGGCTAATCCAAAAAAGGTCCACCCACAAAAAATTGATTTAAAAATTTTGCTCTAACCTCAATTTGAATTGAAAAATATCTTTGAATGTACAAATTTCAATAAGAAATCTTATTCCAATGATCCATATACATATAGGAAAAACAGGACTATACCTTCACACACCTAAAATCTTTATTTTTCGCCAACACAGTTTTATTTTGACAAATATCTTTTTAAAATAAACTTATATCCATCGTTATTTGAGAAACTTATTTTTCTTAACGTTTCTACAGTTTGATTATGAAGATTTACGTATTTTATTCAGTTAAAACCACAAACTATATAACGTCAAATTATTTGGAATGAGCGCATTCCTTAAAAGCGCTTTTAATATCCCTAAATAATATTTGACAATTTTTCCGCTTTCTTTTATGTAAAGCGATTTTTCTGTTTATAATGCGAAATTTGCAAAGAAAATAATTAAAATACACACTGCCCTCCGAGAGAACATTTGTCGTTTAGTTACGTCCGCAACGACACTTCGTGCTTAACTATATTATTATTGAAATAATTGGAAAGTTCTCTTAAGAAATCTTTTATCATTGTAGGTAAGTTTGAAATATTTTTTTTTAGAGCGCCAACAGGATTCTAAAATATGAGTTGAAATGTAACATCCACAAAAGCAGGATTAGCCCATATGTTTAAATAATTGAAGAATTAGTATAACTTGCCGTTTAAGAAATGTACTTATTTCAAATTGAATCGACCACGTAGACCGGCCATTTTGTATTGCTAAGACGTTGAGTTGTTGTTAAACTCTTGTTTAAATCGAAATTTTTACAGGATACAAGATCTACTTCTACAACTACCTCCTCCTCATTCAACAACAAGAACAACAACAGCAACATCTTCACGATATAATGCCACTGCTTCTCTACCAAAATCTTCACAACCTTCACAACAGCCTCAATCAGCAGGGTTCTAAACAACAAGCTTTTCAACTGTAACATAACAATCCTCCTCACCGGCCCAGCTCTTCAGATGCCTCGATTAGAAAAAGAACAGAAAATCAGCATTACAATCGCAGCACTGCATCCATGCATCCACAACAACAGCAACAACACACCACACATCTCGTTTTTTGTTTGTTTTAATGACTATATTTTCAAATCAACCGCATAATCGGCTTGCTCTTCTTGGCCGTTGCCTCCAAATAACTTTTATAGGCAGCGAAAAACTACATAAATTATGCTCGGGTGTACTGTTAAAAATAACTCTTGATACTCGTTACGGTGATTAGGGGCTGAGGGAATCCAAGTATTAGAAAAGTTCTTAATAATGTGATAAATGCAATTCTAAGCTGTGATATCTTTATTTATAAATACAAATAATGCGTAGAAAATAAATAAATTGATCCGAACAAAATATACAATTAACTATATACAAAAAACTGCATTAAATTCTGACAACGCTGCTTCTTTTCTCCGCTACAGTCAACAAATTATTAGGCTATAAATATGGCAAGCAAAAGTATTTCAAATATCAAGACTTCGTCTTTAAAATGCCTATCAAAATCATACAAATACACCACTCGCCACTTGAATAGGACACCCCTGATCTCTTTATTTCTATCGCTCCCGAACTAGGCATGCTAGAGATGTAAGTTTTTAATTTTTGGCTTCATACCTTGGCAAAATCCTTAAGAACTTGGCACTTTTCTTAGTAGGCACCTCTCCTCTCATTAGTAAACACAGTGTATTTTTTCCCTATTTAAACTCAAAATATGCTAGATTTTCCTAGCTTATAAGCTTTGCTTTGTCCTTTATTCGCCTCGGTTGAGGCTTTTCCTCATCAATTAAAGGTTGTTTTTTTTTTGTTTTAATTATATAGTCGAAACCACAAAGTCCACGTGCCAAAGATAACGATCAAACCAAATGCATGTTTTATTCAAGTAGCGCAACAATGCCCAAACTTAAAAAAATCCTCTTTTCAGAACTTGCACTTTGTCACAGAGGGAAAATAATAGTTGCACATATTCAAGTGGCGAGCAGTGTATGTTCACTTTCTTTTATTATACCACTATTCGTAGTTTGTAGGAGTAATCAATATTTGAAAAACAATTTATGTAGCTGTGCGTATATAATACGAGAACCAACATACCAAATGTCGTGTCTTTATCACTTGAAGTCTTTGAAATACACGCAGTCATCTAGGCAGCCCGTCAGTGACGGTCGACTCGGCTGTTGATGCTCATCTATAATACATATACACTTGAAAGGGTCGGAGACACTCTTCTGCCTGTTAAATAGATTTGCAAACGTTTTTTGTACCTTTAACCATTTTACAGAATTGAAGAATTGTTTGTATGAAATGCAAAATTTCTAGTGGACAAGTAATGTACGGCCCTCACGATATAAGATAGGTGGGATTATAGTAATATGGATATAATAGCTCTGTGCATTCGAAAAATATAACTTGTCCCATGGTTAAGAAAAATATGAGAGGCTGTGTGAAATCAATGTACAACTGTTATTCTAATAATTTGGATTTTATAAACAATTATTTCAGGTCCCGTTCACCAAGGCGTTCCCGCACTCCACGAAGCTTCTCCAGAGACCGGCGAAGTCGTTCAGATTCACGTGACCGACATTAAAACCCTTAATTCCACCGTAAAATTCAGTTATAGCATGTATAACAAATACAATGAATCCGACTACATTTTAACCAGCCTCTGACGAAACATTAAAAATTCTTACATTCTTAACTTTAGTTTTGTACATACATTTGCCCGAAATAAGAAAAGTTTGAAGTTCTATGAATCAAAACATATTTTAAACTGAACTAAGTAAATATTTTCTTTTTAATTTAAAGAACCATTTGATTTAATAAATAAGTCCAATACGTCCACTTTTTACTTTTAATGTGTGTGGAAAATGTATAAAAAATATTGTGTCCATATTTTGACGGAAAACTTGAAGTTATTATCTACTCTGTTCAAACTGAAGCAGGCCACTATATCATAGATACCACGTTCGGTAGACTAATGATTGTTCTTATGTCATTTGAACACCCTTGCAGCTATTAGAATTTTTGAAATACATAAAGCATTGAAGGAGCTGTTTCCAATCGCACGAAGTATATACATATATTCTTTATCAAGACTCGAGTCGATATAGCGATGATCGTTTCTATGCAAAATCCCCCTCAGTTTTAGAGCAATCGTGATGAAACTTGGCACATATGTTCGAACTGGCCGGATCGGACCACTATAACATAATATTGCCATTGGAACGATCGGTAGACATATTTGCTTTTCAAAGATATGCTGAGCAAATCGAACTGTCGGTAAAGTTTATAAAAACTGACATGATTATTATCAAAATCGGACTACTATAGCATACAGCTACCATAGGAACAATCTAATGAAAAATTAGTTTTAGCATGAAAAACTTTTTGCCGAAGAGTATACATATTCGGCAATAAAAACGAAAAGAGATCTTCTATGAAAATCTGTCATATTATGTAAAAGAAGTTTGATTTGATCTCTGCAAGCATTGTTTGATGATCTTCTGTGTTTTAAAAAGAACATCGTTTTGAAGCTACGTAAACACTCCACACCACGAAAGCATATTCATATTTAAACCGAGCTCAACCGCTCTATATAATTTGAAGACAAATAAAGAACACATTTAACAAATTCCAGTAAAATGGTGTGCTCATCGCACACTTTATTATGATTACGCCCGACTTGTGTGCCACTGTACAAGTTTCTAAGAAGTATACTTGATTCATAATTTAAAGAGGCGCACAATTGTAAAAATATTATGTATACTAAAAAGGTACACTTTAAACTTAGTAGAAGACGCAACAAGAATTCGTTGCACATTTCGCACTGGATTTTATCTTACGTCTAGTCATTTATTTCCTTCTTTCTGAAGAAGGCAAGTAGCCTTAAGGCCACGTTGGTAAAATGGCGTAACCCTAGCGCATACGGTATGTGTTAGATTCCTGAATTTCAGATAGCTCCCCCTTGAAATTAATATCAATGACAAAGTCCAAGTCGCGGTTATTGCGTTCGTTGGGCTTCATTTGAAACGTTCCATTGATTTCCTCATTTTTCTTGGCAGTCATGTGATCATCCAAGTAGAAAACTGTCTGTTTCCAATGTGTATATGTGGAATCAGGGGATGTACTAAATCCAAGGCGTTTATGACACTTGGTAAACTCAATGTTGAAGTATGTCACTAATGCTTGTACAAAGTCATTACGCTTAATAGTAAGATTAAACTTAGAAGAGAAGTTCAGATCTGCCTTTTGCACTGTGTACAAATCCACTTCCTTCACCATACAGGCTGTGGATACCACTTGTTTTGGGTCGACGACATCAACGAGCGGTTCAGTCACAGCCACTTTACGTATACAGCTCATGTCAAAGCCATACACATCGTCCCACCAGTTAATTTTCTCGTCCTTGTACTGGCGATCCTCGATGGCTGTGATATAAAGCGTGCCCCTGTCTGGAAACATCATGCCATTGGGCTTTAGCCATTTGTCGCGCGCATACAATACCGTGTCCAGCATTGACTCATAGAATAGACAATACCTAGAGAAGAGATCATTGATAATGCACGAATATTAAATGGATTTTCAGATCATACCCCATCCATTCAGATATGATAATGTCCACTTTTTCGATTCCATGTGGCAGTTCAATTTCTTCAATTTTCCCTTTTACTACCGTGATAACCTCTTGCAAATTATTATCAATAATCACTTGCCGAGCAAACTCTATTATATTTGAGCAGTCCACGGCAATTACTCGGGCGGCACCGGCTTTAGCGGCAAACATGGAAAGTATCCCCGTGCCGCATCCAACATCCAGCACAGTCTAAAAACAATTAAATGTAAAGCTGTTCTGACATTGTCGTTTTTAACGTGGTTTGTTGGGTTTTTTTTTTTAAGAACGAGATAGAATGGCATTGACAAACAAACTCTGTCAAGTTCGCCATATGAAATATGCTTGGTTTATTGAAAGAAAACACAAGTATATGTGTAATATCCCACGCAAAACAAGACATTTAAAAAATTATAATAGAAAACAAAGAAAGCTGTCAAATCTACATTAAAAATACTTACCTTTCCTTGGATAAGATGCTTATTGTGGTACATCGCGTTTCGGTATGTGACAGTTCGCACTTCGTCCTTAAGCATCTCCTCGTGGATGCCGAAATGCGCGTAAGAGTCAAAGTAATAGTCCCTCGAGGTCATTTCATCGGCATTGCCACTGGCGTCGCCCTGAGCAGGATTTGCTGTGTCAGCGCCGCCTGGGCTGGCATGGGCTAGTTTCTTTAACACATTGTTCGCGTTAGCATTTCCGATTGGTGTGAGACCGGTCGCGGGCGCGTTGTCGAGCTCAATGCTTGATTCCATTGGTATATCTGTAGAAGACTGAGAAAAGGCGGCTTAGCAATCGAACCGCAATTTAGAAAGACTAACATACCATTTTAATTCTTTTTACTTGGACTGAGTTTCGTTGAGCGCAAGAAATTCAGCAATGTACAAAATTTCGGACAGCTTCCCTCCCAAACACACGCGAAAAAGTGCTACCCATCACCTTGCTACTAGGGATGATGAAATTATATCGATATATAAATTTCGAATTTCCGATATATCTTTGTGAAAGATATTGTGAACTTTCTTGAGCATGTCGATATAGGTGGTATTCCTTCTCTCTAATTTAAATTCCTTGTGATTATATTTTTATACAAATTTATACTTGTCATAAGGGCATAAGTAAATGAGAACACAATTTCCTTGGTTTTCTGTTGTGATAAGCGGTTAAGCTTATATAGAACAGCATTTCGCACTATACAAATAGGTAAGATCAAAACTACGAGTGACTGAGTTGATATCAGTTTATTTTTCCAATATTGTCACAAGCACTACAATTATTTTGGTCTGTCTAATTTGAGATACTTATATAAAGTTAATTCTACTTGTGCAAGGTACTATGGAAGTTATTATTCGAGTACACTAGCAAAACAACTACTGTACGTTGTATTTTCAATATAATCAAAAGCAACATCAATTTGGGGAACTCCACTATTATTCTTGGCACTTGTTATCAAAAGACCAATGCTTCATAATATCGATAGGTTTGTCTTAATATATCGATTTCATGTTCATCTTGCGTTTTGGCGGCAACTTCTTGGACACATTGCCATTATTAGCGTTGTTTGGAAGATTGAAATAAAAGTGTAATTTTAGATAAACTGTTAATTTCTTTATAATATACGCATTATAATGGAGGGCTTTGATGATGCCGGTGTATTCTTTTCTGATAATTTTGGGAACGACCAGCAACCGGATGGTGCCCAAATTAATTTGCAAGCTGTGAAGAAAAAATATAAGGAGTTTATTCGTACTTTCAATGAGGATAATTTCTTTTACAAATATAGGTAATTACCCCAACACCCATGGCATCTTACATTAGGGCTATACATTTTTATATTTATACAGGGACAATCTGAAGCGTAACTATCTCAATGGACGCTACTTTTTGGAGATTGAAATGGAGGATGTGGTTGGCTTTGATGAGACGCTTGCCGACAAGTTGAACAAACAGCCTACCGAGCATTTGCAAATCTTTGAAGAAGCTGCACGAGAGGTTGCTGATGAAATAACCGCGCCTCGTCCAGAGCATGAGGAACATATGCACGACATACAAATACTGCTGCGTTCCAGTGCGAACCCCACAAATATACGTCAACTGAAGTCGGATAGTGTATCGCGTTTGGTTAAGATTGCCGGCATAATAGTGGCTGCATCGGGCATTCAAGCAAAGGCAACACGAATGTCGATAATGTGTCGCTCATGCAGCACAGTTATCCCGAATCTTAAAGTCAATCCCGGACTTGAAGGCTATGCACTGCCACGCAAGTGCAACACCGAACAAGCCGGCAGACCCAAGTGTCCTCTGGATCCCTTCTTCATAATGCCGGACAAATGTAAGTGCGTCGATTTCCAAACGCTTAAGCTGCAGGAGCTGCCAGATTTTGTGCCTCAAGGCGAGATCCCACGTCATCTGCAGTTGTTCTGTGATCGATCGCTGTGCGAACGCGTTGTGCCTGGCAATCGCGTGCTCATACAGGGCATTTACTCCATACGCAAGGTAGGAAAGCCGACGCGGCAAGATGGCCGTGAAAAGGCTGTTCTCGGGGTGCGTGCGCCATACATGCGAGTAATTGGCATAACCGTAGACGCCGAGGGTGCTGGGGCCATTTCTCGGTATAGTAACATTACCACTGACGAGGAGGAGAGCTTCCGGCGCATGGCAGCCTCGGCTGATATTTATGACCGTCTTTCGAAATCATTGGCACCTAGCATATTTGGATTCACCGACATTAAGAAGGCCATCACCTGTATGCTCTTTGGTGGCTCACGAAAGCGCCTTCCAGACGGTCTTAATCGTCGTGGCGACATTAATGTATTACTTTTGGGCGATCCAGGTACAGCCAAGTCGCAAGTTCTTAAATTTGTCGAAAAAGTAGCGCCCATTGCCGTCTACACCTCCGGAAAAGGCTCTAGCGCAGCTGGTCTTACGGCTTCTGTCATGAAGGATCCGCACACGGTAAGCACAAGAACATTATGAAATTTGTTTTAAATTTAGGAAAACGGAAACAATAATGCAGGTTACCTACTATATTTGTCCCTCAGCGTAACTTTGTTATGGAAGGCGGCGCTATGGTTTTGGCTGATGGTGGCGTCGTTTGCATTGATGAATTTGACAAAATGCGCGAGGACGATCGCGTTGCCATTCACGAGGCTATGGAGCAACAGACTATCTCGATCGCGAAGGCTGGCATTACAACAACTTTGAATTCACGCTGTTCAGTGCTTGCAGCGGCCAACTCTATTTTCGGACGTTGGGACGATACAAAGGGCGATGAGAACATTGACTTCATGCCAACCATTCTTTCACGTTTCGATATGATCTTCATCGTAAAGGATATCCACAATGAGACACGAGACATCACTTTGGCCAAACACATTATAAATGTTCATCTCAGCTCAAACAAGTCGGCCCCCTCTGAGCCAGCCGAAGGTGAAATATCATTGGCTATGTTCAAGAAGTACATCCACTATTGTCGCACTCATTGCGGTCCTCGACTCAGTGAAGCTGCTGGCGACAAACTGAAGAGTCGCTATGTTCTGATGCGTAGTGGTGCTGGACAGCAGGAGAAGGCGGCGGATAAACGGCATTCTATTCCCATTACGGTGCGACAGTTGGAGGCTGTAATTCGTATTTCCGAATCCTTGGCGAAAATGCGTTTAGTTCCGTTTGTTACCGATGAGCATGTGAATGAAGCGCTTCGACTATTCCAAGTTTCTACCCTTGATGCCGCCATGACGGGTAGCCTTGCTGGTGCAGAGGGCTTTACCACCGAGGAAGACCAGGAAACTTTAAATCGTATAGAAAAACAACTGAAGCGACGCTTTGCTATTGGATCACAAGTTTCTGAACAAAATATTTTGCAGGTGATTATCACACCATCACCTTTATATATCATTTTACTAATACTAGATTGTCATTTACATATTCTAGGATTTCTTGCGTCAGAAATATGAGGAGCGGACTGTAATGAAAGTCGTTCATACGATGATTCGTCGCGGGGAGCTTCAGCACAGAATGCAGCGCAAAATGCTTTATCGCATCTGCTAACAAAGTTCAAATTTTTTCGTATTACTTATTATTTCGTATTACTATTAAGCCATTTAACATTTTTATATTTACAAATAATGTTTCTCAATAAATTCACAAATAAAAGTAAAATTTTTAATATGGTTTCTCGTTGATCTCACTGGTAATTTGTACAATGTACAACATCCCAACCATCGATTAGAATTTAGTGATCCAAATCAGAATGCTACCATGTTCGGATCTAGTATGGTACCTATATGTTTAAGCAGGTCGATCTTATATTTTAAATTTCATGGACAAATTACATTTTTACTCCCTGTATCCATAAAAAGGGATATATATATATATTCTTGACCAGTATTAATAGCCGAGTCGATTTGGCCATGTCTGTCTGTCGGGATTAACGCGTCGATCTTAGCAACTATAAGAGCTAGAGACATACGCAGATCAAGTTTGTTTCAGATATCTCCCAACGCTCCCCCGCAAATCGATTAAAACGGTTTTCTAAGGACAATTTTAAAGATAAAGGATTGGCATTTGGCGTGTATAATACTTGGGTTCTTAATCTATTCAAAAAAATCAAGTCAAGGATCATAAACACAGAAGGTATTCACGAAAGAAGATTCAGTATAGCAGAGCGGGGGAAGCAGCACCAGGCAAGTTGTGCGCTATCGCTTGTGTGTGTGTATGTGTAAGTGTACGAAGATAAGTGAATATGCACATACCACCTGTGGAGTCTCCAGCTCCTATATAGATTATTTTTGGTGTATTAACACTATGCTAGTTATACTGTTTTTAAAAACAAACGAATTTATTTCTGTGGACATGTTTATTTTAATAGATCCATTTGAGATACTTGCAGTGCAATTTGTTCATTTAAACAAAGTTATACAATATTTTATACACACACACATAGGTAGATGTAAAATAAATGGGTGTTCGATGTATCAGTGATTATTTTAATGAGTTCACTCTCTTACCAAAAGGCAATCAACACCATTATTTTCCTTTTGACCGCGGATATCCATTCGACGTAACCATTGTCTGGCCACCATTCGGATTCAAAAGGCATAAGGCAAAGTATCCGGGAGACAGATTGATGGAAATAAATATAAATCTACATACGTATGTGCAAAGCTTTTCACAGCATGCCGAAACTTTGATACCCTTGCAGATTTATTAGACAAATTAAAAATAGGTTGTGTGATATTTCATAACAATAAGTTTCACTCTTTTGAGCGTGCACTTTATATACTGTAAGTATGCATCAATACCACACCAAAATAAGGAATTTTTGAATTCTTTTGGGCACCAAGCTGAAAATAACGATATTTTGTTAAAGGAAAAAGTATTTTAAAGCACTGATATATCTTAAGTTTCTACGTACACATATTCAAAACATATATGTAAGTGGGTAAGATCTTAATTAGAACTTGACATTATTTTTCAATAAAATTCATATAGCATCTGAGTGGCACGGTTTAAAAAATATTCAAATTAAAAATAATATATAATATCAGTACATAAGTTATGGCATTAATTATAAGAGTATGCAAAGCTTCAGCATGTACAACTTTCAGATTTCAAATTTTTTGTTTTGTTTTTACTTTTCAATTAAAAATCATTAACGTCATGAACATCCGCGACTATTTTCAATTTTCGAAGAGAGCAAGATACATATGCATATACACATAGTTATGAATACGTAAATTCACACATACGATTACACAAAAACTCAGACAAAAACATGTTTCCTACGTATGTACACACAAGTACATACAATATGTGCATACACGTTTGTGTATACAATACACAAATATAAAAGATACAAATAAGTACAATAGACAGCGGATGGCCGGTGGGCGGAGAAAAGAGGACGGCGAGTACGTATGTGCGAGAGCATAAACGATGAGTGGGGCCTTTTGTTTTGTGAATGGAAAAATTAAATGAAAATTCTCGGTACACAGCAGCCAATTCCGTTATACGTCAGTACAATTATAGCATTCGTAAGAGCCAGTTCAGATAGCTGCGAAGGAAATATAGATACATAAGTTTGAGATAAAGCTTCCATTTTGTTTGTTTGTAGATGTGCCTTCCGCGTTAATTGCCCAAAAAGAACACACATTGAATTGTGCTCAGTGTTGATTTAGATCATGTACATATATCCAAGCTCGCCTGAATCAGCATCGTCTTTGCAATCCGAAGAAAGTGCAGCCGTCAAGATACAAGCCGGGTTCCGGGGCTATCGTGTACGCCAACAGCTACACCGCTTGACCAAGTCTTCTGGCAATCGTTCCAACGGCTGCTCATCCCAACGCTACTCAAATCCACACAGTACGGCCAGTACGCGACGTCAGCAGCGCCAACAGATGGAGGAGAAACAGAAATACGCAAATAGAGCTGGGGACGGCCAGCAGGGGACTGGTGGTGCCCCGGACGTAACGTCTGTGGAAGATCGCTGTGCTACTAAGATTCAAGCTGGTTTCCGTGGCTTTCTTGTGCGAAAGAAGCAGAAAATTGAGACGGATGCAGCGGTGAAGATACAGTCAAGTTTTCGGGGATTTAAGGCACGCAAGGAAGCCGAGAAAATGAAACAGTCGTAATTTAAGAATAAGAAATATCACGCTCGTAGACAAGTATTCTGCGGCGCAGTAATAATCCGTAATGTGTAGTATAAATTAATTTAAAACTTTAAATATGCATACATTCTAATTCTGTGTGTGGAGACATGCAAAATACATCTTGTAAATATATAGCTGTAGATCATAGTTGCCAGAGAAATAAAATAAATACATTCTCGTAAAAACTTGTGTTAAGTAATAGTCGTATATACTATATGGTATGGTACTTACCTACAAAGTCATAGATGTGATTTCACACAAACTATTTAATTATGTGTGTGTAACAAAGTATCTATCGCAGCTTTATGGAATACTATATATTATGGGGTCGATAATGTATCCCGTAATAACTTACACAATACAATATTATTACCTTTTTAAACAGCAGAAATGAAATCATTGTGGTTGTGCCTCGGTGATCTAACCATAAATTTCTAAAAGTCAGAACGTCTGAAATATGTATGTATGAACATGTCGAGATACAAACACATATGTAAGTACAGACAAGTGCCGTGTGGTATTTATATTTATCCTTTATGCATTTTTGTATAATAATGGATGTGCACTCGTGCACAACCGGTAAGTCTGTTTGTTTTTCAGAGGACAAGTGGCCCCCAGCACTAAGTATAATGGTTTGAAAGGTCTAGTTTCTCAATTAGGTACACGTGTATTTTTATACTAATGAGGCCAGCGAAAATGATTTCAAATGACATGTGTACCCTTGCAGAAAGTAGGTATTATCATTTAGTCACTCAAACAGACATTTTCAATTCCAAAAAGAATATATTTTTGATTAAGATGACGAGTTGATGCAATTAAGCCATGTTCATCTTTCATCTGTTCTATGCAAGCTAGTTTCTCATTTTTACGATGCTTTGGAATGATTAGTTGAAATTTTAATTGTTGTATGCATAAGAAACTTATTTACAGATATCTTAACCAAGCTCACCAATTATACGTTTCTTTTTGCATTATATTTTATGACAAGCTTTGAGAAACATCGGTTTACAATACATAGCTAACATAGGAACAATCGGTCATAAACTAAAGGTTAACAACGTCACAATTGATTACTTTGACAAGATCTTGTTTTAAATCAGATTACTATATGCTATGTTTCTCACAATGGACATATACTAAAAATAAATATATAATAGAAAAACGTCAAACTTAAATGCAAAATGATGTGAACCTAAATCTGATTTTGACAGATGTAAATGATCAGGTACATATCGCTTATTGTAATGGATTGAATGGTATGGCCAGAATTGGATGTGTCAACTAAACGGACATGACAGTATAGTAAAGAAAATGAGATGCTAAGAATTAAAGAAACTTATATATTTGGTTTTCAGTTATTGAATAACAGTGGGGATACAGTAAATATAAATTGCAGTGTAGTATTTTCAAAATTGTCTTTTATCGTGCAAGTTTTTATGCTATGTTATAGTATATACTTTATATATAGTTAGAATTATAAGTATAATTCATTTTCGAACTTTCCGTTTTGCGGTTTCTGCACTTTTAATGCGTTTTCGAATGTGTTTAGGAATAACTCTGAGCACCTCAGAATCTATTTGAACTGGCATAGAGTTTTGCCTCAACGCAGGCCACTTTAATTCCATGTCGAATTTCTTTTTAGAACGTCCGACTGTTGTAAAAATGGTAACAATCAGTAAAATGTTTGAAATTAATTGGTTTTGTATATAACTTACCATTGTCATTGCACGACTTTGACTGCGTGACCTTCTTGGAGTGTCCAATTCTGGTGCTATGAGTGTTTTCATCCTCGGGATTAGAATTGGAATCATTTCGCAGTGCATCGCCGCGCTGAAGGGTTTGTCGTTTGGCCGCCAAACTGCTTTCCAAACTGGCAGTTTTCAATTGGTTAGCCTTTTTGTTTTGTTTTTTGCTGTGATGACGATAGGCCATCTGAATCTTTTTGGCAGCTTCTTCTTCAATAAAGCGCTCTAATGATTCGCTTATAGCATCGTTCCCAAAGGACGCCTTTGTGTCTTGTGTGGATGTATTTGTACCAGCACTGGCACGACGCAACCTCCGTCTGGTTAGGAATCCTCTTGCTCCTGCCTGTATCTTAGTAGCTGCTGATACAATGGTCGATTCAGTTTCTGTGGATGTGTCCATTACATCCGTCATTGCCGTGTCTACATGAAAATCATCATTAGTGATTTTGTTTGGATCATAATAGTCAGAGTCCGTTTCCGACAGCGAATACGCCATTATCTTTTTACGAATGTTCTCGGATGTTTCATCGTCCAAACAGAAACTGCTGTCTAACAAATGGGTTGCATCTCCATTCCCATCGTCAATATATTTAACTGTGTCATCTATAGTCACGGACCTAAACATACTCCGTGGATGTTCACCGGCGATTGTATAATGGCGTGATAACTGTGTTCTAGCAATCTCTGCGTCATTACTGAGAGTTCTGTCGTCATCATCAATTCCGAATACAACAGATTCACTCTGAGCAGAACTCTCACGGGTTTCATCTCGTTGCAGACGATTATATACTATTATGTCACCATCCTCGATATCGAGAGAGTTTTGTTCTTGCAATGAGCTCATGGGTCGTATGATGGGCTCATCAAATGATGGTTCAGTAATTTGAAAGTCTTCTTTGCGTTTCTCCCGCGTCTCTGATGAACGTCTCTGTGACATTTTCTCAATTGTCTCATCTGGCCCCGATAATTTTAAGGTTGCCTTGTCCATTGCATCTGCAGCTAATGAATCTTCTTCCATTGTTTCATCCACTTCCCTTTCAATATTTTCATAATTTTCTTCCTCCTTTCTTACTTTTTTATTTTCAATGTCGCTTTCAGCTTCATCTTGATTGGGATAGTTAAGCGATACGGATTTTTTTATACATTCATCCTCATGTACCTCGTCCTCTGATTTGTTTTCTTGATGCTGATGAGGACTATCATTAGATGAGGATTCCATCTCTTTGATCAGGAATTCTTTCAAGCTTATAGATTGATCCTCATTAAGTCCAACAGGCGTTTTGTTGTCTTGCTGCTCATGACTATGGTGGTGATGACCTTGCTTAGATGAGAACTCGATCTCTTTGATCAGAAAATCGTTCAAAATTTGTCGAGTTGACGCATTCTCTAAAAAAGTACAGATAAAATATTAGATTCACAAAAATGTTTGCTTATTTCAAATGGTCTAACCTTTGGAGGATGCGTCCAATTCTGCAAATGCCCTATCTGTTAAATCCTTAACTATATCCAATACTACTTCGCTTGTTGAACCTGCTAAATTATTAGAATCTCCATTATCATTTTCAAATACTTTGTGTGGATTTAATTCGCTAACAGTACTGCCAATATCAGTAGCTAATTTTGATTCAAGCGAGCCATGCCTTTGAGCACCTACTGTATATGATCCTACTTGCGTGTTGTTAGTGGATTCAGTTATGGGTGCACTTAAATCGGTTATTGTGCGAGTCTCAATTGTCTCAATTTCTGGTGAATCGCTTGGTGCTAGTATAATGCGTTGCGAGCCAACAAACCATTCAGGCTTAGTAGCATCCAGATCTGAATCTATCATGATCGCACCTGAGTCTGATGGTGTCGTTGATGCACGATTTGGTGAAGCGTCTGGAGTAGTGAATCCGCTAATATTTGGAATTGCTGTCAATAGGGAATTGGCCGATGTGTCCTCAGATATATCCTCACTGTGAGCTAGTCTCTTTCGTTGCACATAATTCCTGAAAGTTTTCTGAATTTGAAGTGCTGCTAACTGTTCCGCATTTGAATACTTTTTATTCGAAAGATTCGCAGCCTCTGGTGTCTTTTGTGCCATTTTTGACAAAAATTGTCTAAAGACTCTTTGTATTTTTGTGGCTGCCAAGTTTTCATTTTGCTGTGTTTTTGAGTCACTCAGTAATTTTTTTGTTGTCACGTCATCATTATTTTTATTATTGGTTTCAGCATTTTCCTTGTTTTCACTCTTTTTTACAGCATCTTTGTCAGTACTGATGTTTTGGCGAGATAAGTAGTTCTTATAGGCTCTCTGTATTATTTGTGCACTTTGCACTTGTTTTAAGTCATCTGGGAAATCACTTTTATTTTGACCAACTCTTGTTAGTAATGCATTTGATTCGTCTGATCCATTTAGTTCATAAGATTCCATAAGATCCAGTGCGGTGTCAATAATTTCTGAAACAACAATACTCGGTTTCAGAGCATCGTTTTTAATATTATCTGTAGATTCTTTGGTACTATTTTCTAAAGATTTATCCATTTCACTCCTATGCTCACTGCCTAACTCATTTTCATTGAGCTCATGTATGGTTTGTAGCTTTTGTGTACCAAACTGCTGATAGTTTACATCTGTCGCAGATTCATCTTCTTCAGATTCTTCTTCGGCTGGTATTGATGGTTTCAAGCTTGATACTTCCGGATTCTCAGTTTTGTGATGCTCTCCATTAGATTTCAAGGATGTTGTATGTGCATTTTTACTGGACGCGGGCTGTCTTAAAAACTTTTTGGTATTTTGTAACTTGATTTTCCATCATTCCCATCAAACGAAATAAAATATGCAATCGATTGTTTTTCTTTCACTGGTTCATGTAATGCTATCTGCTCTCCGTATATGTAGCTTGGAGCCCTCTCAGCAGTTTTCACTGATGGAGCTATTTGTAGGTCCGCACTTTCAGCATTTCCTTTTTGAGTTAGTTGTACAGTATCTTTGGTCGGATTGACATTAGTTTGCGGTGCGTCAGTTATATCCACATGCGACGCATTTGATTCATTATGAACTTCATACCATGAGCCTGCGTCGGAGGGTGTCTTAAATGACTTTAGCTGCAGTTCAGCAACTGGTACATTTATTAATCGGCCCGATTCAGAACTGGTTAAATGTTTGTCTTTGACACTTGTCAATTTCTTTGTCTTATTTGTGGTAGGTGTATTAGTTTGTGTGCCAATTAATTGATTACTCAAAAGCAATGAAGATTTATTCTGCTAATGTGAAACACAAGTTTTAGAATAATACATTGTTTTAAATTCTTACCAGTATTTACTTCACGAATTGGCGAATCCTGATTTACTTCCTTGCTTGTCTCATTTGTTGCTTTAAACAAATTATAATACAAAATTAACTTATATTTGTAGTAAAATATTTAATTGAAGTACTTACGTTTTACGTCTACAGCTTCAGTGACGACTTTGTCTTCCTCGATGGATTTCTTCATTGGTTCATCTAGAGTGAATATAACATATTATTATAAATTAGTTTACTTTTAGTTTCTCCCAAAATTCTAACCTACTAAACCCAAAGACACAGTGCTATTTTTGTCTTTTACGTCCTCATCCTTGTTGAGATTTATTGGCTCAGATTCCAGTTCTTGTGGTTTTTGGGAAGCGTTTGTATATTCGTTTTCAATTGTGTTGCCTGAAGGACAGTCCACATTAGGTAATTTACTCTCATTAGCACTATCTGCGATTACAGTGTTCTCAATTATGGAACCATTCACAGACATTAATTCTTTTCCTCTAGTTCCTTCCGATACAGTGTCCTCAATTGAAGAACCATTTTCATTAGAAGAACTCAATCCTTTTTCCTCAATTCCTTCAGTTACAGTGCCCTCAATTGTAGAACCATTTTCAATAGAAGAACTGAATTCTTTTTCCTTGATTCCTTCAGATACCGTGTTTTCACTTGTAGAATCATTGTCATTCGCAGACATCAATTCCTTTTCCTTAATTCCTTCAGATACAGTGCCCTCAATTATAGAACCATTGTCATTAGAAGAACTCAATCCCTTTTCCTTAATTCCTTCAGATACCGTGTTTTCACTTGTTGAATCATTGTCATTCAAGGAAACCACTTCTTTTTCCTTAACTACTTCAGATACAGTGTCGTCAATTGTAGAATCATTGTCATTCAGAGATGTCATTTCTTTTTCTCTAGTTCCTTCAAATGTAGTGCCCTGAATTGTAGAACCATTGTCATTTGAAGAAATCAATACGTTTTCCTTAATTCCTTCAGATACAGCGCCCTCAATTGAAGAACCACTTGTAGAATCATTGTCATTCAAAGAAACCACTTCCTTTTCCCTAATTACTTCAGAAACATTGTCCTCAATTGTAGAACCATTGTTATTCACAGAAACTAATTCTATTTCTCTAGTTCCTTCAGATATAGTGCCCTCAATTGAAGAACCATTGTCATTAGAAGAACTCAATTCTGCTTTCCTAATTGCATCAGATACCGTGTTCTCACTTGTAGAATCATTGTCATTCATAGAAATCATTTCTTTTTCCCTAATAACTCCAGATACAGTATCCTCAATTGTAGAATCATTGTCATTCAGAGAAGTCAATTCTTTTTCTCTAGTTCCTTCAGAGGTAGTGCCCTCAACTGTAGAAGAAATCAATACTTTTTTCCCAATTTCTTCAGATACAGCTGTTTTAATATTATCTGATTCTTTTTCGGCGGGACTCATGTTTTTTTGATTTGATGATAAATTATTGTCTTCGTCAATTTCACCGGATGATTTTTCTATGGAACTGTTGTTTAGGTTTTGTTCAATATCCTCAGTTTTAATTGTTTGATCTTCGCACTGATCCAATAGAGATATTTGTGGTTCTGGGTCGGATTGAAGAACTGAAGTTGCGAGCATTTCAATATCTTCCACAGATTTATTTTGCTTTAATGTGGGTAAATCTGTATCTAAACTTTGTCGCTGTTTCTCTAAATCTTTCTGAATATCTTTGTTTGAATTCATGTCGTTTGTATTGTCAGCTATATTTAAGCTTAAGCTTTTTTCAATATTTTCATTCTTTGCGGTTTCATTCTCTTCCAAGTCTTTTAAGGATGTCGATGGATTTGATTCCATGATTTCTTCGCTAGTTGACTCTGTGTTAACAATATCTTTGTTAATATGTTGTTGACCTTCAGAATGTTCTGGGTTAGGTTGAGATTCGGGTGCAATTAATAATTCTTTTTTTCTGCCAGTTTTTAAATCAATATCACCTAAATTACCGCCGTCCACATTGTCGATTACTTCGGTATCAATTTTATCAAATTCCTTAGTTAGTTTTTCAGATGTAGCCAACTTAGAACCCTTAATCTTATCTATTAAAGGAGTATCAGCTAATGAGTCTGCTGCGGTGCCAACAATTCCTGCAATTTTTTCTGATTGTTCTTGACCACTTTTAGTATTTTCTAAAGATTGTATCCTCTTTGGGGTCAGAATCGATGTTTCCTTCATTTCTTTCATTTTATCATTGTCATTTTCTTCAAATATTTCAGACGATTTGGAAGGTGAAACTAATTCCGAATCTAATTGAGAGTTACCCAAAAGCTCTGAATTTTCTTTTACTGTGGGTACTTCAAATTCTAAGGAATCTTGTTTTGATTTGATTTGAATTTCTTTAATATCTAAGATTTTTTCTCCCTCAGAACTGCTTGAATGTGGATTGTTGACATTATCTTTAATGATATCTAAACTTTCATGCAAATGCTCCATTGCGATCTCAGTGTTGTCTAGCAAATTTTCATGTGCACTTTTATTTGCACTATCTGAAATATTTTGAGATGATAGGGGTAACTCATAGTCGTCTTCTCCAGGAAGTACACTATGAATGATTATTGATTTTCCAATATCGTTAGAGATTTCATCCTGAATTGTTGATTCAATTTCCGAATGAGATACTTTAGCTAACACTTTCTCGGGAGATGCACTTTCTGTTGTGTTTAAATCTGTAGATGCCGTACTTGGCAAAACCACTGGTTGTATTTCTAAATGTGCGTTTTCAGCTGTTGTGTAAAGAGAAGATGATACTGTAAATATAAGATTTTATACATAATAATTTTAAAATGTTAATTTTACTTGAATAGCTTGACTGATCCAACATAAAGCTACTTAATTTGTACATTTAAATATACTCCACACAGAATTTTAATTCTTTGTATCATATATAACAATCTCGAGTTGCGATCTTAAAGACTAATGGAGTTAGAGATCCCAAATTTGGTATTTACCACTCATATACCTATGTACATATGTACATAGAGTACCTAAGTATTATGAAATCTCAGTGCGACGCCTTTATATTAAAAAAATGATTAACGAACGGAAAGGTAGACAGACCGACAGATTAAAAGCCGAAATGAATAAATTGATATTTTCCGTTTTAGCCAGAACTCTAAATGTTACATATCATATTGTATTTGTATTATTTGTAAGAACAATTGCTTAGTTAACCAAATACTTTAAGCCTTTTGCCTAATTTGACTGCTGAAATTTTGTTTAGTGCACATGGATACTATTGGATACTTTTTAGGACGTACGTACTTGGCTTATCCAAAATTTCATCGCCTTGATTATTCTTTCCTGGCATATTCCTTAAAACTGCCTGCAGGCTATTTAATTCAATTGAATATATGTTTTCTGGCTTTGAGGGGGTTTTATCCGCCCCATCAGAATTTTCTGTCTTATAGTCCATTAATTCCTCTGTGGCTATAGCTGAAACTACAAGTATAAAAGGTAAATACTTGTATGGAGACTAATTTTAGATTATATTTAATGAAATAGTTTGGATTACCTGTGTTATGTTCTATGACGCGCTTTTTGTTGTTATCTTCAGCTGTCTCAATTGGTGGATCCTGCAATAGTAATTCTTCGGTAATCGTTGGGATTTTCATAATACTCTTAGTTTGAATTTCGTGATCTACTACATAAGTGGACGCTGACTCTATTGGCGTAAGATCCTTCGAAAGTAATTCTTCGCTAAGCTTTGTGCTTTGAACAATACTTTTTGTGAGGATTTCCTGGTCCTCTGTGTTTGCTGACTCAACTGGCGTATCCTTCAAAAGCAATTCTTTGGTGTTTGTTGGATTTGCCACACTACTTTTGGTTTCCTGTTCTGCTAAACTATTCTTGGCGCTATCTGGACGGGGCTCAGCTGTCGTTTTAGGCGATGCATCCTGATCACTACTTGATTCCACATTATTATTATTTGAACTAGGCCGTTGCTCGGGTGTTGGAAATTCCACAGCAACCTTGCTGATTACAGGACTGTATGGGTTACTCTGTTCTATTTCTAGCGAACTTTTGATTTCATTTTCATCAATAATTGATTGA
The DNA here is from genome assembly GCA_035043065.1 of Hirtodrosophila confusa. NCBI lineage: Eukaryota > Metazoa > Arthropoda > Insecta > Diptera > Drosophilidae > Hirtodrosophila > Hirtodrosophila confusa. The sequence continues at coordinate 74,130 of JAWNNI010000105.1, read as the reverse complement.
TTTGATTTCATTTTTATCAATAATTTGGTATCTGAACAATCCTTCTCGCTTTTTGACTCTGGAGCGAAATCCAAGTTTTCCACACGGAAAGTATTTGTTCGTATGCCTTCTTTCTTCGAATTTTCATCTTGGGTTGAGAATTCCTTATCACCCAATTGACTATTCAAAGTTTCTATTGTTTCAGGTTTTATTTCAATATGTTCATTCAAATTATGACGATTATACTCTGTGGCAGTTTGCAAGCCATCTTCTGAATTTCCATCACTTTTAGTAGGTTTCCAATTTTTAGACCCACTGTCTATATCCAACCGATTCTTTTCTCCGGATAATCCTATTATGATTTCATCTCCCGACTCTTCAAATATGGATTCATTCGAAATGTTATCAATATTAAGATCTGAAAGTGTTAAGAAATCAAATTATATATTATATATATTATATTATATATTATATAGGTATGTAGTTAAATGGAAACCTGTAAGTTCGACTGAGTTTTGGTTTGAAAATCAACTATTTTTATACCCTTGCAGGGATTATAATTTTGTCTCGAAATGTTTAATGAACTGAAGGAGACATTTGCCACCCAACAAAGTATATATATTCTGAATCTGCATGAATAGCCGAGTCGATATAGCCATGTCCGTCTGTCCGTCTGTTTCTATGCGAACTAATCTCTCAGTTTTAAAGCTTTCGTAATGAAACTTGGCACAGACATTTCTTTTTGCTGCGGGCAGTACATATGTCAGAACCAGACGGATCGGACTACTATAACATATAGCTCCCATAGGAATGATCGATCGACAAATATGTTTTTGTATGAAAAACTTTTTGTTTATAAAGGTATCCTAACCAAACTTTCTCAAGCCGAGTCTCTAGACAGTTTATACAGTCTGGCCAAATTTGGTCAAAATCAGACCACTATATCACTATATCAAACTTTTTGTTTATACAAATTTTTCATCCAAACTTAGAGAGAGTTTTATAATACTTCAAATAGTTTCCTATACTGTGATTAACATCGGAACAAATAGGAGCAATCAGACAAAAATGAAGTTTTGTATAAAAAACATTGCTGCTAGGGTATGTATATAGCTTCGGCACCTGACGATAGCCGTTCTTTCTTGTTCTTTATATTCGCGTTTGTAGTTCAATTTACTGTTGTCTAAATTATATCAGCAAGGTATTAAAGGCATTAAAATACATACTTATAAAGACCACATTAAAAGAAATTTTACTCATGCTGGACTTAATTAAGTTTGTACACCTGTGATCTAAAATTTGTAATATTGCTTCGATGAACCCTGAATTAACCTAATGGTAGTTCCAGTTTTAGGTTTATTGTGCCATAAAAATTCTAATTTGCTTATTTAGTTTGAAGTAATAAATAATTAAGTATTTACCATCTCCATGGAAATTTATTGATTTTCCACTCGACTTAATAGTTCCTGTTACATATTCCTTTTGAAGGTTGGTGTTGTCGTTCTCAACTTCCTCATCTTCTTTAATAGTTTGTTGAAGGACACCCTCCTCGTAGTTCATGCCCCCGAACTCATTGTGTTCCCCTGTCGACTCCGTTGAAAGCAGTGCCGTGGAGGCCGACGTGTATGAGGCTGCCTCGGAGGCATTGTCATTTATGTCATCGTATTGGTCTAGTTCAGCGTGTATATGTTTTCTCGATTTCCGGGCCTTGACCATCCTTCGAAATGCTCTTTGAATAATAAATGCTGCTGTCGTCAGAGAAACATTGCTGTCCGTGGAACTAGTCTTATTATTAGTACTTAGGGGTCGTTGCATGGCTCTCTTCCTCAAGTACTTCCGGCAGTATCGTTGTATAACATATATGGCATTTATATATGTAACAGAATCGTAGTGTTTAATAGATTCCCTTTTTAAAAAGACAGTATTCTTAGCTCGTTTTTTCAATAAATATTTCCGAATTTGTCTTTGAATCAGAAATACGGCATTTAAGTAATCTTGACTTTTATAAATGTCTGTCTTTACTGAGGTAACCTTGGCTGAAGTTTCACGTTTACGTTTTAAGTATTGTCGAAAGTGTTTCTGAATGATATATACTGCTTTTAAATATTGAGCACTGTGAGCATTTCCAACGTATTCTATATGCTTTTGATCTGGTTCAATTGTTACTTTCGTTATTTGCGTTCTCACTTCTCCAGCCTTGGAACTTAATACCCGTCCGCATTCACATGTCACCTTCATCGGAGGTGACAAGATCTCCTTTTCGTCAACATATTTTTCATATGCCGCATACTTCGTATACTCCAACTGAGCGGAGCGGGTCTTGCGAAGATTTTGAAAAAATTCTTTTGCAAAAAGCAGTAAGTTTTCTGGATTCTCTTTGAGAACGGCTTTAATGAACTTTTTGATAAGGTCGGTGAGGCTATCCGGAATGATGCTATAAACCAGTGACAATGGCACTTGTTGTCGCATGCGGTTTTTCATGATGGTTTCATAATTTTGCGGTGGCTCGTACTTAACGACTTTACGGTGCGCACTTCCAGACGCCATTTTCTCAAAGAAATCTGATGAAAATTCATAGAGGTTTGTCGGCTTTTCGCGTAAAACTTCTTTGGTATAGGTTTTCATCAAGTCCCGGAGACCTTCCGGTACTCTTGGCAAATTAGTTGATGCCATATCAAAAATATATTGCACAATTCACTAAGCACTCGCTGCAAACGTTGAATCAATACTGTTGAGGAAACTCAACTTGTGTGCTTGGAAACCTTAAGAACTTTGTTAAGCGTTTCCATGTTTACCACTAGGTGGCCACAACAATCACATAATCCAAGCATATTTGCTGACTCACTTTGCAAAAATAAGAAATATAAAACCGTTAATTAAATTTATTTCATGGAAGCTATTATTTTTATAGGCCACAACTATGATTTCCAAGTGCAAAGTTTCTCGATCCCGACATTTGTATATCACGTTCTAATTTTTTAATAGCACGTTCATAGGAAATATGCTTTGGTGCTTGGTTTGAAAAACTCTTTAGCCGGAATCTTGCTAGTGTGACCATATGATCAAGCACGCAAATTCCTGAAATGCAAAGGGCTTTCAAAGAACTATGTGAATTACCAAAAGGCACAAAAAGACTACGAGCATATAAAAAAAAACTGTTTAGGTTCCAGTCAACTTTATTTTTTCATTTACAATGAATTGGTCTCAAAATATATCTGTGAAACAATAGACGTTACTAAAGACAGTATCGATGGTTTTTATTTTCCGCTACCTCTTTCATAACCTACCATGGAAATTTGTATTATATTTTTACACTTTTCAAATATTGGAATTCATCTCACTTTGTCGAGTGGGGCCCTATCCATATTTTTGCAGCTCTAGTTCAAAGACAAATCGTTCTGATCTCGGTGGGTATTTGAAAATTGTGAACAGAAAATAAAGAAAATGTCTGCTAATTCTCAATGGAATAGATTTTGAAGAAACAACTTGCTGTGATGAATCAGTGATCGAAAATAAGAGTTATGGAGATGAAAAAAAACAAAACAAATAATTGATCCAATATGAATGTAAAAGGCACCAGGCCTTAATTCTTAATTTATTTAAAATAAATTAAATTTGACCCAAGAAATATTATGATATAAAAATTAAGAAAAAACCGCTTTTTTCACCTTTCAAAACAAAAATTGATAGTAAAAATGTTTTTCAATATTTTTTAAAAGTGTAAAATAAAAGTTCAAAATTATTTTGAATAGTTTTTGAACAATGCTGTACATTACAAAATATGCATACGTAGTATATGATCGTAGAGTATGTGTAACGCATTGAAGGATGCGTTTCAGAACCCATAAAGTATATACAGACATATATTCTTGATCAGTATCAACAGCCGAGTCGATATAGCGATGACCGTCTGTCTGTCTGTTTCTATGCAAACAACTATTTATTTTTGAAAAACTTTTGTTTTTTTGAAGGCATCCTCAACATTTTCACCCCAACCAAATTATATAGTTTGTATAATTAAGTTAAATTTGATCAACATCCGATAACTATATTATATACATAGCTCCATAGGAATAATTGGGTGAAAAATTAGTTTTTGGATGAAAAACTTTTTTGTTTATTCGAATATTATAACATCCAAACTCAACAAAATCGACTTTTATTATAATTCCTATAGTTCCAAAAAACGAAAATTGAGCTTGTGTATAAAAACATTTATGCAAGGTTATATAGCTTCGGTACGCCGAAAATATCCGTTGAATCTTGTTTCCTGTTACATTTGAGGACATATTAAAACAGCGAGAAATTATATACTAATGTCCGTTTTATTGGAATTTAGTAAGTTTAGTATTGTAAGGATTTAGTTAATAGATTACTACTATTTATTTTAAAGGCAGTGTACATACATATTTCAATCATTGTCAGTGTCTGCTTCAATGCGACATATAATTGGTATATCATCACCTCTGGCGATGTCCATTGTGTTTGACGGCAAATTTCGTTGGATGAAATCGAGCTTAAACTTTTTCCACTTTAGAGTCTTCAGAAAATCATCGAACAACGTTTCTCTTGAAGGAATCATACAGTCTAGATAGAATAGTCGCCGTTGCCATATGTTTCCAGGATTTTGTTCCATCTCTAATAAAAAGAATCTGGGAAGAATCAAGCACTGCACCGTATTTCGTGCCATTATCACACGTTGCTGGATTTGTTCGCCCAATCCAAATATTCCACCAAATGATAAGGATCCAACATCAATGAAATGGCTTTCATACTTTTCCATCTAGAATTAAATATATAAAAATGTATGTCAATTTCATTATTTACGGATTTTGGCGCGACGAATTATAGCTATTTATAACAATTACTCCCCAAAACTTACAGGAATACTGATTATTGATGAGCTGCTACTACTAGAGGACGATGAAGCTGTAAAAATTTCAGATTCAGTAGACTCCTGGCTTTGTATTGGAGACACACTATTTCTCTCAAATCCGTAAGACAGTTTCTTAGTTTGGACTTCGTAGGATGAAGTTGAGGATGCATGGCTTTCGTGGATGTTTTCGATATCTTCTTCAATGAAATACACCTTTTCGTCGGAATACTCTTTATAGGATGACATGCTACTTTTATGACTTGATGGGTTAACAGAAGGTTGCCTCCTATATAACGTTTCACATCCTACTTCTATATCTTTAAGGGTGAGCTTGCGAAACTGCACAAAAAGATAAGATTTAGCAAGCTCGAGGTATATTTTATTAGTAAGCGTTGTTTAAATACCCAAATATTTATTAGCATGAAGAGTAAACTAAAGCATTTCTATGTGCTACTTATGTCCTCAATCTCACATGGTTTCTATTTTAAATAAATAAATCACATATTATGCTATGTCCTACCAATCCTAGTTGTAAATCACTCAGCTATTGTAAATATGTCAATCAAAGTATTTTTAATTGATTTATTTGAACTAAACTAAACATTTAAATTAACAAGTAGGAAGTCTTTCAGAAGTCTATCTTGTAAGGCCCACAAAATTTGTACACATTGGGACTATATATGTACTCGTTGAGGTCGCTTGGATTGAAAAACTTATGTACAGGTCTGTTAGGGTCTCTGAAGAGTACGCAATAATTTCGGCAATGTTTGCAATTAATAAAAGTGGGAGCAGTTCAAATCTTTAAGTACACTGCACTCGCTTATTCATTTCGGAGCCCTGGATGATTCCTTCTTTTTTTCAATTTGTAGCTCCCTTTTTTGAAAAGGGAAATATGTTGATACCCATATATAGTATGTACGAGTGATGTATGGTTTTAATGACAAATGTGTCTTGAATCGAGCCGTTTTTATGGATACTTATCAAAGCAATTATAATAACTAAGACATAACTTTAAGATCTACTTATTATCCCCAAAATGAGTACCAATTGGATATAAGTACATAGATATTTATGTATGTAATAAATCAACTCACCAAACTCGGTCGGGCCAATTGGACCTCTTCATGAATTGACTTCACAGTTTTCATTAATTCGATGTTGGTAGCATAATCACTTTTGATACTCAGATTTATATTGTTTTCATCTGATGTGTCTACTAGCTCGTACACCTTTTTTCCATTTCTTAAAGTCACCTATTAAAAGACAATTCGATTAATTGACACACATACACGTATAATAAGAGATATATCAGCTAAGGGATAAGTAGTTTGATATACCTTCATATTGAGGCATTGGAGTATGACACATTCCCCGCTTAATACAAAATGAACATTTGTTAGTGTTCCCTTATCCTGGGAATAGATTGTATCCAAAGGCTTAAATTGCTTAAGAGTGCACAGCTTGCAGGCATTTATGATCTAAAGCAAAACAAAAGATCATATTTAGACGACTACAAATGAGTATGAATGAATAGAATTTTACTTGCCTGAGCATCGGTGAGAAAATCAAAGTAATCTAAAGCCTTCAAGGCTTTTTTCTTCTGATTCCAAAGCTTCTGCATGAAAGGCTTTAGAATGGAAATAAAATCATTGCCGAACAAAACCAGGAACTCGCAGTGCGCTAGGGAAAACACACGTTTAATGAGGACCAACAGCAAATGCAAAATGGGAACGAAGTAAAAGTTGGAGTGCATCAAATCGTTTGAAGATTCCCAGCCGACATACCGAAAAAAGAAAACATGTCGAAAGCAACAAAATACAAATAATAAGCACCAACGTTGCGAAGTGAAAGCCAAATTCAGAATCGGTTTGGGTTTGGGTGTGGGTCTAAGGGTCTGTTGTTTGGGCCAACCTATATTTGCAATACGTAGTAGGCGCAACCTCTGGCACGTTGTACTCGTAATACCCCCTTGCCGAAATGTGGCGACTGGCGAGGGTGATGTGTTTTGCTATTCATTTTGATTGAATCGAATTAGGACTTAACTTTGTTTATTGCTGATTAAATTGGCTGGTGCAGGCCTCTGCTTTGGGTCACGAAGCAACAGAAATGCTCGGCCTACAATGCTTACAACACTCGTATGTTACGGCATCGCGTGTTGAGCTTATGTATGCCTTGCGTTATACACCCGTACATAAAAACGATATTTACTTAATTAATTTTTGAAAATTATCATAAATTTTCGACTCAATTAGGATGGGATTAGGCACGTCGTAATGTCGGTGGGGGTATCAATTCTCTATTCTCAAAAGCAAATACGTGGTCAAAAATGAATGATGGATGAACCCCGCAATCTGATTAGGTCCAACCTCGACTGATTCAAAAGTCTAGAAGCGGATTCCTTTAGAAGTAATTTTGCCGGAAGGTGCACAGAAATTTTTGAACATGATCATACTCTATTAAGACGAAATTAGGCACGTCGTAATGCCGTTGTTTCCATCATTTCCCAATTTGGAGATACGTGGCCAAAAATGATGTGATGGATGAACCCCGCATTGGGACTAACCTCGGCTGATTTAGAAGTCTAGAAGTAGATTCCTTAGTAAGGAATATTACCGCTGCCCTACAGATTTCTATTCCAAGCACACAAATTGAACAAATTGAATGGTACCTAGTTTCGATCAAATATAGTCAGTTCCGACCTTGGTGAGAACTATATAGTTACTTTTGAGCAGCGCTTACATGCAGTTATGAAAGTGTGAGTGCGTAGGCAGTCCTCTATCAAAGCTGCATCGCCAATGCAATCTCCAGGCCCGTAAAGAAATTCTCCTTTCAGCTGCATGTGAAGAGATGTAAGTAAAACAAGTAAGAATATCGAAATCGGAAATTCCCGATACTCTCCATATACTCTCTTTCCGGTCTGTTATATTTTTGATGACTTTAGCTATAAATGTATTGAAGAAATAGATGTTGCATACCAACATGTATACCAAATTTGGTGGCCTTAGCCCCTAGGGTGTCGGAAAAAATTGGGCTTATACGGACGGACAATACCAAGTATACTCTTCCGAAAAATTTCTTGGAAACAGAGTATAGGAATAAATAAGAACACGTAAATATTTGGGCCATTTTAAATTGCATTTACCTTACTGTTCTTGGACTTAACCAGCTCAACTTCTCCCGAAATAATGAAAAAAACGGTAAGTGGCCGGTCACCCTGTTTCATTACTATACGTCCTGGACTGAGTGTCATAAAATGAATAACAGGCACCAAAAGGGCACGAATTTTCTATAAAGAAAACATTGCTAAAAGATTCAAAACTTTCTTAAGTGCGAGTATCAATACTACATACTGGTGGAATCAAGACAAAGCATCTCAATTTTAAAAATAAAACGCACAACTGCTTTCGATCAGCTATCGTTCTTAAGTGGTGTGCGGTACGTATTAATGATTTTTCCTTGAGTTTTAAATTAAAAAACAAAAGTTTTTAGATTTGTACACATTTATTATACACTCTATCTGAGTACTACTTACAGCCATTGTTAGCATCCCGCCTTTTCGTTTCACACGAACCAGTAGGGCTATATTTTTCTTAGCGCTTGAGTATATCTTCGTATCATCATCAGCCTCCCCAGTCTCGAGCCATTGGCTGTTGATAATTACTGTCCGAACGACCTTCTTGAATAAAGACTTGAGTAGTTGCCTTCTTTTCAGCTCTTGTACAACTCGTCCGCGTTTAGACATTTCTTGAAAGACTCTTAAGCAAAAAAAATATAAATAAAAGAAACAAAGTTAAATAATGTTATGGAACACGAAAAAATATGTATAAAATACAATCTGTAAAAATGTATGTATTTCAAATATTTTTGTCGTTCTAAAAGTGTGTTTATGAAAGCTTTGTGATACATACCTTGTTTCAAATGGTTATATCTTATATATTAATAGGCAAACATGAATCTTATTGTCCCTTTTACGCCTTTAATATTGCACCAATAACACATAGACATGGCTTACTACAATAAAAAAAATTTGTAAAATACTTTTAATGTTCTTAGAATTATGTCGACTGCGTAGACCACTTGAGAAACTATTGTAGTTTGGATTCTTAAGCATATTGTAATTATATGATAAACAAACAAAAAGTCTCATTTATTTTAAATAAATTTAGATTTGATCTCTGCTCATTACCCAATCAATAAAATATAAAAAAAGACGAAAATCCCTTACAAAAAGTCGTGAGGTCGCACACGGCTCTTTACATGACAAAAATTTAATACCTGCCTTAAGGGTGTAAAATTAATCACATGTGAACAACTCTACTGCCGAAGAAATAAACCAAGGTGAATTTACTTATATGACCTGGACTAGCGAACTGGATCGACCTAAATAATAAATTATATTCAACTTTGTTTTTGAATTTTATTTAGCAAAAACCTAGGCAATTCCTTCCGGCTATAATCGATTATTGTATTTTTGAAAAATGTTTGTAGATTTTTAAAAGCCAGAGCGAGGTATTGAGATAAGCCTTGCTATCTCAAAATAAATATATAAATAAGATAATAATTCGTAAAAGCTGGTACTTTAAAGTACTAATGTAAACTAATGTAATGTAAACAACAAATTCATATTTTCTTATTATTTACATAAGACCATAAAATTAATCATTTGACCTACACAATATACAATACGTTAGATTGTACATTTTAAATACGCGCCCAATGGCGTATGCAGAATGAACGAACTTAAAGAAGAAGAGCTACAGCTGATTGCGTATGTAATGATTGCGGCTGTGTGTGAATGGTAATTTTGTTTTTGGAAATTCTGTGCCTTTGCTGACGATTGTGATTTAAATGTTTCGTTTAAATTAGTTTTGTACAATTTTGAATTTTATATTTCTGGCTGTAAGATGGAGTCCAGTTTAAAAGCCGAAGACACCAAAAAATCGGCTAATGAGTATGAGGTATGAAAATTGTTAATATTAAATTGCCCTTACTGGTATAACTAATTACAACTTTCACCTTTTCAGTTATCAGAAGAACCCGCTAAGCAGTCGCTAATAACGATGAGCACCATACCATTACGTTCAGTTATGCTATTCCTAGCAGCAACGGTCCTCACAGCAGTGCTGGTGGAATTGCTCCCATACTACACTAAAATCTTAAATAAGACTAGTTCAGTCAACACTACAGAAACATTGCAGCCTCGTCGAGCGAGCTATGCAGTATATAGCCACGATTCTACAGAGGAACACTTGGTGCACATAGTGAACGTTTTGCAGAAGTTCGGCTATGAGAGAGTGGAATTAGAGCAAGGTAAATGGGATTTATTGTGGGCACATGCTTATCCGTTTCGCCTGATACCGAGCCTATACAATCTTGGGGCGCATCAGGTGGTTAACCATTTTCCTGGCTGTGGCTATATATCAAACAAAGTGGATTTGTGTACAACGAGGTTGCCGTTTTTGCCGCGTGCTTTCCGCCTCCCAGATCAAAGAAATGAATTTCTGGAGTACGCAGCGGCCCATCCGAAGGCGCTCTTCGTAGAGAAACACAATGAACATCGGCATATCAAAGTTCGAGCACCAAGCGAGATAGGTCTCCACTCCAATGATTCGTTTGTGCAAGAGTTCATCCAGAATCCATTCTTGGTCGATGGCTACAAATTCGATATTGGCGTGTATGTTGTGATTACATCTGTAAATCCACTGCGAGTGTATATCTATATTGGCGATGTCCTGTTTCGCTATTGTCCTGTCAAGTATTATCCTTTCGATGCCCAGAACCTGGACAAATATGTTGTGGGTGACAATTACTTACCTACCTGGGAAGTTCCGGCGTTACGAGAATACTATAACAGCTATGGCGGAAGCATGCGTGCCGCTTTTGACGCATATGTGCGCGATCAATCTATGGATCCCTCTAGAATATGGTCACAAGTCGAACATATAATACGCACAACTATTTTATCGAAGGAACAAGATATAATAGACACACTGCGTGCGTATAAAACGCATAATTTCTTTGAATTGTTTCGCTTTGACCTTTTTATTGACGAGAACCTTAATGTGCATCTAATGGAAGCCAACATGTCACCAAACCTTTCATCGGCTCACTTCAAGCAGAACTCACTTCTGTACGAGCAAATTCTTTACAGTGTCTTCAACCTGGTGGGCATACGTCCTGTGAGCGAATCAGGAATAACCCGAAACATGTATGTATTGAGAGTCAAGTATTTCGATTGCTTATCTAACAAAGTCGAACCTTTCTTGAAGAATTTCTGAAATGGTAACCGCTGATAAAAATTTGGCCACAGCACTGAACCAATGTGTAGCCTATGATTGCGACAAGTCCTGTAATAGAGAAGAATGCAATCTCTGTCTGCCTTGTATGAGTGGAAAGGAATACGAATGGCTACAGAGGTCGCACGATGAGCATTTGCATCGCATTGATATGAAGAGGATCTTCCCCCCTCCAATAGTAAATAAACTTATAAGTCCATTTTAAATACATAATACAAAAATTTATTTTTCAGCATAATTTGCATGCATTCAATATTGATACCGAGACTAGAGAAATGTCGAAGCGAAATGCCTGGATAACCCGTTGGTTTTACAATAAGTGTGAATATGATCGAACCTGGTGTACGTGACAACGCTACAATTTATTTCTGCTAATTTTTATACTCTGTTCCCAAAGGGTTTAGGAACTTCCCGTCTGTCCGTATGAACGCAAGTTTTTCCACACCTTTGAAGCTAGAGCAACCAAACTTGGTTCACATGTTGGTGTATACCCTCAATTTATGAAGTGTCAAGATATCTCCCACACCTTTACCGGTAGAGTCATCAAATTTAAAATACAGACTACTGTTTTTTCACATCTCTTTCCGAACCTACAAATAAGCTAATTATACCGGACTGGAAAAAGAGTATTATGCTGTCGGATACGTCCGACTGCAACGTTCTTACTTGTTCTAATTAACGAAGAGGTAACAGGCAGCAATTCCGTCCCTATAAATTAGTTAATGGATATTTTCTCTATTGATCAAAGATCATATTACTCATTAGTACTTTTCCGTTGCCAACTGAAATTTTAATTGTTTACTATTGACTAGTGTTATTAATATTATTTATTCCCTTTGGGTATTGATAATCCTGTCTCGAATATTTATAAACAAATGCTCTAGCAAGAGCATTAGGTGAATCGCATAGATTTATAAAAGTATTATTTGACAAAATTAAATGTTTACTGTTTATTAAAATTCCCTATGCATTATTTATTTTCTTATCTTCTTGTATGCTTTTATTATAATCATAACACAAAGTTTTCATCGAAAGTTTGTTTCTTATATTCTTTAATTTGATCTGTGGTTTGCTCAAATTTTCTGCTAAGGTTTTATAAGAGACTGTAGAAAAAAATTGACCTCAAATTTTGCGGGCATTTGATTTAGGATTTTCTTTGTTCTGTTATGTCAGTGTACATGTTCCCAACATATGTTATCATCATCAACCATTTTGGATGTTTAGTTTGATTTTGACAGGCATAAAGGTTAGACGTGTGTTAAACTGTGACTTAGCGATTTTCTCATATTACCTCAATAATGGCAAACCTCCGTCCTTACAGAATTGGAAACAACAAAAAATTCGTAGGGGAGAAGTTCTGCGAGTGCAGTGGCTGAGGCATGATGGCGGTGTTGTTTTTGGCCAAAAAATCACGTCCGACCAACAATGTGTAAGCAATTACGTGAAATTTTTTGCAAAAGCCACAAAATCGTGCTATTTATTCATATGGTTTTACACAAATGCCGCATTACGTCAAGGTAATATTTCTTAATGACCGTACGGCCTTTTTTCAAAAACTCATGGTGCACCACGCCATTGTAATCGACGACAACAGTAAGCAGTGAGTCACCATTTTTTAATCATCCTGCTTACTAAATGTCATTAGCTCGTCCGGAATAGATAATTTGTGCCAGAGATCATCTAATTACAAATTATACTCAATGCAACCCGTTTTTAAAATAAGGTTGGTTGTCGACTGTTATCGAGTGTTATCGACTGGTTTTCTTTTCGGGACAAGGAAAGACTCGGCTGTCAATCTTTTTTAAAGTGTGCGAGAGGGATTGTCTTTTTACTTATCTCAGTTGCTTTTTGTCGTTGCTTGGTTACAGATGTCATTAGTTCTTAAAAAAGGTGAAATCAAATCAAAATTTTAGAGTCATATTTTAGAAATTTATTTTATTTGGTGGAATATATTAAAATATAATGTAAGCAATGTTCATAATGAAACATTTCAAACTATCTTTCGGTCAGGTGTTTTTACCTCAGGTAAGCATATCCCAAACCAAGAGGCGTATATTAATAAGTAATACTATGACTATATGCAGAGCATATTCTGCTGAGCGCAAATTCAACAATAAAGTTGCGAATGAGCGCTTTATCTATTGGCGATGCTGCATTATTGGGACCAGCGACGCTGCGACAGGATTAAAGTCCCATCTTGCCGTCCAGGAAGGGAATGAGCAGGAAGAGAAAAGTGATGAACAGGCCGTTGTAGGTGCTGGAAGCTACAACTGCATATTGCATGTTTAGGGAGGAGAATAATACATATGTGTGTCATACAATCAACTTCTCTCGGACATTGTGAACTGTGCCATATGCGGCAAATAGATGATTGAGATTGCTGATATTAACTTCACCGAATATATGCAACATCGGATACCAGAAGGACTGCTTGCAGCGCTATGCCAATTCCGGGGCTACTTTAAATGTCCGCTGTGCAACAACACCCCGAGATTCCGCTCAGTTGCTCTGGGGATCATCTTGGTGCCGGAATTGAAACCAGTTGAAACTAGTATGTGCTGTAACGATTCGGCTTCGGAACAGGATAGTGCATATGCCGAAAGATACGAGATAGCAACCAAAAGTACTGCCTTTAAATGTTTAAGTCCCCATGGGCGCAATTGTACCGTTCTAGATTTTCATTACTGCATGTTGTGTGGCACAAATCCAAAGATTCCGCAGTGCACAAAGTATCTGGGCCGTGATTTTCTGCGACGACTGCTGAATGGTTCATTCCGAGCGCAAGAGGTCTGAAGAAACAAGATCCAATCGGATATTTTTTGCTGTTCCCTCTGCAAGCGCATAAGCCACAACCAGCCGTCAGGGATTTCGTACGCAACTCCAAACTCCAACCACAGTGATTCCGATAACCATTCTGATTTGGATGAGTTGGTACTATACTGCCCCACAGCTCAGAAGGAGACTGCTGGCCGCGCCACAAACCCACCAGAAAGCTAAGCTATAATTTGGATCTGTATTTCACCGTACATGCAATCGTCGCTAGTTTCTACACCTACTACTGCCTGCTCATCATTTTCCTCCTCCTGCTCATTCCAGACTAGAACACAACCGAGTGCAACGTCCTAAATAACTGACGAAACTGTAGTTAGTATAAGTAAGTAAGTTAGTATAACAGCGAGCTTAGAAGTAAACGGTACATACAACTGCCTGCTCATAATTTTTCCGTCTCCTCTTATTTAATTTCTTCAACGATCGAGCAGCGGCCAGCCTAGAAAACAACCGCGTGATACGTCCCATATATTATATATAGTATATTATGGCTCTCCTATCTGTTCGGACCGGCAAACTGGAGCAAGCAAATGGCAGATCGAAATTTCTTGGAGGGTGATAGCCCTCCTGGCCGGCATTCTCCTTCTGATCCGTGGCGCATAATAATACCAACCTCATCCAAGTCAGAATCGCTATCGGAAACCATCTGGGTGGAGTTTTTGCGTACAATTTGCCTGATGGCTGGCTATCGCTTGGAGTAGCAGTATCCGAATGGATCTAGTTCGTTCGGACTTCTTGCGCTCTTAATGAGCCACTCATCAGTCGATGCAGCGAAAATGAGGGCCCCGGTACTTATTGTAGGGGGCACTGGATTTTTACCGCACTGAATACAATAATAATTAAAGTCTGAAGTGTTACTATTGCACCTATGGGGACTTAAACATTTGCAACTTGCACTATCCTGCTCCCAAGCCGCACCGCTGCAACAAATATTAGTTTCAATTGGAGCGATATTCCGGCACCATTATGGTCCCCAGCGCAACTGAGCGGAATCTCGTGGTGTCAGCACAGCGGACACTTGAAGGAGAAGCCCTCCGAATTGGTATACTGCTGCAACAGTCCTTCTGGTACCATCTGAAGTTGCAGCACGACAGGACATCCCAAAGTATATGTATATTCTGGAAGCTGCTACCCATGTTACAATGGGTGTGGACTGTTCGACGGCAGGCCACCTTTGCAGCAGCTAATGTTGGCGCCACGCTTGTTGCACAAACAGTATAAATATATGCAACGCATCAAATTATTGGACTTCGTTTCTGTGGTAAATAGAAACTCATGCAGCATTTCCAGGTGCACTAAAATTAGGCTTGCATTGTATCAGAGAAAATTTATTAAAGAATGTGTAACGACAATAAGTATATATCACTTTCAATTAATACATACTTAAGTATAATAAGAAATTATTAAATGTTTTTAATCGGATTGAAATATAGTTAGAATTGCATCTAGCCCGATTCTAATCGGTTGCGTTAAGCGAGGGCGTACTGTACATATCATTTATTAAGCTGTCATAGAACCAATTTCCCCAATCCATTATTAATTTAGCTAATTGTTTTTGATACTGCTTGGGAAACATTTATATTATGAGCCAAAACGATAACTTAGCAAGTTCCTTAGTTGCAGTCGGCATTCACGCCAACAACAATTGGCCAAATTAGCTAAAATATGTGTATAAAAACGTCTCTGTTGCCAACACCGTCTCGACAGTCGCTGTCGCTGACGTGTCTCTTGGATGGTATTGGCCTGGTCAAGCGCATGCTTTTTGCAAGACGATAACAGACAAGATACGTCAACGTCAAGATCAATGTAGGAATGAATACACATGGGCAGCATTAGGCTGCAATCAAAGAGGCGCTGCGGCAATGGTGGGGCGACCGCATCGGTACCCAACCCATAATCGGAGCTACACGAGGAAATGTCAGTCTTGATAAAATATTGTCTAGAAAACATTCTTATTCAGCTGAAGTCGCGAATGCTCAACGCGCTGCTAAATGTTAAATGGAATTGTTGGTTCGACAGACCTAAGACTAAGACTCCCCGTTTAGTTTTGAAGTTGGATAGGAGGACGCTTTGTCGGCAATTATTTGTGGCGGTGTGAAGCGATGGATTTATTGCCCTAACAGCTAATCAAGAAGCTGAATTTATCGCTGACTCCGTTCGACATTTAGAGGCTGTATGCTCTCTGCATTAGTTGTGGACATTGGCCATAAACGCAAAATCGTTCAGTGTCATGGGAAAAGAAAGATCAGACAAGACCAGTTCAAGCAAGACCTCAAACAGGCATTTAAATATTCTATTTTTGTACATGCATAGACACTAAATATCAGCGCCAAATTTCTTAGACAATGACATACATACATAGGACTACCTTAGGAGTAACAATAAATTATAACAATTAAAGCATTTTGTTATATATTTCAGAGCTTGGCTTAGCTAATTTTGTGTCTGCTACTGAGTTGCGTAAGAGAGACATTTCAGTTTCCGTTTAACGGTTGCACTTGGCTACTACTATTCTGAAAAGTCGCAGTAAACAACATTTACTTGGGTACGTTTTGGCTTTGGTCCCATCATTTTTGTAATTAATAGCGGCTCATGTGCGGCAATTTAAATAGTCGCTAATTGTAACCACCGCCAAACAAACCGGTTTCAAAGCCAGGAAATGGCCAACAGCATTGGCTCTCTCTCTGGCTCTGCACTCCTTTTGATTTTGTAATTTTGCTCTTAATGCTAGCGCATATTTCATTTGCATTTTGTGCTCATACTTGTTTCCTTCTACTTGAGCCGCGTGGAATAAGAAGTGCGGGTATAAAATAAAAATAATCACATACATACATATATCTATTTACATAGTCCATCTACGGGAATTCTCTTAAAGTGTTTCTTTCTTAAATATGCGCTAATTATACCCAGTAAAGCGGCTTGTGTCGTCGTCTCTGACCCTGCTAAATAATGTATTTTTTTATTTTATTTAATTCCTCTTAAGTTTAACCACAGAGTTTTTATTATTTTCACAGACCTTATAGCTGTCATACTGTCTTCACATATTATTATATGTTTAATACTATATTGTCAAAGATTTTTATCAAAAATCATCGATACGGTATATACTTTTGATTACCTTATGCAAATGTTTATATGTACTTTATATTTTTTGTTTATTATCAAACATATTTTTTTTGTTTTTATTATTAAATTTTTTCAGTATCTTCTACAGGCTATCTGCTAGTCGAGCCCTGCCAAGCATTCTTTCTTGTTTTATGTATCATTTGGCTTAATTGCATGCGCCCATAGCAAAATATCAGGAGTGTAAAGTGTTTGCACCTGTTTTACTTACGCACTTCCTGATACCTGTGCCTGTACCTGTGCCTGTACCTGTGCATGTACCTGTTGCCTACTGAAGTGATATTCATCATTTAGGCAGGAGATATCGCTGGGGATCAGAGCAACTGTTCTTATTCCCAAGTTTGGCATCATTAGTGCATTCACCTTAGTAATTTGAGATATTCAAATTTGTCAGCTCTAAGGTACTGTAAGAAAAGCAAGAGATCATTTTAAACAGGTTACAATGTTTAAGTGACATTGCTTGGCTACACTGAGAAGTATCAGTACTTAGAACAATTCAAACAATCCTAGTCTTATTTATTGAAAACTATTTCATAAAATGTATAGCTGACAAAGTAACCTTTAGGAAAAGGACCAAATTTGCATCTATGAATCTCAGCAATTACATATTATAACTGATCGTATCGCATAGTATAACTGATCGCAGTGATCATCCCAATTCGAAAGCCTTTTCTGTTTATACAAATACTATCTTAACCAAACTGATTATTTACAAATTTCAGCCTGTTTTCTATGGTTTGATAAAGCTAACACAAAAAATTACCACAAAATTAAATTTAATTTATCACTTGGTTAAACAGATTTTTGTTAAGATACGATTATATTATTGTCGGAGAAATTTAAATAAAATATCTGTACGGATATCTAATATTTGGCTTACCAAAAATAATATTTAAGCTAATAATCGACGTGATAACTATTAGTTTACGTAGACTTTTCCTCCTCCCATTCTTCAAGTACCTAAACTGCTTATCAGCTATTCATCTATGATGAATGGTCACTAAATGTCCATCCTGCGTGGTCAACGCTCCCTTTGGAAATTTAAATGCATCACGAAGGCGATGCGCCGTTTCGGAGTGGGTAAAACCAACGTCCTCTACTCGTATGTATGCACATCTTGCATATCGCAACTGAGATTCTTATGGTCTGGATCAATTTCAATGCCTTGCTTCCGTTAGATGACCCCGAGAACTTTAAGAATTTGAATTGCTATTGAAAATTATGGTACACGGAGGAAATAGCCAGCGGCTAAACAAAAGTGTTGGTCAACAAGCGTCAACGGGCCCAGCCGAACTACAAGTTTTCCCATTCGCCATTTCAGATCTTTGTCTGCAAAAGCATTTAACCTTATGTGCTCCATGGGCAGCGATGTTAGTGTGCATGACAGGCGCACATACATACACACATACACACATACACACACACACACACACACACTCACACATAGCTATGCATCGAACTCGACTCTGCATCGCCCAGCAGTAATTAACGGTAAGACCAAGCTCTAAAATGTACCCGTTGTAATATATTGAACATGCATATTGCGAGACTCTTCTTTGGCGAGGAGACTTGGATTGAAGGTTCGAGCAGACGCCTGAAGAGAGCCTACCCAATTTCATTTTGAAGAAGAAAGATTTAAATTACAGTAGTCAGCAATGATATTCTACAGTTTATTATTATTTATTAGTTATTGGTTAGAATCGTCATCATACATTGAAATTAGTCAATATAAAATTATTTTAAAAAGTTTTATTCTTATTTAATTTAATAAAATTACATTTTCATTAAGTTAGTATAACTTATTTAATAGCATCTCAAATAGAACCTGTCGAATCAGCATTTAAATTAAACATATTCAAATTGTCAGGGTCATAAATTTATGGTCGAATGGGAACGGGTAAAAATTGTATTGATAAATAAAAACTCATTCAAAAAGTATGCATGCATTCATGATTAGTTTTATTCGTTTCCGATATCGATCAAATCATGGGGAATAAAAATTTATAGTTTTTCTGAATTCCACAAAAAATTTAAAGACTCGTCTTAAAAAGTTGTGCCTTTGAGATAGCAAAATGAAACATACTACCTTAATAAAGTAAGAACGGGTTTTACCTCATTCGAAAACGAGAACCCAACATCGAAAACGA
This sequence comes from Hirtodrosophila confusa, assembly GCA_035043065.1. Taxonomy (NCBI): domain Eukaryota; kingdom Metazoa; phylum Arthropoda; class Insecta; order Diptera; family Drosophilidae; genus Hirtodrosophila; species Hirtodrosophila confusa. The sequence goes on along the minus strand of JAWNNI010000105.1, from coordinate 54,880 downwards.
TTCGGAATGAAAAGTACTCGGAAATGGGAACAGCCTTGAACATCAATTTCAGACAAGTTGATAAGGAAACAATACTTGTGTAACAACTTTAACTTGACAATGACAGAGTAATAAATCTACTTATCATACGAGTTCATTCGTTTATTTGCATAATTTTTTAAAATCCTATATCTTTATCTTATATTTATCTACGTATATTTGATCTCAATGCGTACATTTTCACCCAGGCTAGACTATTACTCATATTGTCCCTCCCAAATGTTTTCTCCTACACCCATTATGTATCCTTTCCATGCCACAAAACGGTTTCCGCCCGACTCCAATTCTGCATTTATTGCCCCAAGCATATTTTTATGCACACAGTACATAATGAACTAAAATATATCGATTCCCATTGTTTTTAGATCGATTAAATATTTAGCGAAAGAGAAAGCCCAGCAACAGAGTCACAAACACATAAGTAAATACTTCCTAGTAGGAAAGCAGTCAGTCCTTCCCCGCGCAACCCCTCCGTTGGGGCACTTGGCATAGCAAACATGGGCCCATTGACAGAATATTGACAGAAGCTATTTCACTTTTCGGGCGTCGCGTCGACGTCGCAGTCTTCGCTCTATGACAGACGTGCCGCTGTCGGCGCTGGCGTCGGCGTTGCTGCTGCTGCTGGCGTAGCCGTCAACGACTGCAGCGACGCACCATGGCACTCACAGGCGAAAAATGCTACAAAAGTAAAAAATTCGCTTATTCAAAAGGCTAACTTGAGTTGTATTTTTGGAATTTAGATAATTTGCTTAGATAAGGTTGGTAAATTTTTCAATTTTAAAATGTGTAATTTTTGATTGTATGCGTACAGTTTATCATCAAACACACATCTAACAACAAGCAAATGAAAATATATATATTTTATTCAGAATTTTTTGTTTTAACATTAAGCTTTTAACTTAATAAATATTAAATATTCGTGTAAGGGTGAATGTTTGACTGGGGAGGTGGGTGGAAAAAAATAATTACCGAAAAACTGACTGTAATATGAAGAATGTTACAACCTATCATCAAAAAAGACAGATCCTAAAATTTGGTGTCTTGTAAAAATTTGAAAACAAGCCTGTGCAAGTCAGTCTAGGCCATATACCTAATTAATCCATACTTTACTCAGTCTAAGCCATATAATTAATCCATAATATTATTTAACAAACCAAAAGATAGTTTTTGGGTTTTCTAAAAAATTGGAAATTTTTGAATTATAATATTTTTGTAAAGCCTGTTCGATATGTTCTATGACAGAACTTCTGTCTACGAGTATTATAAAAGAAATAATTTTAATACAATCTTGGGAACTATTTTTTTTTGTAAACAGAATTGAAGGCTGTGTGTCAACTCAGGCACGAGCTGTTTTTAAACTTTGTTAACGAATAAATTGGTAGATCCCACATTGCGAGGGCGCCAACTTGCAATTCACATGCGTACCAGCTTGCGGCCAATGACTGAAAGGGGGTGTGGGGCTGGGGGACAGAGTAGCTGGGCAGGGTTTCCGTCGGTGCCAAAACTTTTGACTGCAATTCAATAAACAAACGGGATCATTAAATATTTGGCTCGTTTTGTAGTGCATGTTAAGACGTTGTCGGGTCGTGGTAGCGCATTTGTCTAATGCAGCGCCCAGCAAATGCAAATGGATATTAATAAGCAGCAAGATGGTGGGGGCGGGGGTTGGGGGCATGGGCGGACCAGAAGCCAGGCGTCTCACCACATCAAATTCGGCAGAGCTGAGCCGAGGACTCAACAGCGCCGTCCAAGGTGTTTAAATGAATGTTGCCAGGATACAGGTGCCAGGTGAAGCCATTTTGTTATTTTTATTTACTTTGACAGTCAGCACGTGAAACGCAAAGCAAACGCTGCGGCGCCGCCATCGCAATACGTCGCAACCTACGTGCAGCACTTTTAAAATTTTGCAATAAAATCAAAAGTTGCCCCGAACAGAAAGAAGTTGGCTCAGATGCAAAATTCGTTCTCGTTGCGTTCTCGGCAGTGTGTTTGAGTCGGTCAGCGATGGATGTTTGTTGAACAGAACAGTCGGTGTGCAGTCAGTGCTAATGTATTATAAATCGGAGTTACAACAAACAAACTCAATACACAATTTGGAACGATGAAGACTTTCACGAACTTCAATTACAACTTCTCACCGGGACGCAAACGTTCAAGTGCGAGGACTCTCAGTTGTCGTCTCCTCCCGCCGATTTTCATGCACTCATAGTCATTATCCCCAGCTCTATAGAGGAGGCTTTTACATGCTGGCAGCTCCGTGGTGAGCTACAACTTATTTGACTTACATATATACACATAAGAACGTGTGATTTAGATGCACTTTTAAGCCAAAAGACATCTTATGTTTATATCACACTTGGAATAGTTTATATACGTATGTATGTTTATGTATGTATGTACATATCACCTACATATACATAGGTGCCTGACAATTTTGGGCACCTGTGCCAGGTGCGTGTCGACTGTTCTGTGACCCAGTCAAATGGTCGCCCGGGGTTAAAAAGGTGTGTGGCAATTCAACAACTTTGCCAAGATTCTTGTATGAGTTCCTAGCACTTGTTTTCAATGGTAGAGATGTCACGTGGCACGCGAGGGTGTACATTTGTATACCCTGTACTCATAAAACCCCATAAAAGCTATACTCGTAGTTGAGTTGTAATGACAGACGCATCCTCGATCTTATAAAGTTATCAGTTTCAACATCAACCACCGAGACTTTCGGTACTAAATGTAGCTGATGCATTTCATTATCTCTCCGATTTGACTTAATCTTAAGATAACGACTTAATTATTTATATTCGTGTCATATTCGATTAAACAAATTTTTACTCCCTGTACCCATAAAATGGGTAAGAAGAGGTACTAAATCTGTGCAAATGTATGTAACCGGCAGAAGGAGACATCTCCGACCCTATAAAGTATATGTATTCTTGATAAGTATCAAAAGAGATTTCGATTTGGCCATGTCCGTCTGTCTGTCCGTCTGTCCGTATGAACGCGTCGATCTCAGCAACTATAAGAGCTAGAGACGCCAAATTTTTAATGTAGGTTCCTGTATACCATACGCAGATCAAGCTTTTTTTTCCAATTTAAGATATCTCCCCCGTTCCCCCGCAATTTGATAATAAACGTTTTATACTTACAATTTTGAAGATATAGCTTTGGGATTTGGCGTGTAATTCCTTGATCACTCTTAATCTACTGTCCAAATTAAGATTCAGTTCTGCATCGCGGGGGCAAAGCAGCACAGCCACCACTTAAAATGCCTCGCTTGCGCTGTCGCTTGTGTGTGTGCGTCTTTGTGTATGTATGTGTGTATTTGAAGGTGTACGAGGATGCGATCGGAAATTTTTGACCTGGTTTTGTAGTCGGTTATACTCGACTATAGCATTCTTACTTGTATTTTGTTAAATTTTGACAATTTTTATTACTTATGCGTACTACCCTTAAGCAATTTGTAAATAACAGGCATTAGGATTAAAAATTGGAGCCGAGTTGCAATTTTGGTACCTCTGTTATCTATTTTATTGAAAAAACCGAATATGTCAAACCAAAAAAGCAGGCAACACCTATAGTTGTGTACATTTTTTGTGATGCATACTATAATTCCCAACTAGTTAAAGCTTCGGTTGTCTAAAGTATAAACAAGATTCCCACAGGGCCGAGAGTCACATTTTCAAAATTCCTTTTATAGTTTTTGTGACTGAAATTTGCAAATGTGTAAGTGTGCGAAGACGCGATCAGAAACTTTTGACTTGGGTACACTCGACGATTGCATTCTTACTTGTTTAATATTACAATGCCAAAATATTTGGTTGAATTATGTTTTAAATTCGCCTTTAAGTGTCGGATAGATTAATGATCGGTATCTTATGTTATCGAAATGTACAAAATATGTTACAGAATACATGTTACATTAAATAAATTGTTTACAATTAAATTTTACTTATTAATCTATGTTTTTAAGTGCTTCTCAACTTTTATTTTAGAACATACCTGACGCCTCTTTCCTCATATACATAAGTATCACAACATTTGCATTTATCGATTGTACTTATCAATAAATAATCAAGTAAGGAGCCACTTTCTCAATATCTAGTTAAGGTGGAGTTTAAATAAAGTGCACATTCATATACATATACGCTCTAGACAAAATCAGCTGTTTTTGTTGTTGTCACTTTAAATTGATGCTCTCACCTGGAGTCAAAATATAGATAATTTAATGTTATTCTAGCCATGAGACTTAAAGGAGTCTCGATTGGAGTATTCATTGGAGAAGTGGAAAATATATCGCACTGAAGGCGGTTGTCAAAATAAACGAAGCTATTTACCTTTTTCTTATCGAAAAACATTTTACTCGCAGTGAAGCTTAATTAAGCAGTTGAGAAAATCAAATTTTACTAAACCACACTTTATTGGGACGAGAAAGATATTCAATTCTTTTTAAGTAGATAATTTAAAAATCTTTTCAGCTAAGTCTTAAGGGATTAAGTTGCACATTTCTGTTGCAAAATAATAAGAGGTATAACTTTTGGTAAATTACAAAACTACCAAATTATCGTACTATATATTTTTATTAGTTTCTTTAATTAGTTTCAACTAATAATTAAATATTAAAGAATTGTGTAACTGTGACATGTATTCCAAGGTCCTGAAAATCTTGACATACTTGGATCCTTGGTAATCCTTGTACGCCAAAAGGCATATATGTATATAAGTTATATGTGTATATATGTATGTATTTAACCATTATACGTTTGTATGGCCATATAAGTCAATGAAACCATTTAGATTTTGAGTAATTATACATGCCCCAATTAATCAGGCAATTCGTTATTAAAATATGGCCTACTGCCATTTATTTTGTGCACCTGAGGCACGCAAATCAAAGCGAAAGTACTCATAAATGTCGTTAAAGTTGAATTTTGTTTTCCAACTGGCGGTCACATAACTTGCGTGGAGTAACGTTGAGGCAAACAAGTAATAATTAAACATTCCCGCATACTCTCACTTGGCTGCAAATAGCCCTTGCATGCAAATGAAACCTCAACAAGTCAACTCAACCCAGGGGATGGCATACGGCACAATCCCGGAAACCCAAACACAGTGCCAAGTTGGCCTACAACTCACACAGCCAAAACATATGTAGAACTTCCTTCTCATTTTCCAGCTGGTAGCCGGACACAAATGAATATGTAGAGTGTTGGCCACAATTCAAATTCGTCACCGGAATATTTATACTGGGACCTTTATATCGTGGTCGGCCTCCAGGCTAAAGCCCATACCGTTCTACGAATTAATGGAAAGTCCAGTCGCTAGTCGATTGTTATGACCACGAGCGGTAACCATGGTTCTAGACTTAAAGGCGAGAGCCAGAGAGGTCACTACAAGAACTAGCATGTAAATCGCCATTAGGGTGTTTCGATAATACATATTTCCTGAAATTATGCAAAGTGTGCATATTTATATGCGGTACAGTCCTTGTAGTATTCATACATTATACTCATATACTGCGAATATTGCACAAACTATTCATTCAAAAGTCGAAAAGGAATTAGTTCTTGAGTATTTTATTAAACTAAGAGTTGATCAACTTCAACCTTAGATTCTTTTAGGTATGTGGCTATTTTGGTAGGGTGCTGTTCTGCGGTACCCCGTGGTCAGCTAACAAATGATTCTTAAGTAACAAATTAATTTGAATTTCTAACAACTACAAAAGCCAGGGCCATTCCAAGTTCCAGTATATTTGTTGACCAGCGCACGCTACGTGTTTATATTCCAGGACTAGAAATGTTCAACATACCAAACTAGTTCTCTTGGTCAAGCCTTGCTCATATGCAAAACAAATCCGCAGTCCTTTAGACGTGGTCAAGACTTTGTGTTCAGAAGTGTTTGTGCGGGCGATTGAAAAATATCTCAGGATGGCGCTCGCTATCCAGTTGTAACTTCTTTGTGAACAAAGAGTTCAATATAAAGAAGGGAAATGAAATAAAATCAAGTTAATGCGATAGAAAACTTGTGTAAGCATATATGTACTACTTGCATACAATGCCCATACCTATTTAATGGCTCGTTTGAACGGTTATAATGATTCGAATGGTAGAACGGCCTGCTTCCTGTACCCTAATAAAATACTAGTTAAATATAATAGAATCAAGTGAACTCCAATCAATACGATGCGTAGTTTTTTATTTTATATACATTTTATTCAAAGTGGGAAGATTGTAGCAACTAAACTCAATAATATACTTTATACAACTAAAAAGTAAATACTCTGACTTGAGCTTTAAGTTAATTCGTAAGTAAAAACTGCAAATTTAATTGATTTTCGGCATGCCTAAGATTAAACTTACTTACAATAGTGATTTATTCGACAAAGTTCTCCTTGACATAGATGTGAGAACTGTTAAAGGATTACTAAATTAGTTTTTACATTTAGTGACAAATCCCTTACTTGACTTGGGTCATTCAACTTCTGTTCAATCTACCAAAACGAAAGAAAATAAACACACAAGCAAACACCTTTTACTTTGTACAAAGGTCTGAACATCTGGTATACATCTCTGTATGTACATATGTATATGTGCTTCGACCCTATATATGTTTATATTCCAGATCTAGCATATGTACATGTATTTGTAAATCTTAGTGTTTGTACAAATTTTTTAATTATGTTATTTCTTACCTTAATACAAGGAATGTCCTTAGGTATGATCCATGTTCTCATAAGACACATGTGTGTAGTTATGAATTGCTTATTTGTCTTAAATATTCGACTATATATAATTAAAACCCAGCACATATTTCAACGTTAATTGTCAGACAAGTTTTAAATTGCCTAGACAGGTAAGAAGAGTGTTAACAAGTAAGAGACACGCAATCCTTAAAAGAACGAACAGGAGGACATTGTGTGGCTTATGTGTATGGCTGTATGTGTGTACGCTATGAGGCCGGAGATAGAAACATTATTACAATTATTTAGATTAAAAAATATCATAATAACGTCGAGCCTATCCTACATTATAGTATACTAATTTATAAGACTTCCGAATGAAGTAAATGCAAATATTAAACTTTTTTGACGACATACGAAAAGATTAGCACCCATTCTTTATTTATAATACAGCTTAGTTTGGGTTCCATTTCAGTTGTGTTCTCCCTTGATTCGGGGCTGGAATGCTTAGTTTTCAAAAACAAAACTTTTTTTTTACTATTTTGTAGGAAAACATCTCGATAAACATTATTAAACTAAAAATTTGGAAACATTTTTAATTGATAAAATTCAAATTGGATCATAAAAGGTTCAATACTTATGCATTTTCACATTAAAGTTTACTTATATATTAAGCTATTCTAAAGTTAGGATATCGTATTCTTTTTTTAATGACTTCCAGCAACTAAAACTTTGTTAAAACTAAACATTTTCTGATTTTTCGAAGAACTTCTTAGATTCTTTTACATTCAATGTTTTCTGCTCCGTCTCATTCGCTTCCTGTCCCTCCAACTCTCTCACTATTGTATCTTTCTTTGCTGTCTGTCAGCACTTTCGAATTTTATTGATTACACTAAAAATAATCTAAGTAAATGAAGACAGGCACATTATATTTACATATACTATATATACATTCACACAATGTGCTTGTGTATGAGCTGCGAGGCCTTGACCGAGGTAGTTGTACCCTAGACTTAGCTCAGTGTTCCATCCGTTAACGGAGATTAGCCATATATTGAAATCTAACTGGTACCAACCGAAATGTTCCTATGAGTTTTGTATACATCCAAACAATACGAGCAATTAACCCAAATCTAAATAAGCCGTTTGGTTGCATGAAATTTAGTTAGATAACAAATGTAGAATCTGAATTAAATTGCAGCTGACTTGAAACTATTTACTTTGCCCTAAATGGAGCATTCAGTAAATTAGGCGATTGGGTGGTGAAACAACTTTTAAATTGCGCCAATGCAGATGTTTGTTTATTATCAAAAGGGTGTCAAAATTCAAAATTTTAAACAAATACCGCCACTCGCTCAAATCGCGTGAGTTATTCACCATGTGCCTTGCATGCTAAAAATATGCCCCAACACGACAATGGCCAAACCTAAGTCCACACCGGAAAACCGCAGGCCCAGCCATAACAATATTTATATACACACTCGCTCAAAGTATTCAAAGTTTAACCACTAAGACTTAAGACACGTACATTCCAGTATAATAGTCGCAATACAAAGTTGAATAAGGTACTTGTTAGTACTTAGCATAATTTATGAGAAGAAAGAGGAATTTTCGACCGATCCCATTTTGATGAAGTTTTACCAAACTATTTAGAGAGTAATATTACTCGAAAGTGTTTAGTTTGGTTCTACCTATTGTTCATTTAAGGTATTGTAGGTCTATTTTGAATCAATACTCAGAGCTGATGAATTTGGTCAGGAAAGTCATGTTATACTGATCCAAATATTAGTTATTAAGTAGTATCCAAATATGCATAATTATCAGGATATTTAGCAAAAAAGATAGTAACCAAAAGTATATTTATTTAGTAATTGTTCTTAAGCCCTTTACTTTACATTCCATCAAACCACCTTAGTTAATATCACGTCATCTATTTATTTACAATGAGTCACAAAGGTCACCAAGCAATTAGGTGGGGGACCACATTGAGCTCAAGGTCGGGTCGTTAATAACTAGATTATCATCACAATTGCCATAAAACTAACTATGTTTTAACACAATGTCAGCCATTATTGTATCATTGGGTATACAGAGACAACTATTGTATGTAAGTACAAGAGGGTTGAACTGAAGCCCTTCACAACCGAAAGTTCTATCACCATATCGTCATCAATATCCCCGAAAATCATTAATGAACGTCAATTAGTTATAGGAAGTTATTGACTTAACATGAGTTCCAATGGGTTGCTACCTGGGTTGCTTTGCCCGACTTTGCATTGGGGGCTGCCAGACGTGACTAATGAAAAGTGGGAAAGTATGCCACTAAGTGGACCTCCGCTGCTCGCGGTCTTCATTTGCTGGCTGCTTTATTTTTGGACTGGCCCAAAGCGAATTTTCTGGTTGCAATGGCTATGCCAATATCTATTCGGCATCAATTGAAAAGTCTTTTCGTATGGAGGTTAATATGAGAAATGAGTTCAACATCTGCGCGCTGTACTGGTTTGGGCTTGGGCCTTTGGAAACCCGTTTAGGTTGCCGCCCTCGTTGTGTTTTTCCTGTGTACAAATAATCTCAAGTCAGTTAACAGCGACAACGTAGTAAATATATTTTTGTTCGTATCCGAGCCACTGCATTAGATGCAGGCCACAAGATGAAAAGCGCGGGTACAAAAAGTGTACATGCTGAGAACATGATCGAATTACTTACCGCAAAATCCCCAAATAAAAACAGGAGTACTACCTTCGAGAGTGTTCGACTAGGAGATACTCTGAAACTAAATCGAAAGTATCCCAACACTCCTTCGTGCGCTATTCCTTCCACTCTGTTCTTCCCCACGGACAAAATATTCTTAAATAACATTTGTATCTATAATCCGTTTATTATAACGCTGGAAACAAAAATGGTGTTGTTACGGTTCGAGCCAATGATATCTGGGTCTAGTTCGTGAAACAATCTTTACCCCTTGGGTAGATAAAATATATTAATTTTTTGTTTACGAAACAAAGCAATCAAATTTATATATATTTTATTTGTTATATTATGGAAACTTTCAATTTCAAATAAAATGGGTGCGGATAATATATGTACGTCAGAGCGCATACAAAGCCTGGTTTGTCTAATTAAAATAAACCTTGATTTATTACAGACAACTGAAAATTTATGGAAAAACTGATGATATAATTGATCAGCATCAACAGAGCCGATTTTTATGTATTTTCTGTTCGTTACTAATTAAGTAATAAAATTATGGCATACAGGATATAATTATTACGCATTCCTACCGATTTTTATGGGATAAGCAATATAAAAGTGCACCCATACGCTTTTACTGAATTTACTTAAACTAACAAATTTGTACAATTTAATGTCGGTCATAGATCACTTTTAGATCTGTAAAATTGTTCTAATTATGCTATCATACATACATAAGTAGGTAATAAATATATATACATACCAGTCATTAATCAAAGGCAAAATCTAGAACCAACAAATACCAATTACAGAGTGTTACTAAATTTGATAAGTTGAATATACTATACACTGCGGGTCACTTTCAATATACGCGTATATACCTCTAATATCCCGAGTTATGGGAAAACAATGTTTTCGAGACACTAAACGCTCAATACGCTTAATAAGTTATGTTATGGTAAAAAAACTTATGCCGACTAACTATTAAAACACGAACAGATTTTAAATTAATGCATAAATATTTTTTGCATGTTTGGTATCGTCCCAGATATAACCTCCTTAATCCTGTATTCCTTTTAACTTACAGATTTTTCTGACTTGAGCCACGTTTTTAGATCAATTTTGCTCGGAAGAATTTGGTAAAACAAAACTTGAATCTTAATAAATATATAAGAAGACTGCACAGGAAGAATACTGTATCAGTAACTGATACATACATATACGGTAGTACGTATGTAGTACAATCTTGAAGCATTCTTATATACGATATTGTGATTTTTGCCGCTGCAGTCGATCGCACGCTTACGAAATTATGTACGTAGCTTGGGGTTGATCGGTCAAATGAAGAGAACAGAACAGAACTGATTCGCAAAGGTGCCACATTGGAAAAGAGAGCCGGTCGACAGCGTACTATTTACAATATATACTGGATTTGTATTTTGAAGAGAGCAACGCCATCAAAACCGGCTTTCTGTGTCTGTGTGCGATCGGTGAGCGTTCTCCCGACGATGCCCGCCATCGGCTTAACTGGCGCTCCATCGGCGATCGCTCAGCTGGAGCTCAAGCTTGGTCTTTATGCTCGATTTACTTGCAGTACCATTTGAACCACGACGCGCAAAACAACAATCAGATCGAAGTCTGGCCTCTATTTAATGCATAACAGTAGAACAGGCTCGGGCCTGCGGAGTAATTTAATCTGAACGTGTGTTGGTGTTAAATCAAATATTTAAATACTTATGAATAAATGAATATATCAAGGTGTGCAGTGAATGAGAGTGAATCTTAATTGCATATTTCAAGTACTAAGCATTGCACAAATCTTGAAAAAGTTGAATTATCTATATATGCTTAATTGAAACAGCCCTCAAAGAATTTGATTACCAACAAATATATTCCTTTGTAAAAGCCGATACATGTGCGTCTATATAGATATTATGAGCAAAAGAACGAACACGAATGCTCTGAACTGATGTGACCGACTCTAATCCGATTTGTATGATCTGCGAACAAGGTCGATTGGAGTCCGCTGAACCGGTAGTGCTACCTCAGAAGCCTGCAGTTGGGTACTCGTAAAAACGCAGAAGAATTGCAAAGCTACTTACAATATTTATAGCACAGGGGAGTGTTCAGATTGAGTCTTATGAGTGCTGTCAAGTTTTTGTGAATATATGTAGAGGAAATATCATTAAACTTACCTATAGGCAAAATAAAAAACAAATAAACGACTTGCATAACTGAGATAGTGAGGCTTATACGCCTATACGTTACAAAAAACAACAAACAGTTTAGCCACTTCTTCGGTGGCTTTATTCACTTGACTATAAAAACTGAAAACTCTGAAAATGTCTGATACTTGATACCAAACGGCGAAGGCATCAGCCTGATTGAATTTCGGATGCATAAATATTTAACGATTAATTTCACAGTCGGCAGTTTCAATGTGAATAAAACGCACAGCTGGCCAGTTCTTGGATTTCTTCATATTTTGCACATTTTTAACTCCCAGAAGGTAAAAATATGTATATAATGTAATTTGAGTAATTATTGCTTACTTATATCTAGGTACATTATATAGTAATTTAAGTAATCATTGTTCACTCATCTTAGTACATTATTATTAACATAATGTATGTGGTATATTTTAGAAATATCAAGTTAATTTGCTCTTGCACAACATCCGTACCAAATTCCATATGAATATATATTTTTAAGGTCTCTGTCCATGTCCTAAACTAAGATTCAAATTCATAGCCTCGTTGTCTTAAGTCTCGATCCCTTAAGTGTACTTAAGTGTGAAAAAATTAACATTTCAAAAATGAGTTCATATATTCTGCATTTAGATAAATTTGTATACCCTAGCAGAGGGTATTATAATTTTGTCTCAAAATGTGTAATGGACTGAAGGAGACGTTTTCGACCCAACAAAGTATATATATTCTGAGTCAGCATGAATAGCCGAGTCGATATAGCGATATCAGTCTGTCCGTCTGTTTCAATGCGAACTAGTCTATCAGTTTTCAAGCTATCATAATGAAACTTGGCACAGATCCTTCTTTTTGCTGCAGGCAGTACATATGTATGTCGTAACCGGCCGGATCGGACCACTATAACATAGAGCTGACAGGAATGATCGGTCGACAACTATGTTTTTGTATTAAAAACTTTTTTGTTTATAATGGTATCCTTACCAAACCTTTTCACACAAAGTTTCTAGAGAGTTTATGAAATTTGGTAAAAATCGGACCACTATATCAAACTTCTTGTTTCTACAAATATTTCATCCAAACTAAATGAGAGTTTTATTATACTTCAAATAGTTTCTCATAGGAGCAATCAGACAAAAATTAAGTCTTGTATAGAAATTAATTCCTAATAGGGTATATAGCTTCGGCATTCCGAAGATAGCCGTTTTTTCTTGTTTTTTTAAAGGGCCTCTTGAAAGTGCTGAAAGATACTGATAGTATTATTAATCAACTTCAATAACAGATAGTATAACGTTTCTCTAACCAAGTCTGACAAGAGATACCAAATTGTAATCTGTAAACTCTCATATATTTAGTTTTTACATAAATTTTATATATCCTGTTCCATTTAATGGTAACAAAACTCATATAATAACAAAATTATTATACCCTCTGGTAGGGTACAACAATTGTGTAACAGGCGGAAAGAAACATCTGCGGGACCTTAAGGGAAATATATATTCTTGATCAACAGTCGATCTAACCATTTCTATCTGTATCCATCTTAAGATGTTAGAGATTTTTAAGCCTCTCGATATCATATGCGTATATACTAATAAAACTGCATGCCCTAAATTCCAATAACAGTTTTCGTACTTCTTAAATATCGGAAAAATATGATGCACATATATTTATTTGTATGTTGTATTTTTTACTATAGCGTACGCAGATCTAGTTTATTTAAAATTTTGTATATTCTTGACTGATGACAAAAAAACAACACAATTCAATCTTAAATTTCTTAATACGGCATTCTTGGGACCTTGCATCTTAAAAGTTTAATAATTAAGACTCAGGGAACTTCTTTCTATAGATCGGCTTACATTATTTTTGCTTTTGTTTTGCAAATTATAATCGCACCGCAAATTGCAAAGCGCATACAAGAGAAGATAAAAATAATTTGATTCTATATATCAAATATATTTTCAATCTAAAGCTAATGTTATTAGAGTTTTATTATCATAAAGCTGCTATAAAAACGTTAATTTTAAGTTCGAGAAAATATAAACCAAATTTTTAAGTAAGGATATCTTTATTGATTACTGAGATTTTGTTTCAAACAAATTAGTACCATTGTTTCGGTGTATTCTAGGTAATGAACCATTTGAATGTTTAGGAATACCATATATAATGCTTAACATAAAATAGTTGAACTCTGGCTCGTCTTTGACAATCAAGGGATAAGAACACTTTTAATTGAGGACTTGCCTATTATTGGTGGGTAGTGTGGCCAAAGCCGAAACTTAAGTTAAGACTTGGGTCGCTTTGCAAAAAAAGCCCACACAAGCCTAAAAATAAACAGCGCCATATGGCTGCCTAACGTTATTATTATTAAGTGGATCTATGTAGGTTATGTAACGACTCTTAGACGGTGGACAAACTAAAACCAGATAGGCGGCTGGACAAGTTGGCCCAAAGAAAAAACAACTAAACTTATTTATTATTGCGTAGTGTATAATGTATGCGATGTATATACATATATACCGTATGTATCTGTGTGTGCGTCGAGTTAGAGTAAACAAAAACAACTCGAAATCGACCTTGTCTGACCCACTTTAGACGGCGCAGTGCCAAAACTGACAGCTGTGCGGCATTTTACAATTTATGTACGAAACTTACAAACTTATTTATATTTTCAAGCATTTCATGTGGCACCGCATGCGTGTTTCGAGTTTTGCAAATATTTTGCTTTGGTAACAGGCAAACAGTGCCGGCAGTCCAAGTCCAAGACCAGGCTGTAGCCGAAGCTAGTCACAGCAACACTGGCAACAACCGTTGGCAACGGCAACATCAACAGCAGCAGGCAACAATCGACAACCAACAACGAACAACCAACAACAACGCATTGTGCCGCTTTGCAGCAGATTTGCGGCAGCCTTTCTTGTTGAGAGCGCCTCATTTATAAAATTCGAAACGCCGCAGAGGGGTGCAGTCAGTCAGCCAGTCAGTCGATAATGATTTATGCAACACTCAAATCAAATTGGATCTAAGAAACAAATTGTTGTCATAAGCAACGATAAGCCCCAAGGGTGTTCACTTATTTACCTGGCGTTGCACGGACACACAGCAGCAGCATAGGCGATAACTAATTTATTAATTGATGGATGTCCACTACTGAATGATGGCCTAACCCTGACTATCTCGGCGTAGAATCAGCCTAGACAAACCTGGGGCTGGACGGAGCCTTGTTTGCCACTGAAAGCGAGTGGAGGCTACCGTCTAATCGGGCTAATTATACTACTGCCCTGTGTAGGAATAGTATTTCGATCAAACCATTGAGATTAACAATGCCTCCAGACCTCAAAACTTAATTACTTTAAAAGGGGCCTGCGCAAGAGTCATCAAGTCATCGAAGTTCGTAGCTTAAGTCTTCTGTGCGGCTACAAAGTTTCTTGCTTAAGTCTTTTGATTTGCTGCCAAGAACGCACTGTGGAGCCTTTTGACTTTCTCGTTGAAACAATAAACCCGAATCTCCATTCAGATTTAATTTGCTTCTTTGTGAGCGTGTATTTTAAGTGAAATGTTTCAAGAAGGTCTTTATTTTAATTTTTGATTTAATTTATTCAGACATACCCATAGTGATTAAAATCAAACTATATATTACAAGAATCACCGTGAGAATGCAATTCATCCGCATTGATTTTGCTTTCCAAAAATGGTACTTTAATGTGCTATTAAAAAATACAATTAATAAAACAATAAAGCAACCATTAGAAGTTCTACACATTTTCTAATAAATACCTGGACTCCGATTACCTCTTTTAATGTGGAATTTTGAATATTTGCAACGTTCTCCGGATGGAGGCTCCACGTTGCAACGACGCAATGGCGCGCCGATGAGACGTTGCCGATGAACACATGTAATGGAAACTTGTTCTTGGCCTCGGCACCGCTGCTGGAGGCAAACACAACGAGTATTGGCCAACAGTTTCGGGTCGTAAAAGTGTCGTTCAACTGAAGTTGAAAAATAAAAATTTTCGAGTGCGACAAGCAGTCGCTAAATGAAGAACAATAACAACTCGAGCTCACATAAAGACAATCATTAATGCCTAACGCCCACAATGTTGTCGTCGTCGGCGACGTCGGCGACGTTGTCTTGGCCGCGATCGTCATCATCGTCATTGTCGCCACTTTGGCAATATGGCAATACGGCAAACTGGCCGTCCAGGCCCGGTCGCAGGCCCAGCTCTTAGCCAAGGCAATACTCAGCGCGTCGTATTCGCCGTGCTCCGGCTCCGGCTTAGCCTGAACTGCAAATAAATTATTACGTTATTGAGGAGAGTAATTGCCACAGACAACGCAGCGGCGAACCCTTAGCCATGGCTGCAAATAGATTTGCACAGCCGCCGACCCCCCCCCCCCCTTCCTGGCCATTCCCATGCTGCCCAGGTTGACTGCCGCCTATGTATTCATCAGTCACACTCTTTGTTTGCCCGTCTGCGAGCTGAGCTTCCTTCCCCCGCAGTTGGCAATTTGCGAAACAGAAAACGCTCTTTTCATGTTATTGTTATAGTTTTTTTTTTCTTTGCAGAGCCCTTCCTTCAAGCATACCTACGTATTGCTTTTTGTTTACATTTCTGCGCTGCTCATACTGATACCCTGTCTTGTCTATAAGGCAACACGGACTTATCAACAGAGTGTCTAGTGTATGCCATAGTATTTGTTTCTTTTTAATTTGAAGCGTAAGCTTACACATTTCATACTTACGAGATACTATCTGCAAGTGGATGAATTTGATCGAATTCTAGTAAACTATCAGTTTTATCATGCTCTAAATTTTAAAATTGTTTAGTCTTTTTCGGTGTAAGACGTCATTCTCTCCCATTTTTACTCCCTGTACCCATAAAATGGGTAAAAAGGGGGTATTACATCTGTGCAAATGTATGTAACAGACAGAAGGAGACATCTCCGACCCTATAAAGTATATATATTCTTGATCAGTATCAAAAGAGATTTCGATTTGGCCATGTCCGTCTGTCTGTCCGTCTGTCCGTCTGTCCGTCTGTCCGTCTGTCCGTCTGTCCGTATGAACGCGTCGATCTCAGCAACTACAAGAGCTAGAGACACCAAATTTGAAATGTAGGTTCCTGTATAGCATACGCAGATCAAGTTTGTTTCACATTTCAAATATCTCCCCCCGTTCCCCCGCAAATCGATTAAAACCGTTTTACAGTAACAATTTTCAAGATATAGCTTTAAGATTTGGCAAGTACAATACTTTAGTCTCTCTTAATCTACTGTCCAAATTTCAAGTCGATCGGATAATAAACACGGAAGTTATTCACGAAAGAAGATTCAGTAATGCAGCGAGAGGGGGTAAGAAGAAGCACAGCCACTTTTGCCGCCTGTGTGCGTGCGTCTTTGTGTATGTGTGTGTGTATGGGTAAGTGGACTTAGATGTGATTGGATGTTTTAGACCTGGGTACAGGGAGTTTCGTAGTCGGGTATACTCGACTATAGCATTCTTACTTGTTATAATTGTGTTACAAATTAATCCCAAATGAGTATATTCCAAAATATGCCAGTTTAATTTTTAAACTTCCCACAATGTTGTGTAATGTTTTTTATTCTCCTTATGTCATCTTTGTTATCACTCTCACTGTTTTTTCACTGTTTTTTTAATACTTTTTTGGATTGTTATACAATGTGTTGAAGGAGAGGATCTACCACAAAGTATATATATATACTAGATCACCATCAATATGTTTGTCGATCCGTTGGCCGGTATCATACATTTAAATGCTATAGAAATGATCGGTCGAAAATTGAGGTGTCGTATATGTAACATATTTTGATCATAAGGATTTCCTTACCAAAACTGACAAATCGCAGAGAAGTTATGCTTGAACATTTAATTAAAATCGTAGAACTATATCATATAGAGGACGGAGGAACGACATTTTACTCCCTGTACCCCTAAACTGGGTAAAAGGGGCCATTAAATCTGTGAAAATGTATGTAACAGGCAGAAGAAGATATATATGTATTCTTGATCAGTATCAATAGCCGAGTCGATTTGGCCCTGTGCGTCTGTCTGTCTGTCCTGATGGACGCGTCGATCTCAGCAACTTTTAGAGCTAGACACACCAAATTTTGAATGTAAGTTCGTTTTAACTATACGTAGATCAAATTTGTTTCAGATTTCAGATATCTGCCCCTGTTACCCCGTAAATTGATACAAACGATTAATAAGGATAAATTTTATTTTAATTTTTCAGAAGAGCACTGCCGATTGTATGCGTGCGTATTTGTGTGCGTGTGTGTGTAAGTGTACGAAGATGTGATTGAAAATTTTAGATTTGGCTACATCGAGTTTCGTAGTCGGATATATTCGACTAGAGCATTTATACTTGTTTGCTTTAAAAAAAATTTAATTAAGCTCAGCAATTCTAAATTCCGTTTTGCTCTTTAGATCTTTAAATTTTTAAAAAATTCGTGCCATTATAGCTTTTCACAGATATATCAGCCAAACGTAGCAATTGCGAGTTTTATCAAAATTTGATTAAAATCTGATCATTAAATCATATAGCTACCAACGGAACAATCTGTCTACAATCTGTCTACTTACTTACATCTACGTCCACTTACACATACACAAACACATACACAAAGACGCACGCACACAGGCGGCAAAAGCGACAGCGCAAGCGAGGCATTTTAATTGGTGGCTGTGCTTCTTCTTCCCTCTCGCTGCATTACTGAATCTTCTTTCGTGAATAACTTCCGTGTTATTATCCGATCGACTTGAAATTTGGACAGTAGATTAAGAGAGACTAAAGTATTGTACATGTCAAATCTAAAAGCTTTATCTTTAAAATTGTTCCTGTAAAACGTTTTTATTGAATTGCGGGGGAACGGGGGGAGATATCTGAAATTGGAAACAAACTTAATCTGCGTATGCTATACAGGTACCTACATTTCAAATTTGGTGTCTCTAGCTCTTGTAGTTGCTGAGATCGACGCGTTCATACAGAGGGACAGACGGACAGACAGACGGACATGGCCAAATCGAAATCTCTTTTGATACTGATATATATACTTTATAGGGTCGGAGATGTCTCCTTCTGCCTGTTACATACATTTGCACAGATTAGTCTCTCCTGGGAGAGTGGCAACTGGGAAAGTTTGAGTGAAGGAGCTTGTGCTCTCTCCCAAAATCGTTGTGGTAGAAGCATTTGAAACACTTTTCATCCGTGATATAACCAAGCGATTTGATGTTGAATTCAAATTCTTGAAAATTCTTCATAGCATAGGTGAACTACCAGCACAAATTATTCAGATCGTATTAATATAACTTAAAGATATAAGTGCGTACAATTCATGGCTTATGTAAAATACTCTTAGCATAATGAAAAGGTGTTCGACCCTGACACATAAGCTCTGTGGTTCGAATCGCAGCCAAGAATTATGAGTAGTTTTTCAACACCTTGTGTGCTACAGGACAGATTGCAAATATAATATAGAATGTAAATTATTACATAATTTGACTAGTATCAACTGATGCTTGTTAGCTAATGTTGCTTTTTAATTTAAGTCATAAATAAAATGTTCTAAGCCTATAGATGATGCTCTAACCCTAGTCTTTGGACTTTAGTGCATTTCCTCAGAGATAAAAGCTCACATAAATTAAGCCAATTATTTTGCTGCCTGCTATAACCATGCCAACAGCCTGATACCAATAAAGTCGAGATTCAATTTGAGTGCTCGAGCCGGCAACTGTTGCTGCCCCTGGGCAGCATGGATCAGCATGGCCAACACATGACTGCCCATGGCTATCCAGCTGGCCTGGCCCGGCTGGAACTGGGATTGGGACAGGGCCTGTGAATGCTCCGTCATTGCCGCTGGCAGTCCCACGCACATTTTTATAACGCGCGTTGGGCTTGGGCCCTGGGTCTGGCTCTGGCTCTGGCTGTTATTGCATTCATTTGTGAGTCTTTTATTTACATTTTTATTTTTGCTGCATTTCATTAAAAGTCGGCGGCCTGTTGCCCATTACGTATGCCACCTCCGATGCCAAGAAACGAATCGTAGAACCCAAAACAAAGCACCAACAGCATGACAGACCAAAAAGACAGCACCAACAAGCGGACAAGACTCAAGACTCAAGACTCAAGACTCTAAGCTGGCAGGCGGAGGTGAGGGCTCCAGCTCCGTCCATGTATATCCCCAGCTCCAGCACCAGCTCCAGCTTCAGCTCAGGCTCAGTCTCAGGCGATGACGGCATAGATGTTGAAGTCTGTTAATGCTTATCATGACGGCGATGATGAAGCCGACGTCGGCGTTGGCACCGCAACTAATCGAGTGACTTTCTGGCCCTGGTCCAGCCCCCGTGGTTTGGCCTGGAGCCCGGGCTCTCGCATAGTACACATCTTGTGCATTGTTTGTGCTCTTCATTTACAATCGACTGTAAATTGCGGCTCAGCTTGCTCAGCTCGTCTTTGGATGCTCGATGCTGTATGTTGTTAATTATAAATACCCCGTGGAACCGCGTGGATTTCTTGTAATGCAATGAAAATTATTTTATCTTTTTCATTTTGATTAAGATTAGAAATCGATGGTTGCTGCCGCTGCCGCTGCCGCCGAATCATCCTCGAAAGCCCACTCCAACAGTTTGGCCAAGAGACTACCGCATGTTGAAGGCCATTTGTGGTATCAAGTTCACATCAATATTAACTCTGATCACGTGCAATTCTAGAACTTAGTATAGCTGAAAAGGGTCTAGGTCTGTTTTATTTATTTTCATTGGCACGCGTTTTAATGCTGTCATAATTTATTGTTTATATTACCTCATCTTTTACGATTTTCGTTTTTTAATGACTACACACTTTTTCATTAAAGTGGCATTCTTTTACCTAAAGTGTGCTACTGAAAAAAAATGAAGTCTTAATGGCGTCAGACAGTAATAAACAAGCCACTGGACAGTGCTCAAATAGCAGATACCCTATAACAAGGTACAAAAACATGAATTTCAAATATATCAAATGCTTGACAGTCTTCTTCATAGCATTCCCAAAAACTGAATGTATAATGAAAAACCAAATATCAAGGCAATATCTTGAAATTTGTGGCTGTAATGCGATTGAATCGATCTGCGGAAAAGCGGGTAGGGAGATTTATAAATTTATTTATGAATATGGTATGCGATAAAGATATACACACAAACAAATTAGGATAACCTGCCACTTCAAGGTTCGAAGATGTTTCGTTTCCTATCGTTAGCTATTTTCAAATATGTATAAATACTGAAACAGTTTATGCGCAAGCTTATCCCTATACGAATGATATATAAATGATTAATAGTGGAGTAATATTCGGAAAAGGGACAATAAGATTCATGTTTGCCTATTATTATATTACACTGGGTGTACCGCGCTACACTTCGCTGTGGCACATTGTGGTTAGATGAATGAAAAAGTAAGAAATAAACAAAAATAACTTACCATTATTTTCCGTCCCGTGCCTTATGAATTTTTTAAGCACTTAGATCTAAGATCTTAGATCTAACCACTATATCATATAGCTTCCATAGGTATGATCGGTTGATAACTATGTTTTTGTATGAAAAACTTTTTTGTTTATAAAGGTATCCTTACTAAACTCACCCAAACCGAGTCTCTAGACAGTTTGTGCAATCTGACCAAATTTTGTCAAAATCGGAACACTATATCACATAGCTGCTATATGATCGGGTGAAAAATTAGTTTTTGTATGAAAATCTCTTTGTTTATACAAATATTACATCCAAACTAAGTGAGTGTTTTGTTATACTTCAAAAAGTTTCCTTTAAATTGAGTTTTGTATAAAAATCATGTTGCTAGGATATTTAGCTACGGGACGCCGAATATAGCCGTTCTATCTCGTTATATATTAAGAATATTAAAAGTATATATTATGCTACAAAAATGGCGCATAAATTTCAAGAAACTAATTGATTTATATGTATATGTAATCCTATTTGTTGAACAAATCACTAGTTGATTTCGTCACTAATTTATTTGCAAAAAAAGATTGATAGTTGTGAACATATGTGTGTATATAGGTAGGGTAAACATTTATTATCAATATATATATTTTTAAATCTCAAACTAACGATAGATAATGATAGATCATTGCTCAGTTTAATTGTTAAATCTTCAATTTTTTTGCACGAAATAGACTGACTTTTACATTCATTAGCAAAACTTTATGAGAGTTATTAAAATTTTCAAAAAATAATGCATCATTTACAGATTCCGAAAATTAACTACAGACTGTATGCTGAAATACTGCTCGTTAAAAGTACAAAGCTAAGTTAGCTGCGCCTAAGCAATACATGAAATTTTGCCGATTTTATGGTTAATTATCGTGTTTAAGCCGAATTCGTGAAATTGTGTTTCTGCACGCATATTTTCCAAACTATATAAGTGCAGTATATATTTGCACAATCTTTATATAAATAGCAGTAGACAAAACAGTTCAGTACCATTTAAAAGCGGTAAACACAACATATTCGCTTGATTTTTGTTTTGTTGAAAAGGTTGTTTCGAGGGGCAGTCCAGAATGTAATTTTGTTGTCTAAGGTTGGTAAAAAAAAGCCAGTTAAAATAATAGAACTAGGTATATACTATCACTCAGTCGAATAAGTCGATTGCAGGGCGTTCTCTAGTTTACATAAGGTCATTATAGTATCACTTGTATACCATGTATTAGCTTTAGCACAGGTTAGACCTGGGTACAGGGTATTACCTCGTCAAACACTCTCGGCGGGCGCATTCTAATAAGTTTATGTATTTATTTTGCCCGTCAAGGCGCACCCAAAACACACCCGCAGCTGCAGCAATAAAAAGTTTGTTCACAAACATATGCACATAAATATGCAGATATACGAGTATACACTGAAAAAATAGACGGGCATACACATAATACATATGTAAGTACCTGGGAGTAAGCGCGCTGACGAGGTGCCCAGACGCACTGAAAGTCGGATAGACAAAATCGAAAGACGGACAGCGCCCAACAATCCCCTGTAATGGCGACGGCAGGAAAGCACAGACAGGCATCTAGCATGCTGAAGGACGGTCATATCACGGGGAGGGGGAGCCCAAGTACGAGCCTGGCCAAATAAAAGTTGATTACGAGTCTGGCTGACTGGCGGACTGCCTGCATGCCTGGCCTGCCTGCCTGGCTGCCTGGCTGCCTGGCTGCCTGCCTGCCAGGCATAGCTGGCTAGCTAGCTGGCTGGCTGGTCCATTGTCGTGAAGCAGATTAGTTTGCCATCGGGTTCAACTTTATTTGCAACACAAATTTTCATTCTAGTTGAATGCAACCACAGCCAGTTGCAGCCGCCGCCACAGCCGAGCAAGGCAGCAACCCAAATCCAACAACAACAAAAAGACAAAATGTTGCACGGCTCACGAAGCTGCGCTGCATTTGCCGCATGCAGTGGCGACCGCGAAGTCAGCCTCAAAATTGAACAACGCCCAAAATCTTGTTTTCCTCAGAGTGAACTCACGACTTTTTTTTGGCGCGGCCGCCTCACAGACCAGACTGAAACCATGAACAACAAGGAAGGACATTAATCGTATCTTGGAACGGGAATGCGATCGGGTCGAAGTTTATATACCCTTCACTATGTGTAAGGTTGCGACAAGCGTTCGACCTTATTTTACTAAGTATTTACTGTATGTAAAAATGTTTAGTTAAATTAAATATTCTTTCGACTCTACTAAATTTGCATTAGCGAATCTAGATCTGGGAACAGAACTCAGGAAATAGTGGGTCTTAGCCTATTTTAACATATCTTTTATCAAATCCGCCATTCTCGAAATATTTTTATCTATTCCTGTTATATCTGAAATATGTATTCAACCTCTTATGTCATTGAGGAGAGTTTTTGTCACAATGTTTAAAATACTACATTTGACTTTCCTTAATAAGTATTAGGGATTAAGAAAAGTCCATCGAACTTGTGTTTTCGTTCATCCAAAAACCTGAAACGGAGTTCCCAACCTGGAATATATAAATATATTAATCTACAATATACATATTAGTCTTTACTACAAATTTATTTATTTTTATTTGTATGATCTAGAAAATAAAGATCAAAGATAATTCCTTTTTAAAATTTTTTATTTTTAGGGTAAACATCATGAATAATTATTAAAAAATAATTTTTACAGTAAAAACTATAAGTTGTATTATTTTTGATAAATATTTTTAAAAAATCATGATATCGGATAAAAGTATTTATTTTTTCATTATTAATCGTTGAACATAATTGAAAACGTTGAACCGCAAGCATACAAATTATGTGTAACTTTTATTACTATTTATTATTTATAAAGAGTGTTTCTTAAGGCAATAGTTTCTTCCTCGAAGTTCTAAAAACAAATTTTAAAAACAAAAATTTTAAATAAACTTTTTTTACGTGTAGTATTCAGAAATCTAAATAAATACCAAACATAGTGTCTGTACCTGTTAATATCCCTAGAAAGCCCAATTATTTTAACGGGTCGACATAGTTAGTATTAACAACTCGGTTATAAATGCTAGTCGAGAATATACTACGTACATTTAGATTATTTCGGAAGGAATAAATAATCAAACTCTTTACACATTTTAAGGCACCAGATAACGAGATAAGAACAGATTTTACTGTTTATTATATTTAAATTACGAGCAGATTACGATATATTTACTTATAAAGAAGAAACTTCATATCAGTAGAACTAATTTTAAACATTTTCAGTCCTAAATTGACACAGATAAAAATTGTCTGATTTTAAACTATTTATTTGGCTTTAAACAGATAATTATCAGAACAAATCTACTTAAAAGGGAATAACAATTAGTTTAATATGCAGGGATAATTATCGTAATACCGAAGACAGCTGTCTGTAGAGGGTATTATAATTTTGTTACGTCCCGTGTATTGAATTGAAGATACTCCATAAGATTTATATATTCGTGATTCAGCAGTAGTTGCTGCAGACAGTACATATGTGGGAGCGGCAGAACCGGAACTCTAATAATATAGGTATAGAAACAATCGGTTGAAAACTGAGTTGTTGTATGAGAAGGGTATATAAGTTCGGCACAAAATGATAACTTTCCTTTGTTGGTTTTATTAAAAATGATGAAGCTGTAAAGCACACGTTTTCAATAGCGACCCTCTACATACGTTCAGGCAGACTTATGCAAAACGGCTGAGAAGTCATACTTAGGTAAATACTTCATATATCATTTGGCTCTGCTTTTGCTAATGAATTCACGATGTCAATCAAAGCTTTGGGAAAATACAATTTAAGGATTGACCGAAATCTTGGAGCGCCTAGGCCGTCTGGCGTCGGGCCAAGCACACAGCACACAGACAGCAGCAGATCGGAGTATGGGTATTACTAGCCGAGCTGAATCGACTAGCCAGCAGTCTGGCTGTCGGATCCTACTCGTGCTCGTATGTGTGTTAAGAGAAATTTAACCAAATGGCACAAATATTGTGTGCTACAATTGTTGCGCAATAATGGCGCGGTCTTAAAACCAGTGAACGCGAAAAAGCTGTAGACAGGGACTGGGAACTGGGAATGAGATGGAGACTGAGACTGAGACTTAGACCGAGACTGAGACTGAGACTGAGACTGAGACTGAAACTGGCGCTTTACTTACAAATGCACACTCACAGTCGCACTCATACACTCGTGTGTATGTAAGACTGGAGCCTGTCTAAGCCAAATGCGGGCAAAACATAATATTGCAACATACTTGGCCGTAAATTCAAACGACGCGACTCAGCGCCAAATGCGAGGGTGCGAGGGTGGCCAGATCTGGCTCGGATCGCCTCGCCTTGCCTTGCATTGCCTTGCATTGCCTGGCCTGGCCTGGCCTCAGCTCGACTCTATCCAAATCGACTGACATAACTGGTCATTCGCTTGTGGGGCTGCCTCAGCTTCAGCTAAGGACACGACGGTGCAGCTGCACAAACTGGAAATTCGCTAAATGCAACTAGCATACGGGCCAGACAGTTGGTCCGACGGACGAAACCGGATTGGCAATAAGTAAGTTCGAGTTCGAAGTTTGAACAGCATCCAGGCAAGTCTCAAATGCAGATGCAGCAAATAGAGTTGGCCATATTCCAACCGCTCGAGTTGAGGGCCAATCATCGAAATTATCCCAGCCAAAATTTGATCCCCAGATGGTTTGACTTTGATTTCTATGCTATGTGACGACAACTCCTGCTTTTATCAGTAAAGGCCTGTTCACACTATCTCACATTTGCGTGCAATCAATATTCCTTCTGACATGTGATCGCGTAACATTTTCTATTGACAGGCAATGTGATGCGACATTTTTCGAGGTAGCTCCATGTCAGACTTGCATGTGATGCAAAACTTATCCTATGAACTCAGTCAGTGGCTTTAAAAGTGTTCTCAATGCAACTCCTTAGCCGCTGCTAGCGCAAAAACATATGACAAATTTATTGCGCTATATATTGAACGCAAAGTAATATTTTCAAGCAATATTTGAATTCTGACAGCTATGCGAGAATCTTGTTAACAAAAATTTATACGTTAATATTAATATTAATATAAATCAAGCGCCATCGCATTAATAGTCGGTAGAACACACAAGACCCTGGACTTCCCAAGTTACGCAATATTCCTTGACATTTCCGAATAATTAACATAAAAACTAAATACTCATAGAACCTCTGACCGTTGCGACGGCCTGTTCTGTATTCTAACTGTACAATAGGCCTCGCATAAATTTCAGTGTAACGGTCTACAAGTCATTTCATTACCATCCCCAATGCCGTTTTATGTCATTTGTCTTATAGGCATGTCACCGTGGAGAGGAACATTGTTGTTACTATTTCTAATTTGTACGTACTTGGACTTTTTACTAGCTCGGGTCACGAAAACAAACAAGTCGAAGTGCTTCAGTCGAGAGTGCATGACTACCAGATACCCTATATCCAACTTATACTTATGTGTACTGCCCAACTGTTGATCGTTAAGGTGCGGTCACACGCTATGGCATTTTGCCACATATGGGGCAGTCGGCAGTTACCATAGCGTGTAAGTACGATATGGCAGGCTGCCACATAGATTTTGTGAATGAGATATTTACTCCCACGATATAGCAAATCAAAGATTTCTATGGTAGAAACGTGCCATATAAGTTTATATGTAAAATATTTAACATATATTCTTACTTTTGCCATATAAAATTGTTCACGGTTGATTTCGATAACGATATTACATATATGTGGCAGAATGCCATATCGTGTGGTGATTACTATCGACTATTTTTCTTGTCAGTATCGATAGTTATTAGTCGACCTGTTTACTCCCTGTACCCATAAAATGGGTAAAAGGGGGTATTGGATTTGTGCAAAAGTATGTAACAGGCAGAAGGAGACATCTCCGACCCTATAAAGTATATATATTCTTGATCAGTATCAAAAGAGATTTCGATTTGGCCATGTCCGTCTGTCTGTCCGTCTGTCCGTCTGTCCGTCTGTCTGTCCGTATGTATGAACGCAAGGATCTCAGCAACTATAAGAGCTAGAGACACCAAATTTGGAATGTAGGTTCGTGTATAGCGGGAGCAGGTCAAGTTTATTTTAGATTTGAGATATCTCCCCCCGTTCCCTCGCTATTCGATAAAAACCGTTTTACAGTTACAATTTTCAAGATATAGCTTTAAGATTTGGCATGTCCAATACTTTAGTCCCTCTTAATCTACTGTCCAAATTTCAAGTCGATCGGATAATAAACACCTAAGTTATTCACGAAAGAAGATTCAGTGCTGCAGCAAGGGGAAGAAGAAGCACAGTCACAACTTAAAATGCCTGGCTTGCGCTGTGGCTCGTGCGTGTGCGTATCTGTGTATGTATGTGTAAGTTAACGAAGATGCGATCGGAAATATTTGACCTGGGTACAGGGAGTTTCGTAGTCGGGTATACTCGACTATAGCATTCTTACTTGTTTTTAATTACAATCACTTATTTATGCATTGTTCTACAGTTTTTCATATATTTTATTAATAACACAATCAACAATTGATTTTTGGTATAAGATTGTTCTATATTTGTGGGAATTTTATAATTATTGCTTAGTATTGCAGTAAGAGTGCTCTCATATAATGTGCTCGAGTACGGAATACGCTGAATACATATGTATATATGTAAAAGTATTTCTACACTCATCCAGCACTGCCTTACTTACTAGTGTGTAGAGTATTAACCTCTTTTACCTATTTTAAGTGATTACAGGGTATACAAAAAAATATAAAAATACAAAAAATATCGATTTAAACAGATTTGAAGGGATGGTATCGAAGAAAACGAATATCGACTATCAAAACGATCGAGTTAAGCCACTACCGATAGTTTTTCAGTAGTCTATGTATATATCTGAAACTTATAGAAGATTTTGCCTGATTGACAGACATGGCTACAACTGCTTTTTAATGCTAATAAAAATATAAATACATATATACTTTACGGCACTTATCCTAAACAGACCACTTTTTACAAACATTTTATTCGCTCATTTAGGATATATTGTATATATACATATATTGTACTTATGTATATGTATATGAAAACCATGAAAACCTTTTCGGGGTCTTAGACTTAGGCAACTTCATTTTGTACACACATACATTTATACAAGTTTTTCTTGGCCCGGTCTGAAAAAAATGTTTAAATGGTTGGAGCGTGTTCCACATACAATTCCACTTGCGCTACGTTTGTTGACATACCAGCACGCCCCGCACCCCACACCCCCCTCGAGAAGACACCGGTGCAAAAACTAGATCAACAGAAGCCACAACAAAATACTTACACACACAAACCTACACAAGAAATTCTCTCTGAAATGCGTCTAAAGTACCGCTCGTAATTGTCGCACATGATTCGACGTCAAGAAATTATTGCGCGTTTAGGCAGACAAAGACGTGACCACTTAATGTTCTGTGCCGGTTAAGTTGGGGCCTCACAGCAAATGGGTCTGGTTTTATGTATGCGTTTTTATGCCAAACTGATGCTTGATCAATCAGCAATGTTCCATAAAGGTATTAACAAAAGGTGTTTTGTCTAGCTACCCTTATAATGAAACGGCCATTAGTTGCTTTCAATCAATCTCAGTTCTCCTGTACTAAGCTAAAGTTCATCTTTAGTAATTCGTAGAATCTATGTCGTTAAGGTTTTAAAGCAGAGTTAGTCGAAATTATAAGAAAACCTAAATGGACAGCATTTGCTGTGATAAACTGTGGTTAATTGAAACCTTTCGCGTATGTTTCTGGGAAATGTTAATTTCCGTGATGTTTATAATATTTGTTAAGCTTGCTTGATTACTGGTAGTTAGTTTATTCACTGTAGTCTCTGTAGTCCTCACAAGACTGATTATAAATAGATTATGATCTTAAAAATAAGAGCAATGTGTAGTAAGCATTTCACTGTTAATACGCAAAGTATTAAAATTGAAATTTGTTGAACATTCTGGAGAGCATATTTCATCTGGGAGAGAAGATCTTGAATGAAATTGTACTATCTATATATTTTTTCTTTTTTATGATAATAATATTTATTTGAATTTAAATTTGCCTTTTGCTATCTTTACATTTTGACAGTTTGATCAAATCAAGGTCGATCTCGACACTTCATAAATTAACGATATACACCAACATGTGTACCAAGTTTGGTTGCTCTAGCTCAAAGATAAAGGCAGAAAAATTGCGTTCATACGGACAGACGGAGAGACGGACATTTCGCAAACCCAATATACTATTTTCCCTTCGGGAACATAGTATAAAAATATACAAACATTAGTTTACATTATAACAAGCAAAAAAGAAAAAAAATAATAGGGAAATTATATTTACAAGTATTTGCATTATTCAAAATATTCAAATGGGTAGATCACCGGGAAAGGACTATCTATACTGTATTTGTTAAAGTAAATACTTAAAATAAGTATAAGTAAATAATAACATAATTAAATGCACTTAAATCAAATAATAAGTAAGAATGATCTGGCCAAATGTTCCTTGATCTTCATTACTGTCAACTAATTATAGTGTATTATCGGATCGTTTTGGAATTTTTAAAATACACTTGTATCAGATCTCAAGGGTTTAATCAACATCGGAGCCGAGTCTGTCCGTCGTCTGTCTGCTTGCTCTTACAGACATGTGAAAAGATGTGTTAGGGCTATAATGACCTGGATACGGGGTAACTGCTACTCAAGAAAGTTCAGTTTAGCCCCAAACTTTCAATTTATGCTTAAAGTTGACCCATAAAGCATACAACGAGATCTTGGCATCCATTTGATGAACTATCACAGAAATCTCATAGTATGTTGTTGCATACTAAATCCAGATCTTGCAAAAACTTGTTACATACTTGCAGCCAAAATGACGGCTAGCTAGCCAGATGATATTATTCTGTATATAAGTGCATATGCGGCAGAATTCTCGACTTGACCCAATTATTTGAAAACAGTTTAAGCGCCATTGCTGAAACCGGGACGTGAGACTTTAAAGTACTCACTCGTATATCAAGTTGAGTGCGAAGTACTTAGTTAAAGCTTCAGGCTCGAAACGAAGTACAATTTGACTTTCTATTATCACGCGCCTGTTCAAAAGAAAATACTCGACCATTACAGCAAAAAGTCATCAGGAAATTATAAATTTAAGCTTCATAAAATTAGTCGCACATTGAAATACTATTGCGGTGAACAAAATATCACCTGAGAGGCATTGAAACTACATGTGTGTGTGTGTGTGTGTGTGTGTGTGTGTGTGATGTATGTGTATGCATGTGCTTATTTGTAGTAGACCGCATATATTATTGTGGCAGACCCGGCTTACGAAACTCCGAAAAGTTATGTCGAACCTTGTCCAAATCGATTTGTCTTAGTGACCATGTCTCTTTATCCATGGCTCCGCTGCCGCTGCACAGTGGGACCATCAGGCATTCGTTTTAGAAACAATAACAATAATAATAATGAACTAATACACTACTCTTAAACATTTCGAATTTCAAGTTTGAAACAGCTTTATAATAAGTTGTCAAATATGGAAAGAAAATAAAAAATCTTATCAAAATAAATGATATTACCTTTTATTCAGCATTGAAAGAGCAGGCATATAGTATAAAATGCTTTAAGTTAAATAAACATTTACTCAATCAATTAAAAGTGTACATTTGATAATTAAAAGTGCATATTTAATAAGCCATAATGGAAAATCGACAACAATTTATGGTTAATCCTGCATCATTACCTCACAAATTTCGATTTTTGATTTATGACGGTCTTCTAGTAAATGAGTTACATATATGAATATATACACATATTCTTGATCAGCTTTCAAAGTTACAATAAATATAAAAGTGAGATTACTGCAGAAGCTATATACTTGGTAATATGCCATAGCCTAGTACTAGAGTCCTAGGTCCTGACACTTAAAGTTGCGAGCTCGAACCCCATTCATGACTTATAAATCATAATTTATATTAGTATTCCATATATGTACATATGTATATCCTGTATAGATTGCATTCAAAACAAAAAATAAGATATACTTTTTTTAAAGTTTATTTATTTACTTAAAAACTAATCATATACTTAAAACTATAAGACAAGTGTGTATCAGCAATGGCTGCCAGAGCCTTCAGCAGGTGTTTTACGTTACTTTATACTTTTATACTAATATACTTTTATGTTCAAATTTTGTAAAAATGTAAACTTTCTAAACCATACCTGTCATACTATGTATAAAACCTAACTTCTTCATTTTTTCCCACTGTGCGCATCTGACGTCAATACTGCAGCGTTTTAGTGGGAACAAATTAAAAATCACAGATCTGCTAATTACGAACATTTATCTTCTGGCCCGACTACCTAAGGTAGTTCAGCGACTTAGGTAGTATTAAAATGCTATTCTCCTTCTCTTGGCTAAATGCTGTTTGGCTGCTTAGTTACGTCTTTAAAAATGAAAGTGCAACGCGCCAGCTATTAAATATGGAATACAGCTCAATTTCGAAGCGGAGCAGAGCACAGCATGAAAATGAAAATGAAATTACAAAATGCAGTGTTGATGCAGCGGAAAGTAACTGAAAAACTAACGCAGCTCGCTGGGGTCTTGTGGTTAAAGCGGTGACCAATACGATTTGAGCTACCAACTCCAGCTGCAGCAGCCAACAACAACAAGTTTTCATATTTGTCTTAGCTTAGGTAACACAATTATGAAGTGGGGCGATGATTCGGCTCAGTTTAAGACTAGCCCACATGGTACGGCGCATTGCTCAACTATTTAATTAAGTTTAATTTTTGGGTTTGGCCATAAACAAATGGCACAGCTGATGCGGACAGCTACTACATTTAAAAAACTACACTTTTTCACTTTCTCATCCAGATGCATTTTTTTCTTGGATTTCTATCGAAAATAACATCCTCCATACTTTTTACATGTAGTCATCAAAAGTACAAAAGATTATTTTTTCATTTTTTAATCGATTTTTAGAAACTCATGTGTAGAAACTCAATGTTGTGCACTGTGCTACCTAAAAACGTATTTGATGTAATTTAATATATCTTGAAGTAAGTTGTTAGCCAGCTATCGAAGTTTTATTTAAACATTATAGTATTTTATTTTGAGAGTTTAGCCGGCTCGAGGTCCATTACCTTAATACATTTTACACCCTGTACATAAGTTGGGTAAAAGAGGGTGCTAAAATTGTACAAATACGGGTAAAGTTCAGAAGCCGATTTGCTCTAGCCTTTTCAGTTTGTCTATGAACGCATAGATCTCACTATGATAACTAGAATTTAAAAAAAAGAAGATTTAAAACGATAAAATGTAAAGATATGGTACTGAGCTTAAGCACCTTTAATTCTGGGATTGCTTTCAAAATGTAATTTTTTTATTTAGATCGAATATTAAACACCGTAGGTATTCAATAAAGTATTTCCAAACATTAAAATATTTCCATACCAACTCTGGAAATGCTCTGCTTGCTTGCACTGCCGCTGAACTACTTGATGCGTATGTGTTCCCCACCTGACCTGTCTCGAATTGGGACATCGTCGACTAGATTTGTTTAGGTTACACTATTCGATAACATGTACTCAAGAAGTTGGATGAAAATAAATCGCAGATGGTAAACAATTTGTATTCTTTAATCTTATGCAGGCTTTGAATAAAAGATAATAACATTCTAATAGTAAAACAGGATTTCACAACAGCTTATACCGGTTATTTCTAATCTTAGATTATGTACTCGTATTATGTTACACAATTAATAAATATGTAATTGTGCGCTTTGCCATTTGTTGTACTGTAAATTATAAGGTCAAAAACATATAATTCGCCTCGGACCACTGCAATTAGTTAAAAGTGGCTTAGGCTAGTTACACAAATACGTGCCGTTTTAACATAATATCTTCCCCGTCTTTAATTATAGCAATGGCTTCCAGCAGTAGCAACAATTTCCGCAGACAAAGTCACAACCTAACACATGTGCCGCAATGCCGCCTGAGAACCGCCGCGAGGAACACGACTTCAGAAGGAAGCCAGCGGAGGCAGAAAGAATGCTACTATTATCAACCACCTACCTCCCAGCTTCACCAGCAGCAGCAGCAGCAGCAGCAGCAGACGTACCAGCAGCGTCAGTGTTGGCCAAGTTTGCAGTTTGGCTTATGGCTGAGCGCAATGACCGCCTATCGATTGCTGACAATCAGCCTCCTAATTGGAATTCTGTGTCTACATCACGTTCACGGAGTGGATCCCAAATTCGACCCCTCCACGCGCATGAGACTGGTGCTGGTACCGGCCGACGCACAGGTCGGCTCTGTAATCTACAGATTGCGTGCAACTGACGAGGAGTTCGACTATCCACTGACCTTTGAGTTTATGGGCGATGCATCGTCGTCCACCGTCAAGGTGGAATCGCTTCCATGCACCAAGTACAATTCGGTCTGCCAGGCGAATGTTATATTGCAGCGTCGCCTGGAGCCGGGACGCTACTACGACTTCCAAGTCTCGGTGAAGGACACAAATGGTGGCATGGCCACGCAATTGTGTTCAATTACGGCCACCAATTTCAGCACACCCCATGACCTCATATTTCCACACAAGCCGGGCATCATCATGATACCAGAGGTAAATACTACAGCTCTTAATAAATCATGGCACTCAAAACATCTTAAATAATATTTCAAAAAAACTAAAAAAAAACCATTTGGCGAACCCAAGCATCTCGTATGATCTTATCTGAATGCATTCAAAATTTAAGAAAGCTAGTTTTTGGGATATTAATGAGCATTTACTAATCTACATTTACTGATCCTTACTTAGTCAAGGTCATTATGAAAAGCACAAGCCTTTAAAATATTAGCTTAAGAAATAACAAATATGTTTATGTGTAATTTTATTTCATCAAAAAAATAGGCAGGTATATATTGGGAGATATTTGTTAAATAACCTTTTTAAGCCCTTGTGCCCCTTCAAATGTTTCGATAGTGTTGGCTTAAACTTTAGATATAATTAATTACTACATCCAAGATATTTGTAAACATCGTATAAGATATTTTAGAGCGCCATGTAAATGACGGTGTGGATGCACAAATGACTGTGTTTCTTAAACCCTAGCAGAAGGTATTATAATTTTGTCTCGAAATGTGTACTGCACTGAAGATAACGTTTCCGAGCCAACAAAGTATATACATATATTCTGAATTAGCATCAATAGCCGAGTCGATATAGCGATGTCCGTCTCTTTCGATGCAATCTAGTCTCTCAGCTTTAGAGCCATTGTAATGAAACTGGGCACAGATCCTAATTTTTGCTGCAGGCAGTAAATATGTCGGAACCGACCGGATCAGACCACTTTAACATATAGCTACCATAGAATTGATCGGTCGAAAACTATGCTCTTATATGAAAAACTTTTTTGCTTATAAAGACGAAACTCACTTAACTTAATCTCTGGAGAGTTTATACAATCTGATCAAATTTGGTCAAAATCGAACCACTATACCATAAAGCTTCCATAGGAGCAATCGGGTGAAAAATTAGTTTATGTGTTAAAATCTGTTTGTTTATAAGTACGAATATTACATTCAAACTCCACAATTCATATAGTTTCTTATAATTTTATCAAAATCGAACCACAGACCTCCCATAGGAACAATCAGACGAAAATTGAGTTTTGTATAAAAAACATTGCTGCTAGGGTATAAAGAGTCGGGCCGCCGAAGATAGCCATTTTTTATTGTTGTAAGGCTGCAAAAAATTGAATGACATTCCATTGACTCATAAACTTTTTGGCCAATACATTACGGCTTGACCCTAACAATACGAAAAAACATATCCTCGATAGCTGCTCGAGAAAAAAACCATCGATACTATTGATGGTACCATCGGAAGTTTTGAAGTTCAAGTTCTTATATCAAACTATTTGCATATATTTTTCAAATGTTTTATATTTCCTCCTGCTGATAATCGATACAAGTATTTACTAAGGCCATTTATTATCTGAATATTCTAAGCGCCGATTACAACAATAACATCGATTATTGTCATCTCTTTGATCATAATAAACCGATAATTGTTAACGTTAATTTAACCATCAAATGGGGTGTGGATGAATTGTATCCATTTGACAGTGCCTTAGAGCCAAAAATATGGCCTGATCAAAAATTTTTCTGTGTTTTCTTTGAAAGACCGACACTTAACATCCTTATCACTTATGTACTAAAAATACTCAGCATAAAAATTAATTCTTACAACGTTTTATTGCTTACTTTTTAAGGATGCAAAGCGAGGCACAGAACTCGATTATTTAATTGCCCGAAAGAATCCACTTTTTCAAAAACCAGTCTACCTCGAGTTATGGGTAAGTACTTAATATTACCACCATACTGGAAACAAATTGTTATTTCTTTTCACCATTTAGGGTTCGCCTTTATTTGCTATAAGACAAAAAATAATATCAGCTGAGACAACGGAAGGTACAGTCTTCCTTCTAGGACCCTTGGATTTTGAGAAACAAGCCATGTACCACCTAACAATTCTGGCTAATGTACGTGTGCAAGAGTAGTTTGGATATTTAAATTATATTTATAATGCCAAATTGTTATTCAACCTTAGGATGCTTATGCCGAGCCTGGACAGGATGGCCGAAATATTGCAGGGATGGAAATTGTTGTTATTGTGCAAGATGTACAGGATCAGCCACCTGTATTTACTCTGGCACCACCCGTTACAAAGCTACCACCCGGTATTCTGCCTGGCGACAAGGTGATTTGTGTAGTTAACAAACAAATTAAATAATACTTAAGTATATTATTGATATTCAAAGATATTGCAAGTGCATGCTGAAGATGGTGATAAGGGAAACCCGCGGGAAGTACGATATGGTTTAGTTTCTGAAAACAACCCTTTTACGTCTTTTTTTGATATTAACGATACGAGCGGTAAGTTCACTATCCAATGCCTAATTATAAAGTATTACTAGTGTTTACAATCAATAAATAAAATGAATCCCAATTTAACAAAAAAGAAAGAAAAGCTATCTTGGGAGTGCCGAACACTTAATACCCTTGCAGACGTGATAGGTTTACGATATGGTAATCTAATCTTTGACAGCCAATAACCATCTCAAGTTTTTAAACAACATTGCACTTTACCACCTTTTGGTTGAAATTGCAAATACAAAATAAATTGGGTACGATTTTCGACTTTAAAATCTTGGAGTGGCTCCTACAACACAAACGTTATATTACCCGTTTTACACGTTTTTATGGTTACAGGGTATCAAAACAAAACAAGCAGAACGTCAAGGAGATATTAACATAACTACCAGCAAAAGAACAGCCTTAACAGCAATCGAACGGGCCAGCTCCAATCCGGTCCGTCGTTAGACTCGTTAGATAGCAAAACTCATCTCCAACGATACGAGTACGTTGGCCGTGTCCACGTTCTGGAACCGCAATTTGGCTCTAGGCTCTCAGTCAACGACTCTGCCCTTCGCTGCCCGTTGCCAGAGTCGGGCAATGATTGGGCCTGAGCTTCCTTGTTTCGTGCTCGTCTGGTTCACTGCCAGTTTGATGGCAATGACTCTGGCCGCGGACTGCAGATTGCAGACTGAATGAAGGCTCTATAGGATGCTGTCTGGCCGTCTTGCAGAGTTGCCTGCCTCTTCTTCGCCCTCCCTCTGGTTGAAGACGAGGCCGCGAAAAACTTCGTGCCTGGGCCCAACTGTTGCATCTGTGTGTGTTGCATGTGTGTTGGGGCATATTTGTAAGCCAACTTTTGAGGCTGTCTTCTTTTTTTATTTTTTTACGAAATGCGGCAGCATTCTCCGTGCGCCCAAACGAATCGTATATCGTTACCAGGAGATATTGGGATTACAGGCTGGTTAAGGCAACGTACTCGCCTGGCCGAATCAAAATTGGCAAAACATTTGATTAGACGTCAGTGACCAAAAAAAAAAAAAGCAACTGAACTATGTGCATACCAATGCTGACCCATTACAGCTTGTGCAGTTCTTAGCTGCTTATATTTATATGAATACCTGGATATCCAGTACTTCAAGCTGTCAATAACATTAACATGATACAGGAGAGGAAAAAAACTGAGGCATAAAGAAAATGCAACAAAAAGCATTAAATGTTCCCAAGACTTCTGATTACTTTCTGTTTCCTTTGTCTCTAGCCAAGCAAAAACTAAAACGAGAACATTATCGTACATAGATTCCCAGTCTATATGTATGGGAGCGATCTGGTTTTGCTTGCTCCTTAACTAATGCAAAACCTTTTCCCATGGCTGCCAGGTTTTTGTTTTTACCGGCACTTGTAATTATGGTTATTATCGAGGGCTTGTCAGGTAAACAAAAAACAGAAACAGTAGTCTAATTTCCTCTGGAAAGATTTATCTCAAGTATCAAGATATTGCTTTGATATACTCAAAGTAAGAAGAACAATGAATATAAGTATGCATAGAACATTTGTCATACACATTTTCATATTCATTCATTCATATTTATTTATAGTCATTATAATAAGAACTTTGACTTGCAAAGAATTTTCACTCTGGCATCTTAAGGAACTTAAAATAAATAGAATATTCTCCATGGAATACATATCTCTTTCAACACATCAGGCACAACATTTAAGGAGTCCTTTATATACCTTAATTGATCTTTAATTATGTTATCTTAATCTTTAATGTTTGCGAATGCTTAACACACTTGATTCAAATCAATTTAATTTTTGTTTAGCAAATTGTTATTCCCATTTTAATTTGAAAAACATTATTGCCTTTGTTCCAGGTGAAATTTTCTTAATGCGACCCCTCGAAGATATTGCGGCCATCACGCATGTGGGCGATCCCGTCTTGCTCACCGTAATTGCGGAAGAAGTTAAAGTTGGTCGTGACGAACCTCCAGCAATGGCCTCCACGGTGCAATTGGCTTTCTTTCTGCCGGATCGTACCAATTCACCGCCTTATTTCGAGAACGATCAGTAAGTAGGCAAGGTTTAAAGCAGGGAGAAGATCAAACCAAAATGAAGCATGGAAAAGTTATCTAATCGAAAGTGCTCGGCTCGGAAATACCCTGTCTTAAATAACAATCTTTAGATTTTGAAATGTTTAGTTTTTCAGTACAAATTTTACTTTTGCTTTGAAAATAAAACTTATTTCTTAAGTTTTGTTTTTCAATTACAAAAAAGTTTCAAATATTTTTTAGTTTTTTTTTAACAAAGATTTTGTACTCAAAAACATTCCATGAAAATCGGTTTTTTTTTCAAGTTCATATTTTAAAACTGTTTAATGCATGGCATTGCTCTGCATTAGCTGTAGCATTCTTCTTAATGAAGAATAAAAGTACTCAATAGTGTCAAAGCTTACGTACATCTTTATTATAACCTGTTTATAAAACCCTTTTATAAAGTGCAGGGTATTCAACTACAAAACCTGCTCAACTATTATTGTGCAGCTCGGTTTGTGCCCTGCCACTGAATTGCAATTTGGCAAACTCACATTTCCAATTTACCAAAGATGACTATTTTAAGTCGCAAAAAAAACAATGAGAAAGAACATTTCTAACCACATCCATTACCATAAACTCCAAACAGTGCACAATGACGTCGATGAGATTACAACAACATTGAAAAAAAAACAACGTCTATATATTTTTAAGCCAACTAACTTTTGAGCAGAGTTCGTTCCAGCAAAATTCCCGCCAGTCTTGAAATACCTTTACAGTTTAATAGCCCAAGCTCATCGTGTGCATTGGCTTCAGCATTTACATAGTTCTTTCCTTCATGCTAATATCTCGCTCACGATTTGTTTCTCCTTCCTGTCTTCATGTAGCTACATCTCCAGGGTGGACGAAAATGCCCCCCAAGGTACAGCGTTGACGTTCGTCGATCCATATGTGCCGCGTGTGTATGACGATGATACCGGCAAAAATGGCGTCTTCTCTCTAACATTGCTTAACAATAATGGAACGTTTGAGATTACACCCAATGTCGGCGAACGTAGCGCCTCATTTCTCATACGGGTGCGGGACAACTCTTGGCTGGACTACGAACAACGGCACTCGGTAGAGTTCAAGATACTCGCACAGGAGCTGGGTCCGGCCACTAATCTGTCGGCCCTCGTCAAGGTGACCGTATATATCAATGATGTTAATGACAATACGCCGGTATTTGATCAGCCGACCTATACGGTAGAGCTGCCCGAGAACATGACTGTGGGCACAAAGGTTGCACAGGTTCATGCAACCGATTTGGATTCGGGCTTGGGTGGCAAGGTGCGCTACACTGCCATTTTGGGTTACCTAAACACCTCCCTCAATCTGGATGCGGAAAATGGCTTGATCACCGTATCGACGAATAGCCACGGCTTTGATCGCGAAGTCATGCCGGAGTACCACTTGTACGTGGAGGCTCGCGACATGGATGGTAATGGCAACCGTGCACAGGTACCGCTCATTATAAAGGTCATCGATGTAAACGATGAGGCGCCCATCTTTGATAAGGATATATACGAGTTTATACTCGCCACCGATTTGAAGGGTTTTACAAGCAGCGCTTTCATACATGCCACCGACAAGGACGCCACAGCGCCCAACAACGAAGTGCTCTACGAGTTAATCAATGGAAACTACGAGAATAATTTTGTACTGGATAAGGTGACGGGCGAGTTAACCGTCCGGGATATGATCCATCTTCGTTCCAAAAAGCATGTCAGCGAAAGAACACGCCGCGCTGCTCCCTCGATGCCCAACTTCGACGATGAACGTGATCTATTCATTCTGACCGCTCGGGCCTACGATCTGGGTGTGCCGGTTCGCTTCTCGACCACAACCATACGGATCTATCCACCGGAGAGTCGCAAGCGCACCGTGACATTTGTGGTGCCAGGTCACAATCCGGACAAGCAAAAGACTGAGGAAACGCTATCGGCCATAACGGGTGGTAAGGTGTTGATTCACGATATACGGCCGCTAAAACCGGAAGAGCCCGGTGCCAAGGACATACCCAATGGCAATCCCAACATCAAAGAGCGCAGCGTGGTCACCGCGACTGTCCTATATGACAGCGCGTCGGTGGTTGACATCTCCCAGATACAACAGCGACTGTCACAGCATAACAACTCCTATGCGATCATGCCACAGGATACCGCAGATACAGACGTAAGTTATATAAATTGGTCAGCAAACAAGTCATTTCTAGTGTTCGTTAATAGAATCTCACACCCTTGCAGACGCAGTATAAGGCTGAAAATAAAGTATTGTTTTGGCTGCTAATACTACTGGCCACCCTGGTTGCTCTGACGATCCTGATCCTGTTGCTTTGCTGTATATGCTCGTGGTGTCCTCTGTATGGTGCAGCCACGTAAGTCACTTGAGCACAATCAGTAATAGACCCAATAATGTGATATAAAACTATCCTATACTTTCATCCCTTGCTTCTTGACTCAGTAACTTAGTCTCGGTATGTGATACAACACTGGGAAAAATACCATTTAAAGCTATACGAAAAATGCCAAGTAATTGTAAATAATAACCACACAAAATGGTTGCAGATCCAAGACAATTACAATTTTTTTAAGAGTCTTCAGTGTTTTCCCATGAATGCCTTATACATTATTTAAAAAAAAACGTCCTTATTTCTATATAATTTAAGATATCACAATCATAACGAATCTAATAAAGACTAATGAAATCAGAGTATGGGTGAGGAAAACGATGAATAGTACATTATATTTGCCTGTAATATTCCAGGACAGGTTATTAATTCAGACATAACAATAAACCAACGACATATTGGCATATCCTTCAACCCATATAACTGAAATATATTTATTCCACTAACTGCACTTAATCATACAAGGACGATACAGATATGTTTTGTACGATGTACAGACTTTCATACTTTAAAGAAATATGTATATGTTTTAGGATCGTACCAAAGACTAAGTACAGAGTTCAAGGGAATGAGAATAAAAATATACCGCTTTGAAGTTCATATAATTAATATTCACCGTACCATTCATCTCATCTCTAATTGTTTATTTTTCTCTTGTAGCAAAAGAATAGTTAATATCAGTAAAACTGAAGACGATGTACATCTAGTGCATAGGGAAATGGCAAATGGAAAACAAACAAAATCTGTTCAGGTAGACTTTGATTAATTTCGAATTACACAGTAGAATCTTGCAATATAGATATCTTCAAACACACTCACCAAATGGCATTTTCGTTAGTTAATTCACAACTTTAAGTTTCTTTTTTCATTTTTACAAAGATTTTTAATTACTCACATAATAGCCCTTAACAATAACTCTTAACCATCACATTGGTTTTATTTTTTTGATATTTATATTTTCTTTAAATTTGTACATATATCTTTTTTCAAAACAATGATATTCGTTTTAAAAGTTTAGTTTAACGAATTTACTGTTAATTACAGGTCGCCGAGTGGATGGGAAGACGAGAGGCTTGGTCAGCGGAGAAACCACCAGATACACGAA
Organism: Hirtodrosophila confusa; assembly: GCA_035043065.1. NCBI lineage: Eukaryota > Metazoa > Arthropoda > Insecta > Diptera > Drosophilidae > Hirtodrosophila > Hirtodrosophila confusa. The sequence goes on along the minus strand of JAWNNI010000105.1, from coordinate 13,210 downwards.
CAAAGCCTACCCGCTGGGAATTCCGCGATGGACGTGAACAGTCTGACGAAAACGTAGAGATGCAAAATTCCGGTATTAACAACGATGACGACGCGATACGCCGTACACAATCCGCTGAATATCAGCAAAGACGCGTCCGCATCAAGTACTTACACTGATATATAGTACCTTCTAGAAATGGACTCACCAATATGATTATTTCTTTGTAGAAACACCCGCAGAGCCAAAGAAGACCCTCATCTTAGTTTCCATAACTCTAGAACTAATTTAATTAACGATCGTGACGTGTATATTGAGGACGTAATGGATGATCAGCACCTAGTTGAAGTTAAAGAAAATTTTACCCGTGGCAAAAGGCACAGACAATTGGAGCATTCTCGCCTGAAGAATTACGAATCGGAACCTCGTCATATTGACGACGACTCCATGCGAAGGCACGAAATAGACCGTGGTAGCGATATAGACCTAAATACTGGACATAACAGTCTGAAGAATAAGCGCGAACTATTCATAAAAGATGGAAATGTCGAGATCCTACAGCTCATGACCCGAGACAAAACTCGAGATGGGGCTGCATTGGATGAGGACAATATTTATGTTAATATACCAGTGAAAACATCAACCAATCTATCGCATCCACAGTTACTAATGGTGGACAATACGGGTAAGGAGATACTTATGAGAAGATTTATTGAAGAGCAGCCAGATGGAAAGCAGATTATACGCGAGCACTATCATATTGTACCAGGCGCAACTTATATTCAGTCTATGCCAAACGAAATACAACAAGGATCAACACTAAAGGGCGATACGTTTCCCTTTGGAAAATCGGGACCAAATAGCATTGTCTACTCGCAAACGGAGCCCGAAGTAAAAGTTATACATACCCAGTCAGTTCAGGGTGCAGAAGTAGATGGAGTAGGTGAGCTCCAGCCAGCTATATCAAATCAGTCACTTACCCAGGAGCTTGAGAACTCTCTCAAACAACAAAACGCACTGCTGCGACAGATACTGCTAGAAAAGGAAAAACTGGAGACTAGGTATACGCAACATGAAGTAGTTTTAGAAACACAAAGTCTTCCAGGCCAATCAATGGCCATAGGGACACAAACGGACTGCGATGCTGGTACTCAAACTGAACCAGCTGAGAGCTACATCGAAAGGACTACGGTAGACTCTCAGGCTCAAGTGGGGTCCACTCGCCGTCGTGCGCGTAGTGAAAATGATGATTCGATGTCCGACGATGAATACAAATACGTTCGTTTTAGTCCTCCAAATAGTCCTGAGGGCGTGTACTGGATAAAGCGCCGTCTTCCTAAAAAACGCTCACGGGTACGGGGTGGCTCACAGCCCCGAAAGAGAATTGTCATGGTAGAAGAGATAAAGCGCAAAATAAGAACACCCATCAAGGAGGAAGAGGAAGTATATGAAAATAAGAGGCGCATACCACCTAAAAAGCCATTACGGGAAACGAAGACAAGTATTTTGCGTAAACAATTGAGCGATGAAAGCCGTAAGGTCGACGTTGCTGTACATAAAGACTCCAATGGCAGACACAAATCTGAAGCTCTAAGCCGAGAGGTGCTTATGGAAATATCGGATTCCCTAGATGATACCGGAAGTCCCAGGGAGCATAGGAAGCGCACTATATCAGTTCAACAGTACTATAACAATTCTGAAGGGGAAGTCGAAGAAAACGAGACTGAATACTCCATTGACTCAGATGAGGATGAAATCGTTATTAGAACAAATGCAAACCCAACTGGTTATGGAAGATCAAGAGATGCTGAACACTATGAAACGCACATAAAGAATATATCCCACCAAAATAAGTCCATAGCCAGAAGGTCGCCATCGGAGTCGCGAGAAATACAGCCGGAAGCTAAGCCAAGATTATCACGTCGGGACAGTTCCAGGCGTAGCCATGATTCAAGAAAGCAGACATCCTCGGAACCGCCACACAGCCGCCTGTCAATTTCCAAGTACGAGTCAACGATGAGCGACAATGGCAGAAATATCAATACTAATTCAACTGAACTACGCGTTTCACGACGATCCTCAAATGAACGTATCTATCAAAGTGAAACAGAATTAGCCGGGCACGATGAACCAATCGCACGAAATGTGCCCAAGTATATGGAATGGTATTATAGTAAAAAGAAGCCCCCAATGAGCGGGCGAACCTCAACGGAGTCCACCAAGTCGCAGTTGTCAACCAAGAAGAAAGTTAGTGGGTCGGAAAAGCGTGTGACGAAAGCGCGAATGAACTTAAAGGCGGAAGACTTAGCAGCACATGATGATGTAGGCAAGTTCAAACCGGAACCTGCACCCCGAAGATCTCCGCCAAAAGGCAATCGTATGCTCAAAGAGGATAGAGCCTTAAACAAGCAGCACAAGCCCAAAATAGAGACTGACACCAATCATCCGCTCGTGCAGCACTCTGAGCATCGCTTTGAGCGTGAGAATGCAACGGAAGTGCCAGCTCCACCCACCAAGTTGCCACACTACATGTATCCGGAAACACCCCCATATGCGACAACAGCGGATAAAGACCATGTCTCCCAGAGACACAAACCAAAACCGTCGCCCATCAAAGAGAACGAAGTAAAGCTCACAAAATCAAAAATCAATCTTTATATAGATGATCCAAACTCTGCACATCCCCCGTCCCATGCTCAAAAACAGTTGAACGCTTCTACGCTGGAGGATGACCACGACTCAGGCATAGCCATGAACTCCCTAATGAACAGTATGGGACGTCGAAACCCAATTGCCGAGAAGAAAAGCGTTTTCTCAATTGCCTACGACGATGTGAGCCGCGTCAAAAAGATTCCATCAGGCGGAGAGTCTCCGCAGTATTCGTAATGCTCACTTTGAAATAACCAATATATGTGATAGCCTCTAAGGCTCGTTTTCTTTGAAGCAACAGATCGTCATACGATTCATTGCAATACACTTGTATACTACGCGCCTAAATAATTAGCTTATGTTTCATATATGAATAAGGTATTTATAAGGCATAAGCATGTTGAGGAATTGCAACTAGTTTTTTGCACGAAATACATACTATAAGTGTAATTGATTGATGTATTTTCAAAAATATCTTTAAAATATTATCCTTGAGCGAAATATTCGAAGTCTATGGAGATCGATGCCTAAATTTATTTTCTATAAACTTAATCTAATTTGAATGTTATATTACTTAGGATGGTTTTTTTATATTAATGTTGCCATTGTAAAGGTTGCACGTATCAGACTTATTTGTGTGTAAAATTCCATTAAACCCTTCGTTCCTATTTTCTATTTAATCTATTTATATATATATATTCATGTCCTTATTTTGAATATTTGAATTGTTGGAATCTAGCATTAAAATTAGTGGCTGCTTACTTGTATACCCCGTACCCATTTCAAGTGCAGATGGATCTAGGCATGCCCATACTTTCCCCGTCTTTTTTTTACAATGTCTTCAATTAAATATATCGTTTATTCATGTTTCATAACGATTGGAAAATAAATACAGTATTATTCAAGAAACTATTTTCTGTTATGAAAAGCTACATAGACAACAGATGTTTAGATCTGCGTTCAGGGTATCACCCTTCGCCTAGAGCATTCCTATAAATAGTCACGCAGGCAAATAATAAAATAAACAAAAGGGATACACCTCTTCAAATTGTGTAGTTCACCAAACTTTCTATAAATAACATTATGATATTTCAACAATGTATTTTAATCTTCCTAAGGATGTACTTACATACATCCAGATATGTATGATCCTAGCCCAGAATTCTGCCCAGACAAAACTTGTTCATTTGTTACATTTAAATGCGTTAAAATATTGGTTATAGAAAGCATATATAATTCTTTCATACAAAGCAATATAACAGTAAAAATGTAATTAAATGATAAGTACTGTAATCAAATATTGTTATGGAAAAAATATCTAAAAATTTATAAAATTTAAATTTTAAAAAAATCAAAATTTATTTGAGGGAAATTCCCTGTGTTCCGGTCTAAAGTATAAATGCATTATATCAAACCTACATCAAAACTGTGTATAGTGTATCTCCTAAGCATTTTAACCTGATTTCCATTGATTTTGATTATCTTATGCCGATCATATTTAGTAAACACAAGTTATTTGAATACAAGTCATTCCTACGTGCTATTCCTAAACAATTCTTACGTTTATGGTTTTAGTCCTTAATCTATTGTCCTCAAAAACACGAATCCCTAGTTGGATTGATACGTTGTCGCAAATATATACATATATGAATATTTAAATAATAACTGCCATATTGAAGTAGTTAAAATCACATACATAATGCTAACCATCAGTTGAAGTACATGTACATATAGTAAATAGGAAATAGTTATTGGAATAATATTCTTGCCTTTAATGTTAATGTACATATTTATTTCTAAGAACTAAATAACAGATGCACCTGATTTATGATAGCAATATGTATTTGTTTTTGGGTGGATCAGTTAAAATATACACTTACAATACGCAATATGTACGAGTTAAAACAAATATCTTGTGTAAAATTTTTATATCTGATTATTGAATATACAAATAACATATTAAATAAAAAACATAAGAAACCTTTTTAAAGTATATGTTTAATTTGGATTATGTGAATTCAATACGTTTAAGGAAGTAAATTTGTTTTGGAAGAAACTTCCCGTATAACAAAGGAAGACCAAGTTTACTAAGCATTTTAAACCCCTTAATTCTCTTGAGCTGTATTTATTCTCAGTTTTTAACAGGTTAATGAGTATATTGGATTTGTGCAATAAGCGTGTGTTCGTATGAAAGAAGTTTTGTTCGACACTTTTAAAACTAGAGAAATCAAATTTATTGTAGCTGTTCGTCTAAATAAAAATGATAATATTTTTTTTAATGCCTACTCCAGTCTCGTCAAGCTCTCTGAATATGTTTGAAGACTACTAATAATATTCTTGAACGATGAACCCAAAAGGTTAAGGGCTCTACAAAAATCATCTTAATTATTATATAATAGCTATTCAAAACCAACATACATACATTCATATGTTATAGTGTGTGTGTTATTTGAACTATAATATATTGCGGTTCGATTTTGATCACATTTTGTCAACTTAAGTAAAGCATAATCCGACTTGCAATTGCTAAGTTTAGTCGAATTAACTCGTAAACAAACCAGTTTGTATTCAACAGCGGAATGGTTTTTATGGCAGCTCTGAGATATTGTGAACCGATATTTGTCGACAAACAGGAGTCAAAAGCATCCCACAATGCATGTCTATAGCAATTTGTAGCAGATTATGGATATTAGGAAGGGGAACAGAAACCGTTTTCCGATAGCCGCTCACTTGTTGTAGTATTGGCGTAGTTATACACTTAATTTATACCGATCCTTCGTCTCAGAAGAGCTACATATATGTATGTATGTATGATATAGTGACGCGATCAGGCGTTTCCGATATACTTTATGAAAAATATTCAAAAGCAGAAACTAAGGTACAGGTGATCATGAAACATGTTTATATTTTGCCGCTCATTATGGAAAATGCTGCCTCAAACTGACGCATTTGTTCTCTCTTACTTGTCTCTTTCTCTCGCTCTCTCTCTATCTATCTGTCTCCATTGCCAACTCCCTCCCTCTCCCTCTTTCTCCCTCGCTCTCCCTCTCTCTCTCTATCACTCCCTCGCTTGCTCTCCGTTAATCCCACTCACACAACAAAAGATACACTTACACATGCACATATAAGCAAGCGCAAATTTGTTTACTGACCGCCACCGCTTCTCAGTGAACGCAGTTTGCCGACAAGCGGCAGCTGCCAGCCAGAGTTTTCGTTTCATTTCGTTTTCAGTTTCTCCCCATCTTCAGGCGTGGTACGTTGTGTTCAGCTGAGAGTAAGTGCATAAATTGAGAAAAAAGGAAATTAATTGTGAACGCTTTAATGCACACTACTTGAAAGTAATATCAGCAGTTTGTTCATTTAATTTCACTCTAGAAAACGTTGCAAACACTAGCGCAAAATGTGTAAATGTCTGGCCGGGAATGTTGCGTGTTGGTAAGTTTAATTTAATTAACGCAAATGTAGTGCTTCTTATATGTGTTTTAATAAAGACATACAGTAAAGACTTGTATGCATGAATGTAAGTACAAATTAATACATACATACATACATATGTCTTTACTTATATACATGTAAAAAGTACTGTATTCACTTGTACTTTTTATATGTATGTGTGTATAAAATAAAAACATTTGTATTCATTTGTATTTAGGCATATTTGGAATATGCTTTAAATCAGAATTTGGTGAAATATAATATCAAAAGTTTTCAAATGTTCTATTGTCGTCATGATTATTTGTCTAAATAATTAAACTTGGAGGATCAGATGAGAATAATCTACATGCAAATGTATGTACATATGTATGTAAATAAGTACATTTGTATATTTTTATCCAAAGATAAGAAAGTGTACAAGTAGTACAAAAGTACGCACCTACTCACAACACACATATCCATATAGTCATAGTACAGTGCACGCTCGAAAGAGTGAACACTCGTAAAAAGGAACAAAGTTAAGATACTTTACTATTAACAAAATAATCCAATCATCACTATGCGAAACTCATTTAATTAATTTTCTTTGACAATCGCTAGAATAAATAAAAATTTCGGTATTGTGAACTTCTTTTGTTTTTGATATTTTCGGTATTGTGAACATCCTTTGTTCCTGCATCGAAAGTGCACTGTATATACATATGTAGGTAACTATTATTTTAAATCGCAAAGTGAAATATCATAAAGTGAGCAACCATCCGATGTTTGTTTTAAATCGAAAGCAACCGTAGGGTTGCTCCTCCGCATTATTATACAACACACGAACATCGTTGGTTACTCCTGGTTACGCGGTAAATAACAGCTTAAGGGATTGTGACAGGTGTGCAAACATGCACTTGAAATCACACCCTTTTATGAATATAGAAATTTAACGAGAAATTTAATACGAGAATATATGGCCAAAAATAATGACCAGAAAGGTAGAAGAGCGAGAATGTGTCTAAGATGCACTACTTAATCGCATAAAATAAGTCAACTTTCCTGAGTTTCTTGGGTGTTTTTTTGGGAAATTTACAATCATGAAGTTTATCGTTTTCCGTTTAATCAAAAGTAAAGACTGTTACATTGCAATTTTTTCGATAAAACAAATAGTTTGCAGAGGATAAGCTTTCATGTTTTATATTTCATCTGCATCAAATAAGCAGTGAATCACTGTGCATGCATATATAGACGCTGTAATACAAATACGCACATTTTTGCACTTTAATAGCAGACAGTATATGTACATATGTATATACTATGCATACATACATACGTCTGTGTCTGTGGGCAGACAATCATCTATGATGGTTTCATGACAATATCATATTATGCGTACATACATACATATTTGTGTAGATACTTATAAACATACTGTAGTTTGGCGTTTCGCATTATCCCAGCCACTTGCTTTAAGGGTGGTCACCCTTATTTTCTACACTTACCTACATTTTTCTGTATCTAAATTGAAATGCGTATTTGCGTGGCTCCAGCAAGTCCCGGCTCCACTCGGGCGCGACGACATGCACACACACACACATATATCTACATAGTGTGTCCTACATACCCTTCCCACCCCCTACACGCTGGATAAATATCTTTCAGTTAGCCGCCAGCTGGGCGCCAATTGCCAAATTGACATTTTAATGCATAAGCACGCGTAGCTGAAAGTGTCCTGTACACAAGGGTTGAAAAATAAAGTTGTTTGACTTTTGATAAATGACATTTGTTAGCGGCTAATTAGCTTTAAACTAAGCACTAATAAAGTAATTTATAATTTAAGTTATTTATAGTTTAAGCATTCTATTAATTTCATCTAAATACGAAATGTAGGTAACCTTCAAAATAAAAGTGAAGCTAAGCTATAAAATCATAGTAAAATAGAAATACAACAATTTCTATATGTCTTCTCTAATGTATATTCATGTAAATTATATTATAAGGATCAATGTAATTTCTATGTTTGAAATTTTATTTAATCTTTGCACTTGGTATTATTTGGTTTAACCTTGACTTTACGTACTATAGTTAAAAAAACAAAACAAAAATAGTGTTCCTGATTATCCAAAAAAACAAAAATTTGCAGTTTACTTGACCTGTGTTTGTTAGATAAACTTAATCAATTTACCATAAGTTATAGCAACAGTAGGATATATCCAAAATATAATATTTATACGTAGAGAAGTACTCTACTCCGAATTATTAAAGATATTAAATAAGTAGGTCCCAGCGTCGAATCCCAGGCAAGAGCTTGTTAATGATGTCATGGCTGAATCCCAGTTAGTAAAAGTAATTCTACCATTTATATTATAACCAAATTGTCACACTGAAACTTGTTTATAAAACAAATAATGCAATCTATAGCGATACAATTAGGGATACGTATAGAATAGCAATAATTCAAAAGTGTCAAATCTAAGTAACTGTCATATTAAAAATTTACATATTTTTCCTGTTCCATTTCAGCTGCTTCAGTTGCGCACTTAGCATGCTAGTATCGATCATCAGTGCATTCTTTGTGGTCTTCGTGATCGTCGGATTGCTAGTCTACTTCTTTTACTATCACGAGCAAGATCGCGATGTTTCTAACATCAAGGACGATCTTCATGATGGATTTAAAAATACCGTTGATAAATTAAAAAATACCCTGGGCCAATAATAAATGAGGTAACTATATTACGCAATGATTGAAATATATATTTTTCTAACAACTCGTTTCTGTTTTAGGACCAGTATCGTCAAAATTCCATAGAAGCCTTGAATAAAATAGCTTACACCACATCTGTTGCCTTTCAATTGTCGCCAAACGCAGTTCAAAAAAACTATACACAAAAAGTAATCAATGAATAATGTTTCACCGTTTAAGTCTTCTGTACAAATATACAATAACATAGGTTTTGATAAATGTTTACTATGTACTATGTGTAATTTTATATATTTTATATAATGTTCCTCTGAATCTCCAAACACTAATTTATTCCAATACAAAACTATATACAATTAAAAATATTTATTATGAAAAGTTAAAGCAGCAATTGTTTTTAATAATTTTATGATACACAATCTTCAGTTAAAATAGGCAATTTTGCCCTGATTATTTATTGCACATTTTTGTAATCTCTGAGCGAAAATAGCAATATCTGAAATTTGCAGCAAACTCGATTTGCGTTCAGAATTCTACATTCCAAATTTGGTGTCTCTAGCTCTTATAGATCCTGAGATCAACTCGTTAATCCAGACAGACAGGGCCAGATCGACTCGGCTGTTGAAGCTGATCAAATATATATTTATATACTTTATAGAGTCGTAGATATCTCCTGTCTATTACATACATTTCCACAGTTTTAGTACCACCCCAACTTTACCCATTACCCTGGTTACAGGAACTAACAATGTGTGAACAAATTGCGCTTATACGGACAGAGAGACTGACATTGCACAAACCCTATATACTCTTTGTGTTTTGGGGAATACGGTATAAAAACACATGCACATCCATAGTATCGTATAATAAACAGGAAACATATTTTTAGCCTGTAATTTTCTACTGCTAACAGTGAGTTGATATAAAGTATCTAATACGTGCTTGAAATAATAACAATTTGTTGACTTGTTTATACGCTGTTCCAAAATGAACAAGAGTAGATTGGATTTATGAATTGTTCATCTGTCTGTCGGCATGAGCGTATTTTTTCGAAACTATTGAAGCAAAAGCAAATTCAAAACAAGTAAGAAAACTTTTTAGTCGAAACATCCCGACTGCGGAATAATCCGTTTTCAGTCGATGTTGCTTATTTGTGGGGTCGGAAGGGGGCGTGAAAACAGCAGGAGTAGCATGTCAAATTTGGTAACCCTACCTGTTCAGGTGTGGGAGATGTAGTTGTTGCTCATTTGAGGGTGAGGGGAGCAAATGGAAACACATTCGAAACAGAGTATATAGCAGGCGGAAGCTTATGACTGCGACGCTCTTACTTGTTTCGTTTAAAAGATATGGTTAATATAAAATTCACTTTATTTACTGCCATTACGCATCTAATTACCTAATCTAAGTACTTGGGTATGAACTGATATGCAAATATCTCTCATTGTGGGCATACTATTATACTGTATACATTTGCAACTACACAATAGACGTTTATATCTATCTGTACACATATGTTTGTCTAAGCAAACTCAATCAAACAAGGGAAGCCTTTGACCGTCTAAGTACCTGCCCGCCATCAATTCGCCGCTGCGACGCCGTGTCAGCAAACCGAATCTAACGCCTGCTAAGCGCGATTAGAAAACATGTGAATAAATGAACAGGCGCACAGCCACGAAAGCAGGCAAAGCTCTGCAGCAGAATAATATTAGATGAGCGACGAGAGAGAGCAAATACATAGGTGCAGTATAAACAAACTCGCATACACAAAGGTACGTATGTATGTATGTGCGTGTGTGTATATTGGAGGTGTGCCGATGCTAAACATAGAGAGAAAGAGAGCGAAAACAGAATTAGCGCAAACGCGAGCTTTGAGCTTTCTTGTGAGAGATTTTTGTACCCTGCAACAATATTATCAGCATCCAAAGCACAGTCCTATAGTATATGTATTAGCTAAAATTTGGCAAGAAGTATTTACATACCCTGTACTCTGTAAAATGGCCATTATGTACACATATTTACATATGCATGCATGTGTTCTACAATTAAAATAATACCTTTGCCCAGGTCAAAAGTACAACATAGATTTTTAGGTGATAAGTATGAAATAAAATAATATACGGTTATCGGATCGAGGAGATATGTTCAATTTTAATCTGTATATAGGGTATAAAATCGATGCGTTCCCACCAACACTGCCCATCAATGAAACATTTTTCCATAATCAATGTTTTTTCCAATAAACTTTCCATCTGCATCTAAAATAAACAAAATTAATTATTTGTTTAATGTAGATGCAGAGATGTTTCAATATTAATTTCACACAAATACTTTAAATACATCTGGACTGGATTGGATTTTGACTGCGAATGTTACACATACATATGTATACATATATAGTTTATAATATCTTAGCTGCTTGCTTGTGAATGTAACATCAGTTTTGTAATACTCCATTTACCCATTATATACATGGAAAAAAATATTTTACATAATGTGGGCAAGCGAAAGAAAGTCAGTATTATATTTATATCCTTGATTTTCAACAATAGCTAAGTCAACACAATAGGTAATACAATACTATGTATTTAGAATCTAGAAACTCAAAATCAGTTCGCGATTAAGTCTCTTTTAATAGTTAGTATATAAGATAATTGGTTTTGTACTTTGCACCTTGGTACAGGGAATCGTTTAGTCAAGCATGCTTGGCTAATCATTCTTACTTGCCATTCTAACGGACTACGCTTTAGTATTAGTGCTTTCCCCCATTTACCATTTATTATTTCCTCCTCGCTCAACGGAGGGGTCGTGCTTTCACGAGTGTGTGTGTGCACATACAAGCGTAGGTATGTAACGTTATACGCGCTGCGTTTGCTACTGTCATGAGCTCTTTGGCTCCAATTCGAAATTGTGGGACGATTGGCAGCCATCGGTATTTTTGCTATTGATTTGAAGCATAGCTACGATTTTATGTGTGCCTGGTAAAAGTTGAACGAGTCGATGGCTCCAATTGCTTTTGTAGTATTGATTTTATTGGATTTGAAGTCTCAGACTTTTCAAACCGAAATTCATTTACACGCTTAAGTATGTACATAATGTTTATTACATTGAAACTTACTCTTTATTAATTAATTATTTTTTGTATCTTTCAATTTTTATGAGGAATTTAAATGTACTACATCTCACAACTACCATGACACTTAATAGCTACGAAGAAATGACACAGAAATCGAAAAGAAATCATACATATCCGTATAAAATGCGCTTGATGCATAATTGGTAAAAAAGATAAGATTGCTGCCTGCCGATAAAATAGCAATACTCTGGTTGAAATTGCTGAACTGGCAGGTATGTAAATAAACTGTACTCCTGGAAAACAAAAAACTAAACCTACTCCCTTAAAAACTTATACTTGACAACACACGCGTCGATCTCAGGACCTAGTAGGCTCCTGTTTACCAGGCGCAGATCAAGCTTGTTTCAAATTTAGAGATATTCCCCCAGCACCACCGCAAAAACAATAGCCTTTCATTTTAGCATGTGAGAAGGCTAAACGGATAGAATGACTACTTGGGACATCATTGTGCCCTCTGTCAAAATGCGCTACAATCAGCCAATTTGCTGAAAGGTACAGGTGAAGACTTCTGGTCCACAACAACTCCTTCGCTACTCGCGTAGCAAGGCCTTATAGAAGCAGAAGGCTCGTCCGATTCCACCAATCTGACAATTGGATTTATGGCGTTACGCCCGAAAGAAGGCTATTGGATTTTACTGTCTTTTAAAAGCTTGCCTATCAAGCTGACCTATGTTTACTACACTCTATTAGTATCTGTGTATTCCTGCTCCGTAACCCGTAACTCCGTAACTACTTCATCTGTATCGATACATGTGTATGTGCTGGAAGATGTGTTGGGGAATTTTCGACCTGGGGACAGATTGCCTTGTCTTGTAACTCGACTAGAGCGCTCTTACATCTTATATACAATAATATTTGGGGTGCCTGTGAGTCACCAATCAGTCAAAGTCAGGTTAAAAAGTTGTATATATTATATATATATAGGTTCCTTCATGAAACGCTTTTTCATCCAATATTTTCAGGCTCCCATAACTTTGTGAAAACCGAACCGATTTTCATGCGTGATGTCTTTTTTGTTATGGTTTGACATGTAGATTAATGTGGCATTTCAGTTTATATCAAATTCCAAAATTGAATGGTCGACATATTTTGCGTGAATATATTTACATTCATGAAACGCTTTTTCATCCAATATTTTCAGGCTCCCATAACTTTGTGAAAACCGAACCGATTTTCATGCATGATGTCTTTTTTGTTATGGTTTGATGACATGTAGATTAATGTGGCATTTCAGTTTATATCAAATTCCAAAATTGAATGGTCGACATATTTTGCGTGAATATAGGTTCATTCATGAAACGCTTTTTCATCCAATATTTTCAGGCTCCCAT